>KB671514.1:125584-194929 GCA_000349105.1 Anopheles epiroticus | reverse complement strand
ATCGGATGCAACCGTGGCTGGAGGACTGCAGCCCTGGACCGAGTTTCCTGGAAACGGATTGGCGACCTGGCCATGTCTTGCAGACGTGCTCTGCAATGAGCGGGCCAAGAAGAGAGAGAGAGAGAATGATTCGAACTCTCATCGGCTGATTGGTGCAAACCTTTTCCCACAAACTCAGCTTGATGCCCGAACAACTCTATCAGCATCGTCTCGTGATCCTCTTGGTAGCCCTGTGCAAGTAACCACAACGTCAAAACAGACAAAAGCAATTCAGATATGCCACCAGTTTGCACAGGATTGTACCCCCAATTCATCGATGCTCTTGTTATGTTCGGGTCACAGAAAAGTCAGCTAGAGTCGTTCCCGGTTTTCAGTTCCCAAAACGGGATGCCCCTTTACTCTTTGTGCCATTTTGGATCATTTCACACAATTGCACCCGATGAAAGGTGTCCCTTTCATTCGCTCCTGCTCCGTCGCACACATTGTAAAGGACAAGAAGATAATATTCCTAAGAAAACTCCCACCCATGGAAAAGGATACCTTTAGTCCCAACGGGGGTACGAGGAGGATTATGCCTTCGAGCTTACCAGTAAATTTCAATGCGCTGTATAGTAAAAAGAGAAGAGAAAACATTTAGGCAACCCCGTCGTCCTTGCTCTGGTCGATTAACTCGAGAGTTTGAGTTTTGGATAGAAAGCGTTGCTTGTGCTACCCGAAGTACCGTAACAGGGTTGGTCAACAGACGACCCGTGGATAAAATCTCGGCACCATTCCCCGCAGGGTGCCGGCATTTCTCCCGGGGAGCGGCGAGTTTGAAATTATAGCGAGAAGCAAAAGCGATTCCTAATGGTCTCTAAACGGGGGGCGGTGATGGGACGATCGCCTGTCGCCCGTCTTACAGCTGCTGCTCCCTAATGGGTGGGAATGTGAGACGTCTTTGTGCATGGCAGCGGTGATTTCGCACGAAAGTTAACGAGGCAGCACACGGTTAATGGACTTTGGACGGAAACTTTCATTTCGCCTTTGGAATGGTTGCAGCGCGTAGAGCCATTGTGCAACAGCGCCAGGAGTGCCCTAGAGGGCAAACAAATGCTTTCTTCCAGTAGATTAACAGGACGAAATTAAGGCAGAAAAATATTGACATGCAAAGTGGACAGTCGTTTATTGTTAAAATAAAATTAATCACAAAAACGAGAGTCCATACCTGATTGATATTTTCAAAACCACTATCCACTGTCAATTGGCATTGACCATTGTCAACTTTATCTGCCGCAGTAAAGACTTCTGGAATTCATACAGTGCATAAAGCAAGTGACTTCTGATTAAAGGAATATGCTACCGTTCGCGTTGAAAAGTCACCATCAAGAGCTTCTACTTCAATAACTGCAAACCATGCATCGCTTAACAGCTAATCTTTCAGTTCACCCACTATCGCTCTATGCTCCGGAAGTGTCAAAAATCAATTTGTCCGAACGAGCCATCATGCATGCAGATCGTTCGCCCGATTCAGGGAAAGTGCAGCTCAATCCCACAAGAGAAGTCCCAGTGCCGTCCGATGGAGGCGAAGCGATAAGGCAATATTCTTCCACCCCCGTAGTAAGGACATTTCCGTTTCGTTTTAATTTTCCCCTAACCGACTTCTCGATCGACCGTGCCAACCAGCTGCATGGACACGAGCAGATGGTAGTAAAATAGAAAATGTCACTGTACTAAACGACCGGGTTTCCGGAATGTCATACGATCAAGCGAGCGGGAACTGGGAAACTGTAATGTCGTTTGTTCTACTACCTGGTTTACTCGCCACCGGATCGGGGTTAAGATGCAATTGCATCGAATCGCCCACACACGCTCTGGGTGCTGGGTGTTCTAGTGAAGGTTCCGGGAAGCCACTGCTCGGAAAGCGTTCATGCCAATCAACTCAAGAATGAGATGCTTGAAAGCAAGGCAAAGCAGAGCGAGCAAAAAGTGTGAGAAATGAAGGTGTGGATGGGAAATAGTACTTTTCTACATTGGTGAAAGGTTCTGCAATCAATTTCCATTCAAAGGGCATCAGGAAATGAGCTTTGTTGGGCGCTGGTCTCTGCTGGGAAGTGAAATAAATAACACTTGAGCAATAAGAAGTGTTTGTAGATTTGTTTCAATTTATTAAAGATTCAAGTTGACAAAAATAAACAAAAGATTAAGGTACATTTTGAAATGAGTTCTGAAAGCACACTTCGCTTTTGTCATGGATGCTCCCTCAACGATTCACACAACTAACTCATCGATTGCCTGTACCAATTGCATTTCACTTCAACCATTCCCTTCCAATATCTCAGCGCACGTCCCTTACAGGATGTGTCCAATCATCATCGTATTGGTTGCTCCCCACACATCCTTTGGCTGTGACAGCAGGTAACGACAGATGTCGTCGACTGTCAGGGGCAACAAATTACAAACACCCTTTAGCACGCGAGAATGGCCCTCCGGGTCGGTTTAATCCTCGTATGACATTTGACCTTCACGCAAGATGAAAATTTATCGATGAACAAGTGGGACAAATGCATCTTTCACGGTTCACGCTTGCCTGGGACTTAATTCCCGGAAGCGCCCGGACAGCTTCCTTCTTGAGGCCGGTTTTCATTTGCAGGCGTCGAAGCGAGGGAAGTAAATCGACCAACACACGTGCTATGGCAACACGCACACACACGAATTCGCATGGTGAGGGGGAAAAAAAGAGTATGAGAACAGTTTTTCCGCATCACGATCAACTTCACCGATCCATGCTGGTCGTTGAAATGGTGCGAGACAGTACCAGGGCCAGGGAAATCGTTTCATCAAACGGAGCGACTGCAAACAAGTGTGTGACTGTATACCTATCGGTCCGTGCAGGACCGACACTAACCTAGAACGGTAAGATAAAAGCGTCCATCCTTCTACCCTGTGCGTCGCCCGCACAACTTGCCCGCGAGAGCCATTTTGAAGCTGGTGAGACAAACAGCGCGTGCCTGGGAGCAATTTTCGAAGGCAAAGCCACATGCCTGAGGCAAGGGCACCGAAGCCTACGTGCGTTGGTGATGGAAATGGTTAAAAAATGGCGGCTCGTATCCACCTTTCCCAACAATGTTTGTCTCAATGGTTCGAAGGCTCGGATGAAGTTTTTTTTTCATTGTGACTAGGATACAGAGAAAAAAAGGTTTCCAAAATTGCACGCTTGTAGCTGTGAAAACAAAATTCTCGGAAGGTCCACTTGCAAACATACAGCCTTTTATCAGCTAGCGTTAATAGATGGTGGAAAATTGGACGTTGAATTTTGCTTACATTGTTCTGTTCTCAATAACTTTCCATTTTTGTCACAAAAAATGTGCTTGCTTGCCTATCATAAATTTGTTATACCGTGAAATGTAAACTTATTCCATCATCACATAAACCTTTTTGTACAAACTCGTTGGTGTTTTGGTTGGTTTGTTTTTTTTTTGTGTCTATCATCGTGCATGAAAAACTGCCTACTCGTATCGTTGCCACGGATGAAATATATTCCGGTGCAAAAATGTTTAGCCGAGAGCAAACAGGAACGTTTCTACCTGATAAAAGATGGCATACCATTGTGGGAAGGCTTTTCACAGCGATGCACAAGCCAGCAAATCGGTAGCGGTGAATGATGCAATAAAGTGGATAGAGCAGTCAATCGTATGAGGGATTTTTTTAATGTTATTTTACTTAATATTATTCTTTCTTATTTGGCACAACAACCACGTTGTTAGCTTATTGCTTACCATCTCAATATTTACTCACTTCACTTTTCAATTTGGTTGTCATGTGAAGGTAACGGGATGATTGTGCGATTTGAATACAAAAAAGTTGTTGCTGACTTCAAAAATAAGATGTTTTTAAAACATATTAATTTTGCTGTTCAATAAACATTTTTGCTAGGTCAAAAACTGTTAAACAAACTCAAAGATGTTTTTTTTTATGCGGTAGTAACGGCCAGGCCGTATTGGAAACTAAAAGAATTTTGATGAATATAGTTAGTTTTTTAACTAGTTATACATCAAACCTCAGCCTGCATAACATTCTTATAAATGGAATTTTAACGATAGACAAAGCATAGAAAAGAGCACAAAAAAATAATTATCCAAACCAAATCGAACTTCTAATAAATACCTGTCAAACATTAACTCTGAAATCGTCTAACTGAATTATGCAAGTAGGCTCTTTTGAAATTTAAATTTAAATCAAGAACAGCAGATGAGTCATAACGAGCTGTATAAATTTGTCATTTTTATCAAAGGTTCACAATACCCAAAGCTATAGACCTAAGCTGTGTGTTTAAAAGTGTCCTGAGTATTTCCATCCTGCAAGGACATTTTAAATTGTTTTTTTTTTTAGTGTTGAAAGGGAGTCTGAATAAAAGTCACCTAACAAAATAAGGTGGAAAAACAGACAAACCGGAGATTTTATTCAAGGAATAGGCATGTTCATACAGCTCAAATTGCACCCTAGCTTGAATCGATTTCGATCTTCATAGCAATGGCATATAATAATTTTCTATCAAACAAGCGCACAACAGTCATTCTTAAAAAAATATTATCAGTGTAGTTCCGAAAATACTGTATTGTGGAACTCCAAATTGTTTGGTTAATCCCAAATGAAGGACAAAGACATACTTCACTCTAAGGTAGGCAAAGAAGCATACTGAGTTCATTCGTACAAAAAATCATAGCCCCTCAGAGTTAAAAATTAATGTTAAGTATAAAAACTCGTGCATAAGAATAAAAAATTGTTGCCTTGGAGATAAAATTAGATAAGTGATGTCAAGAATGTTAGAAAAATAAATCCGATACAAACGCTTTCAAATACTTTATAAACATCATGTATAACCTACATGTAGAGTATTTGCTCCTTTTCGTAAAATATGCAGTTTTAAAATTCAATGTTACGTGCGAATATGAAATTAAATTCCTTAGACGTGTGTTGCGTCACCTATGAACAATGGTACAACCATCCTGTACCCAATATTCACCATCCTCCACGATAAGGATACACTCGAATAATGGCAGCACCTTTATCAAACCTGAAAACTCACCCAATTCCATGTTTCCGAAGCTCTATCGAGCTGAAAAACAACAACTTTCCCATCTGTCACACTCCGCCCCAATGCCCGCCCGTTGTTGTTTCCCTTGGGCTGGTACTTATGACTTGATCAAACTATTACCCCCTCGCACTCGAACGAATGTGCCCCCTGCTGGCAAAAACCGGAAATGGCGTATGAAAAACATGTAGCGGCTACCTCTCGATTTAACAACGGGCAAAAAAGCGAAAGAAAACGATGGTAAAAGATGATTCACGTGCTGGGTGGCTGGCCCCATCCGAAAATCTGATGCCCAGGGCAGAGAGGAGATCCGCTTTTCCCGCCCTTGCTCCAGTGGCACTGTACCAAGGGTTTGAGTGCAAATGTCGCCATTTTTCAAGCAACGCGCGCGGACAGCACAAAAAAAAACAGGGAATCCAACGGCAAAACACCACATCTCCATATATGCCTCAAGGTGCGAGCTAGAGAGAAGGTGTGCTTTCCTTGCCGTTTCCCAGCAGAAGGGATTCGAAGGGAAAGTTCTCACGAGGTCTTTGACTTTGCTGGAAAGCGTTCCGTCCCACCCGTGACCTGCATTGTTTCGTCCGCGTTCTACCACCATAATATGCAGTTGTTGTTGTTAAAGACGCACCGGAAAATCACCTGCCAGCAGTGCTACACTTTACGAGCCGCCAAAGTTACGACACCGTCCGCTGTGCAAAAAGGTAACGCTTCTGCTGTTGCTCGAAATCCTTCTTCCCGGGAAAAGCATCAAAAACATCTCACCGAGGCGCCTTGCTGGTGGCTTCATCGCCCTTCCACCCCCCCCCCGACTGTGCATTCCGTTCCCACCCACACACAGAGACACACACACACACACACGCTTGCTTACACGGGAGCGTGAATCGCGGTGCAACGATGACGAAACGGATTTGCGGTGCGATTGCACATACACGCTGCCTGCAAGACGAGGGCCGCCAGTAACCCTGCGAACGAACTACCGGCAAAACCATAATCCCCAAAACTGTTACGCAAACAAACTCTCTCTCTCTCACACACACACACATGCGCATTGGAAAAATATGTCCCCGGGTGGTGGCGCTTTTCCGATTTGCGATTTGCCAAACAAACGTGGCGAAGAACATTCTACGGAAACGCGTCGAAACGTCTTGCCCGAGCTCGGTGACGACAAACCGACCGCACACCGATGACGACACAACGACTACGATAATGCCCCGGGCCTCGTGTGGAGGGGGAGGAGGGGTGGAGGTGCTGCAAGAGGACGCACCACAAGAATAAGCAGAGAGGAAGAAAATGGAATCCCCTCGAACGGATACGTCGTCGACACCGACAGTCGGCAAATCAGGTTTTGAAAGAGGAGCACAGGGAACAAGGGAAAATCGGGTATTTGAAGGAGCCGGAACACAACCATAACAACGAGTGCACACACACACACACACACACTGCCACACACTGGAAAGCAGGAAAAAATCCCACGAATGCAATCTGGAAGTTGGCGGGAGAACTTGCCCACTTGCCTGGACCCGCCGGGAGGATCAGCTTCCGAAAAAGGAAATGAAAACACACAGAAGGAAAAATAAAAAAACCAACACACACACACACACACACACACACACACACACAAACCGGGACGCATTCGGCCTGGCGCCACACGGTCCAGACAAATTGGGGTGGTTGGTGTATCATTTGATTTGTTTTTCCACCCCCGAACCGAAACCGAACCGGAATCCGTTTGCCGTCCACCAGTCGGTCACGGGGAGGGATTGGAAAGCTTGACGACGACGACGACGACGACGGCGATGGCGTTTGCACTGGCACTTGGCACCGATATTTTTGCCACCACATACTTTTGCGAATTTTCGCCCACACATTGCCCTCCACCCATCGCTTCGTGCCCAATTTTTCTCTTGATATTTTTCGATTTTCCTTGTTAAAAAACCTCCCGTCCGTCTTCTCGCGCCCTGTTATTGCCCACCGTTAAGCTTCTTCGCAATCGGAGGGAAAAGCAAGACCTAGCGATCAGAGGGAAATGTGTTAAAGAAGCTGTGAGGTTACAGTGCGGGAGAACTGTTGGCCATTTCACGCAATTTCCCACCCATTCTACCCACGCAGCGCACGGACGAGGGAGACAAAATGGTAGATGCTGCATGGGCAGGGGACGACAATGCTAGTAAAGTAAAAAAAAAGGTCGCGGGTAAGCTAAGATCGATGCAGCTTAGGAGAAAGTTTGGGTAAGGTTGGTCCGCTCGGTGGTGCACGCTGGGTAGCTGGGCGGACTTGCCAACTAAAACAAACCATTGCAAGGGAGCGGGTGGGCTGGATTTTTTAATCCACCAACACAACCCCTCCCCCATGCCGCTCAGTGAACTTATTGATGACTCTTGGAGCCCGGATGCTGCCGCTGGCTCCCCGATGCTTGCCACAAAGTGATTGTTCTGCTCGTTCGGCACATTTAAAGAGCACTTCGGGTACAATTTTATCATCGTTGTTTGTGCGTCAAACCGTCTTTCTCTGTCGATCTCGCTCTCTCTTTTCCTCTCTCTCCTTCCCTTCGTGGTTCCAATGAGCAGAGTACCATCCCCTATGTACGGGAAGTTTGCTTCTGATCGAAGAATTCTACCGGCTTCAGCAGCTTCTTGTGCAACTCCCTCGCGCAATCTCCAAACCATCCACGAAAAACTATCAAACAACTGTTTGGGTCGGTGAGTGGGTGGATGGGTGGCAGTTTTGTTGTGGTGGGCACGCGAATGGGATGGAAATAAAAATTCTCCTTCCCGATAACTTCGTTTATGGATTTTTGTGGGCGTTCTGGTAGCATCACGCGCACGCATAAACACGGGCGAGCTCATTTTAAAATTGATTACTAAAATTTGTTTCTCGTTTATGGAATAACCTTTGGGGTCAATTCTTTTGAGTAGAAAACCTAAGTTTTAAATTGGTGATACAGGACATCCCCTCCAATCGCTTGTCAACCATTCAATTTAGTATGGAGTATGGACACTACAAGAACCTTTAGGAACCCTTACTACAAATTCCTACCTTTCGTTGGAGAAATCGTTATCATATTAACTCCAACCAATCGCTCCGGCAATCAACGATCCCACATAAATCGAACAGTGCGTCACCCATGCGCCCTACCAATCGCATGCGTCGGGTTGATTTGCTGAGATTGAGCGAACATGACAAATCGTGACAGCGTGATATCTCGGCCCCGGCAATCAATCATCTTTTCCGCTCATCTGCCGATTTGTGAATGCGATGCTGCCAAAAATGGTACGCCGAAGGCATCTTACAGTTTTTCATCCCTCTGTCCCGGGAAAAGAAGCGCTCGATGACGTCCCTACAAATATCGACAGCGAGAATGTGCTTCAAAGCCGGTTCCGGAAGCGCTTCATCATCCACTTGTCTGTTTGGTCGAATTGCAAGAGGCTTAAGATTCGGTCAAATGATTGGCCCCCTTTACTCTGTTCCTCTCTTGCCCTCGAAGCAAAGTGTTGCCGGCGGGTGACAAGAGGAAACCCTTGTGATCGAATTAATTGGATTTGGCAGGCAGGCAGTCTGGGGCACAAGGGCTCAAGTGAGACGCAATCGGTAGGTAAAACCGGTGCGGGAATTAAATGACATTTTCGATCTATTTCATCAGCAGCCTAGGAACAGTCTAGCTAGTTCCGTGGTTTTTTTTCTTGGGACAGGCTGGGGCGAAAATTTCACTTTCCAATTGGATGGACGTCCCCACAACACGTCACGTGTCGACCATTCTGGTTTTGGGGTTTCGGTGTCTGTGACGTTCATTCAAATCGATTGCAAAGGACTTTTCGTGCTTGATCGAAGTGACTTATACTGTGACGTCAGACTGATGACCTATAAGCTCACCGGTAGCTATGTTTGCTCAATCTTATCCCCTTATGCTAACACGTGTGATGTAGTGACGTTCTGGATGTACATTAAGAAAGGGATGCTAAGGATAAAAGACGTGTGTTTCAACAATATTCAAAAACAAGGATATTTGCAAGTGGAAAAATAACAAAAATATTTCAAAATGTGTTTTTGAGCATAAACTGTCAGTCTCCATGTTCCATTTCATACATGAAGGTGTTATCTTAATTATGCTCGCAGTTATGTCCTATTCATAAACACATTTTCTATTCAAAATTAAAAACTAAAAGTCGTTTGAAAATAAAGTCCATTATTTAAGCTTGCGGTTACTTACCTTATTTAACGTAAATCTAAAATCGTCCCAGCACTACGAAAATATTGACGTGTTAAAAAAATGTGCTGCAGAATGGTTCAAAACTTCAAAACGGCATTGTTTCCATTACTCGGAAAATTTGAATTTTGTAACCTCTGTTTTGAGTTCAACCATCAAATAAAATGACCTACGCTAAATGTATGTGATTTATGTTTATCTACTAGATACCATCTCTCACAACAGTTTATGAAATGAGCTAACATAGTTTAACAGGCGGTACATATCACTTTGCTTTTATTATGTGAACTTCAAACCGATCCAATCGTTTCTCCTTGGTTTGCTTCTTTTTCTACACAAATGAAACCTGAAGACCTTGACTAAAAAGTTCCCACTAGTGGTGCCAGGGTACCAGCAACGGCGTCTTTGCCTATCTTGCAGAAAGACCATTAATATCAGTTAGAGGAAAAGCGTTTCCATGAAGCTTAACGTTGTTTTCTCTCGTTAGGGTTTTTTTTGTGCGTTGGTGTGTGCACTCTTCTGCAACAGGTTCCTTTTCCCGCTTGGGTATGTGTATGCGGTTTGGAAGCATGTGTCAAGAATACGGCACACCATCAAAGAGGGAACAAAACTGTGCCCCTGCTCGCTACCACCCTTTAGCAGGTTCTATACCATCTCGAGCAAGCTGCACGACACTTACCCCACTCATTTTGTGGCCATCCTGCTAACGGTCACCATGGTGAAGGTGTGGTTTTCCTGATGGACCCAACCCGTCAGCAAACCGCCGACCTACCGGTGAGTGTGCCCGGGTCATGCTGTGCGTATCATGCCACCCGTACCACCACTCCTCTTGGCACCCTCGGAACAGACAGTTTTGGCGGAACGGAAAAACTACCTGTGGACCAAGAAAGCACAGCGAACCAAGAAGAAAAACAGGAGGAAAACTTTTCCAGAACTAAGCGACTTTCCGGGCGTGCACGATGAATCACGGGGCATGAAAAATAATGCCAAGCATGGTGTGCACCTTCCAGATGACAGCCGACCGGGATGAAGGCAATAGGACACGTGGCCCACGCTACGCTGGGCACCGCTATGAAAACCATAAATTTTCATAACAAGTCCCGGCGCTTACTGCGGCATATCCTTCACGACGTTTCCACATCCGGATTGTGCTTTCTTGCCCGACCCGGGTGAGGATCGCTTGAATGTTTCTTTGTTGTCTAAGCTTTAAGCAACGGCAAGGTCCGCTTGGTTTCTTAGACAAAAGCCACCGCGATGAGGAGAATGACATAAAAAAGTGGAATGTTTTGTTTAATTCCCGGTACCTGCAAACCCGGTCACCCGCTCCAGCTAACATTGTCGCTTATTTTCCCTAAACCTTCTTCCCTACCTTTAAATTTCTGCACTTTCCCGCGAACGGTAGAGGCATTCTCATGCTCTCCAATATGCACCGGCTAATTAAAACTAACGCCGCACACTAATTAATGGTCGTTGGTTTTTCCATCGCTGTGACCTTCCACCAGCCCGGTTCGAACAGGTTCTGGAAGGACGATGGAAAATACTTTGGAAGCGATCGCTCATTACATAGTGCGGCTTATTTCCAGCGCAGCAATTAGGGACCAGACCGTATGGTGGTTAGTTTGTTTTTATTCTATCAAAATATTTCCCTTTTTTGCAATATTTTACACATCAATTGTACGTAAGGACTTGAGCTTTGGTTTTACTAGCTTCGGTGAAACATATCTGAATCCTTGACCACCGTTTTCAGGGTAGTCTCATTCCACTGGGACTTAATTGTCTCAATAATGGATTCAAAGAAACGATTCAACAGCTAGGACATTTTTATCCAGTGAACCTGTTTTAATTGTACGCCAATGTGTTCCGTTCCATTGTATAATGAGTAAAAACACAAAGATATTAAATTGGCTGCTAAGTTTACTGAAAACATGCATACAAAAATTAAGTTAATACATGGTTAAGATCAAACAATTCTTTAGGAATGTTTAATAAATCTCTTTTGATTTAATTAAATACTTTGTGAAGATTTTTATTCTTCCAATGATCAATATTTTGATGTCAAAAACTACTTTACTAACATTGTAACGTGAACTGTATAAAATTAAAAATAGTCATTTGTGTTTAATCCAGCTAGCAAAAAGCTTCTCACTGTAGAAAAATCAAATCAGTACGTCCTTTATACCGTAACTTCTGTTTGTCACGTACGTACTTACTGGGAAAAAATTACGCTAAAAAACAAAAGCAAACAACATCATGTTTACCAGCGATGGAAAGAAAAAAACTGCTTCATACCACTAAACGTTTCCACAAATTCGACGAACCACATCCGGGTGGCACAAAGTGGGTTAAATTTGATTGGTAATTGTTGCAGCATTTGTCGTCCATTCAACGCTCGTTCTTTCTCGCTGTTCGGTTTTTAATTGCTCATTCCACTCGCCGACACTGTGCTGTAGCTAACGAAGCAGTTTATAGCCATAATTGTTCGTCTATTACGCACTCATTTTCTTCTGCAAAAAGGAAGAGGAATGCTAAAATGCACTAGAACATCCACCAGTCAGCAGGACCTCTACCGCTGTCAGAATACTTTTAATGGCCGTTTGCTGGCGTCGAGCGTAGGAGTTATGCATGGACGAAGGTGGCAAATTTGAAATTGACCATCGCATTTTCCCCCCATGAGAATCAAAACATCGCTCGCCTAAGTGTGCATGCATATCCCCTCCCACCTCCCCTTCCCCCTTCCTCTTTCGAATGGTGCACATATATAAAGGCTAACATAATGGCGAAAAGTGAAATGGTCTGCGAAGATAAATGCATCGCAGACGACGCCACTAGGTCCGTCGCTCGCGGCCAATGCAGAACTGGAGCACTGAACTGTGCCGGTTGCTGCCAACGTGGGCCGTAGCGGAAGGAAAATATGTGCCACATCGAGCGCAACACATGGACCGAATGGGCGCGGTGATGCAATTCATCCACCGTGGCCACCCCACCCGCTCTTCCGGTAGCATTTTCGGTAGCAGCCGGCAAACGATTCGAAGCGTTTCGTTTTCGGGACAGTTGGTTGCTTGCTTTTTTTTGACTTCTGCGCGCACAAAGGTGCGAGATAGAGAGAGAGAGGGTGGTGGACGGACGCGCCGAGGTGAGAGGGAAGGATACAACTTTGGTTGACTTGCTTTGAGATGGTGCTGCGTGGGACAAAGTTTTCTGCAAAGTCGATAAATTAGAGACGATTCTTCCGACAGCTTCTACGGACAGCTCCATCTTGCACCATTCTCCTTGCCGTTCGCTCGTATATAATGCTGAGCGAAATATGGAATTTAAAAGCAAGTGAGTTATACGCGCCTTATATGTGTGTGGGTGTGTGTTAGTGGAAATCCCATTGTAAATGGATCCCGAAAATCGCCAATCTTGTCGAACGATAAACGTCCACCATTGTGTTCGCTGTCAGCGGGAGGGAGAGTGGGTTGGATGTCTACAATAAATCGTAGCGACCAGTGCTTGGGTTGGGTGGGAGCTTCGAATAGCCAGAAGCGATTTGATGCTGTCGAAGTTAGAGATCACTTTGGTTTATTTTTTCGATCGCTTCAACTCGCTAAGAAGGTTCATAAATAATTCGATACCGTCGTTAAGCAGTCGATAGTTATTTTCTGTACCTAATTGAACGGCTTCAGGCTGGCGCTGACGCTGGTTTGGTGTTGGTGCGACAAGAAATACTAAAATATCATATCAGGTCTTTCATATTGAACTCATGATTTTATACACTAAGATATATTTATGCACAAATTGTTCAATTTGCCTTTTGCTTAGTAATTTTGCTGTGAATATTTAAAAAAATATTGCAATTGTGTTCAATTCATCTTAATAAATAAAATAATTACATAAGTACAGCAAAATGCTTCAAATCTCATATAACAATTTTAGATTTTAAATTAATATTACACTCAAAGCTAATCACAGTACAACAGAAACTTTATTCATTAAAACTTTCCACAAAGAATTTTGAATAATCCAACATCTTTAAAATATTAAGAATAAATTAACCATATTTGAAAATACTGATTTTTTTTAACTGATCCAGACCAGCCAAGACCCTAGTACTGCTATTTAAATAAGCAACACCAAACGCTAAAATGAAATAATTCTTGTTATTTTTGTACCAGAAAAAATCCTCTAAAACTCCAAACCGTTGCTTCGTATAACTTCAATAAGTCACTATTTACAAACAAAAATGTGAAATCAATCTTGAAGAGGACCATCTCCGAAAACATAAAACATGAATGTTTTTTTTATAAATGGTTTTACAGTCACAAAATCAGCTTCAAGGAAAGATCTCATTACTGAAACACCAAAAAGCTTAGAGCTATTGAAATTCTATATTTATCTTCGTTTTGCTACCTTGTTGCTGCCGTATAGAACGACCTTTATCCAAAGCAAATTTTCATGTATCCTTGCCGGGAGATAAGAAACCAGATCGTTTAAGCGTGTCCCACAAACGTTCACTCCCATCCCTCCCACCGTTCTAGAAACACCCGAGCGCTCATCAAAATTCACAATACCGATATTTAAATATCAATAAAATATGCAAATAATTATCTCCCAGCTGCTGGGAGTGGGCCAAAGCAAGAGGTTCAGTAGCGGGGCAAGAGTTTTCTATTCAATTTATCGTGTATCGGTTGCGAGATGGCAGGTAAATTGGTTGTCTGATCGACGAAGCATGTTCTGCTGATAGCCGATCAGTATTCATCCACTGTTCGATGGTAGCAGCTGTTGTGAAAAGATATTCAAATTGTACAACAAAAATGATAAGCGGGTATTTTACACTAGAACAGCGATTCACAGGAATGTTCATTAGCAGAAGAACAAGCACTGTGAAACAACAGCGATTTCACCTTTCCCGTAGGTTGAAATGTATAATGACGAAACATTACTGTGAAAAATTTTATCAATCAAGCAGAAGGAAACCTTTACTCACAAACCCTGAGTTAAGCTCTTAAAGATACAATTGTGGTATTCAATTAAAACTAAATGACCCTTCGCTTTCCAACTCACCCAAAACGAACAAACTTCAGATCCAACCACAGCTTCTGCTCTCAGTAGAGCTGAGTTAAATCGAATTGATTAATTTGCCTCCAATCGATTGGGTGCTTTCATCGGTCCTTCATAAATCACAGCCGTTTCGATCACAGCCCTTTGTCACCGCTACCGTTTTCCATTCAGCACCAGTCGGAACCCTATCGGAACGGAAAATTATTAATTCCTTCCCACTTTTCCCCCGAGCAACCGAGTAAGGAGTACATGCCTCACATCACCACCGCTCGTGGATGAGGCTTTTTTCCCAAGGGACGCATAAAGCGACACAAACGGCTGGCACGAGCAGGCATTCGGGGCGGGCTTGCAAGAAAATGGAAATTTGCCAACACAAAAATCGTCACGTCGTAGCATAAATACTGCCGTGCGACGAAGTCTCATACTGAGCCCCGCTTTGCGAATCCTTTCCCCCGCTACCCCACTTACCTGTCTGCTTGGGCGTTAGACAAATGGCCTAAGTTCGCCTGCAAGC
The DNA here is from genome assembly GCA_000349105.1 of Anopheles epiroticus. Classification (NCBI taxonomy): domain Eukaryota; kingdom Metazoa; phylum Arthropoda; class Insecta; order Diptera; family Culicidae; genus Anopheles; species Anopheles epiroticus. Next base: position 180,097 of record KB671514.1, on the reverse strand, counting down.
CATCGTTTGCTTATCTTTTGCGTCTGATCGGCACATTTAGGAAAATTGATTTCTACCACCCACTGGTGGAGGAGAGATCTTTGCCATGCTGTCTCGCACCGCCCCATCGCACGAAGCGCCGTCGTTTCGTAGTCAAAACAATTTACATAACAATCAACTCGTTCGTGCCAACTTCTCATAGTTGTCTGAACATTAATTTTTGCTAGTTGCTCCCGCCTTCTACGGGGATTTGTTGATGTGAGTTTTTGCTCTTCCACACACACACACACTGATTCTATATTGTGCAAAGAATAACGCTCTTAGACGATGTGAATATTATCGTCCTTTGGTCCATCCATTCCATTTCTTTTATGTATAAAAAATAAAACAAAACTTCTTTTCCCTCTTGCTCTTTGCAGAATGTCCTCCCGCCATGGATGGCATGGAGCGTTTTGCCTGTCCTACACCAGATCGGCAGGGCCGGTACCGATGTATAGACGATCACGTGCTGTGCGACGGTTTCGTCGACTGTCCTGAGGGCGAGGATGAGGACAGGCAAGCCTGCATGTTCTACAAAACGGTAAGTTAACTTGCAGAATACTATTTTTAAATCAGTTGAAAAGGAAACAGGAATTGCGAATACGGCCTGGCCGTCACTACAGAATAAAAAAAAACAGGAATTATCTCTTAAACAATGAAAATGAAGTTAAGAATGACCAGGCGCCTCCATCGATATACTCAATGGAGACGCCTGGTGTTTCTTGAAGCAAGGAATTAGATAAAACATGATAATATCGTTCTCACTTAATGCGCTATTCTCAGGATTTTTTTTCTCCAAATAAAATAAACTGAAAAGCTAATTTTTTGTGCAAGTTTGATTAACAGCTTTCAATAAATTATCGTAACCATAACGCATTCCGTCATAGCAGACTACAGAATATCTTTGCAAATGAAATCTGATATTCTATCCTTGAGCATAGCGTTTTTGTTCCATTTTCATAGAAGAAGAAGGACATTGACATTCCCATATCAGATGAAAAAGAGCCATTTTCACCCAAAATGACCATGACATCTAGTGTTCTTTATTACGTGAATCACACACACACCTATTTATTGTTGATGAATATCTACTAATTTGATTGCATTTTTATTGACTATGTCTAATCACATGTAAAATAAAACATTTAATAAACTCTGAGATACATCATAAATATAACAAAAAAAAAAACATCCCGTCTGTTCGTTTTTTGCTAACCAATACAAACCATTTTTGCTCCCTTCTTGCAGACGAAAGCACATCTCGACGTATTAGCGGACGCCTTATTGAGATGGGCTCGTGGCCGTTAAATTGTACATTTCACACAGCTCCAGTAAAAGCTCCTGTGTACTAGTTCTAGATTGAGCAAGTGTAAAAAGAAAAGGAACGAAAAAGGGAGAGAGAGAAAAATAGATAGCAAGCGAAAGGGATGATGGAGAGAGTGAGGGGAAAAGTTAAAAAACAAAAGCAAAGAGCAGCGAGGTAACAAGCGAATCTAAAGAGCTGATTCAGGCAAAACGATTGAGCAAAATTTTACACACTGAAAACAGGAAAGCATCCACCAACGAAATTCAAACTTACACAAAACACTCACAAAACACGAAACATCATCGCACTGGTTATAGGCAGAAAATGAAGAGCAATCTTAACCACTTACACATCCTAAACCAAATACACCGCCATTGCGTTATTCGACAGCAGGGAATAAAAAAAAGGCAAGAAGACGTTGTAAAAATAGGATTGAAGCACAGTCTGTACATATTGAAAACGAAACTCATGCGGAAGGCGAAAACACGCAATGCTGATGTAATGTTCAGAACACTCTGCCGGACAGTCGGACACTTCAAACAGGCCAGGACGCAACGTAACTACAGAGCGTAACGACGAGGTACGAGAGGAAACAAAGAGAAACAAGATAACGCAAGTCAAAACTCTTCAAATCAGATGACAGAGAAATCTTACTATATATATACATAGATCTATATACAAAACATATATTTACCTGCTAAGAAACTAGCGTGTAAGCAACGGCAGCCGCAACAAGCGAAAGAAGATCCGTACTTCATATGATGAGTGTGGAACGGTGGGTAGAGTGAATGAGAAACCCGATGGGGCTGAGCGAATCAAATTCGGTGTGAAGGCTGTTGATCGTTGACGAATGCAACTGGAAGATGAATCCACTGGCGATGAAGGGTGAGGATGGTAGGCGCGACTGGGAGGGCGAGTGTACATTGTGCGGTGGATTGTTATACGAGTGTTTGAGGATGTGTGTGTGTATGGGTATGTGAGCAGAAACGAAGTGAAAGAAGCGAAAGAAAAAAAAATCACGAGATACGAAGGCCAATTCGTAGATAAGCGGTTGTAGCAAAAAGGAGGCGAAGGTCATAGAGGAATAAAAACTTAAGCCACTAATACGTTCATCATTCACGCATAGATGATACTCATTACCACACAAACACACATTAAAACACATCCCTACATTAAAAAACACAGATCGTGTGGTTAAATAAGTGTATGAAATGAATGTACATTTTTCTTCGACATTGTAAAGAAAACAACAAAACCCACATTGTAAACAGTTCCACTATTTAAAAAAAAACAGCAATTAAGTGAGATCAGATTTTGTTTAAACGAATCCCTTACCATGGTTAAACATTTACTTTCTTTCCATGCAAGATCTGTTTCACACATCAACATAAATCCTGCAAAAGCAGCAAAACCTCTCTCTAATGGAATATTAACAAACGTTTTAACTTCGAGATACATTCAGGTTCACCACTAGAAAGCATCTCTGTGTTTCAAACAAACACAACCACAAAACACACTGCACACACTCTTACAAACATCGTCATACAAGCATTGCGGAGGAAAACTATTCTCATGGACAAGGCAGCTATATTGTATAGATAAGTCAGGTGTTTAAGATACCAACCAGTAGGATCAACACGAAATGTAAACTCTTTAACTAGATCCTTATAATGCTAAGGGGTACCGATCGGCGTCAGTGGCGAGGAAAGAGACTGCCAATCCTCGGGTACCAGCTTCAGCCAAGAAGCCAATAGTGGAGCGCATACTATTGTGCCCGCTTGATGGCTGGCGGACTGGATGGACCGGTTCGCCGATTAGCAATGCTCGGTCAAACATGAAATGGGGGCCCCGGGCTGATGATTTAATCGCACGAAGCCATATACACAGACTCTCCCGGGTGCTTCACGGTGTGCGGTTGGCGTAATTGTTGTTCCAAAAATAACGAAAAAAAAACGTGCAAAAAAATAACAGCAACCATGACTGAATGATATCAATATCTCTATACGACCATCACCGAACATACGCACACGCGCACGAAAATACACACACAGGCATGAGAATATAGGGTGTGCATTACCAACACAACCACTTGGTGTGCTAGTAGAGTAACAGGAGTAATGAAAACAGAGGAATAGAGAATGTGACTATGAGCTAGAGAGGATTAACAAGAACTTCATTACAAACCGTCATTATGAAGGTTGTCTACTTCAGTTTACTTCTGTTTTGATTCTCGTTTTTAATTAGATATAGATTTTTTTTTCCCAATTTAAATAATTATTCTTGTTGCAATAATTTATATTCTTTTACTTACACCTATTTTGACATCGTTTAAACCATTAAAAAACTGTTTTCTTTCCTTCTTTTCTTTTGGATTGCCCACCTCTATGTTATGTATAGCCTGACCCGTGTTAGATTGCTAACCCTGTGCAATTGATTAGAATAAACCTGCAAGCCACTAGACAGGTCAGCATAAGTGTGTTTGTGTGCGAGTGCGAGCGCGTGTAAATCAGCCATTTCACTTACAGCTAGGGTTAGAGTGTTCGTAACCGAACCACTAAGTACACACACATCTGGGCGCGTCAAACCACCCGTCTGCTCTACCCCCAGATGCGCAAACAGATGTGCGTTACGCGCGTGACAGTATGTGTTCAACGCTTGTACCATTATGATCGTTTACGGGAAGCGAACGCGTTTATTCGTTTGTCTCATTTTTAGCCTACCCCCTCCGCCCCCCCCACACCCATTTTACTCCTGCATGTAAATGAGCGTCTCATTAATCAGTACATACGATGTGCTTTCATAAAGCGCCTGTAAAACGATGCGTTCAGCCAGCAAAAAGAGTTCGTGAACCGTTTTACCCCCCTCCCCCTTTTTCACTCAACTCCAGACGCACACAGCCCTACACAGCAGCAGAGAGGCCGAGAAAACTGACATTGCCCTACCGCTGGGTAAAACATGTCAGCTACAAATTAGTTTTTGAGTAAGTGAAAGAGACAAACGAAGAAGTAAAAAAAAAAACAAAGTAAAACAGAAACAAACCAAAAGAACTTTACAAAATCACGCTCATCAAAAGCATTACCTATAAATGTCTATTTGCACAATATTATCTACACATTAACACACACACACACACACACACACACAAACATAAACACAGACACACACGAAAGACATGAAACACGAACCACAAAGCAACAACATATTAAACAGTAAACTATTGACGATACGTGGTGGAATGTTACGATGCAATGTCTGAGGACAGGCGAACAAGAAAAAACCAAGCATCCAAAAGTCCAAAGAATCCCATAAAATCGTATAATTAACAGGAGAAGCGGGGTGGGAGGGGCAATACTCTACGGTCCCATCTGTACCATCGCATTCCCCCCACAGGCAAACACAGTCTCTCTCTCTCTCTCTATGCTACAACTAGAGAAAATGTTAAAGAATTAGGGAAAGGCAAGAAAAGTGGATTGTGAGTACGGTGACAAAAACTCGGTAAAACCCGCGTCCATCGTCAGACAGTGCCACAATAGCAGCTCGACATCGCATCGCATCGCAGCAAAGTACCGGTAGCAACGGACAACGCAGTATAGAACTACAGCACATCAACGAGATTGACGTTTAGCACAGTGCGTAAACAGTGAGTTAGCTGCGTACGGGAGTCGGAGAGTGTGCACCAGTATGCAGCCAAAGTGTCAGTGATTAGAATACGACAGCAGACGACAGACAATACGGAGCGTCAAACATAAGGCCAACCAATCTACGACGTGCACAGCTAAACCTCTCTAAAGTGGTGATATTTCGTCAAACATTCCAAGTGTAATGCCGAATCTCCGGCAGTAAAATGTGAAAAGGCAACAGTTTGAAAAAAGTTCACAAGCGTACCAGCCTTTGGTTCACACTCAAGCGCAACGGTACGTCAAACGTGCGGTGCGAGAGATATATTTGTTAAAATAGCAAAATTTTCGTTGGAAATATCGTTAAAACATGCACACATACGACTAAAATATCGAAGGCAAAGCTGCCGGTTTTCCATTAATGTGTCTTAAGCCACAGCCAAAACTAACACACGCTATCCATCGCACAGCGGGGAAAAAAAACCGTTCACCATCTCACCCACTGTATTCATCAATCGATCTTACCCATTTCATCTTGCTCCTGTGCTATTTCGCTACATTTGAATGCAGCAATGAGCAACATTCCTGAACGGAAACCAAACATTCCAGTCACTCTCATACCGCCTGCACTGAATGTTCGTCTGTCTTAAGTTCTCTCTTTCTTTCTTTTTTGTTGTGCTGTTGTTGTGCTCCTTTCTTGTTTGTCGCTCTCTCTTTTTTATCTTATCCGTCCTTCTCGTTGCAAACATCCATTGTATGTTGCTGTTATCGATGTTGTTACTGTTGGTTGCATGGAGCGATGGGAGTCCCAAAGGTAGGAATAATGGATTTTTCACATGTGGCTCTATAAATTGTTATTTATGGCCATTTTTCGTTTTGTTTTTTTTTTTTAAAGAACCTTGTCAATTGTTAAATGGCTTGCAATATTGACCCTCGAAGAATTGTATCGAATTGGCCTGCAGGAACCACTCGGTTGCACATGGAGAAAGTACGCCTCGGAAACAAAGAGCCTCTAGTTGTAGACAGAGACAGAGAAACGCGGTGGTGTTAGGTTCATTGCTTGGGAGCCCATAACGGACGCATACGCATACAGTTACGGACTTTTTGTTAACGTTTTCTCGAGGCAAATGGTGAGGGCTTTACGGGGAACTATGCTGGGCACACCCCCGTTTCTGGCACATCGTACACAAGGGATGCTGTACAAAAAGTAAAATGCGAAAAAAAAAAATACGATTCTTTCAATCGGAGCGAAGACACTCCGATCCCGATGCAGCGTGTTCGGAGGAATGGTAAATGATTAAGCAAACCAAACAAGTAAAATTATAATGAAAAGACTGACTTAGTAGACCCACAGTTGAACGCGTAACACACTTACTCCCCTTACACAGAAAACACTCATGTAAAGAGAGAACAAATCGTAGCTAGCCAGAGTATTAACAATGTCCTATTAACTAGCATGGGTGTTTTTAAGCTCATCACTATTAAGTACTTAGTAATGGAACAAGATTTCAGGCACAAGTTTAGCGCTGGGTCGTTGGGAAATGCGTACCATTGCGTTCTAACAACGCTTCTCAAGGTCCGATACTCTCGCTTCATCCTCGCGATCGCTTACTGATGCGTGCTTTCCGATGGAAAAAACGCTCCGCATCTTCCAGCACTCGCATGCTCCCCTCTCTTAGCAATAAAGTTTTATCTTCTCTTTTATTGCTTTCATTTGAAGAATCAAATTTAAATTTAAATATGTAATCAGTTTCATTTTCAACTGTGCGTTCCCTTGGAATGAAAAGCTGTGCTCAGTTTGACTGGTAACCTTACTCGAACTCGAATGGATCGTAAGAGCAAACATTAAACTAAGGATACCATCAAACTGTTCACACGAAAGGGACACATTTGTGTTCGATTTGAATACAAATGAAATTAACAGCAACAGCACAGAACTAATTTCCGTAACAAAAATCTATGCGATGGGCTCCCAAACAAAGAAAGTTGATAATGCGAGAAACAGAGAATAAAACAACCACCAGAAGACAGGGGTAACAGTAAAACAGACAGATGAAAAATAATTACACGGGAAAAAATTGATAAAATGAAGAAATGAAACCAAAATGTCGATTCATACACGAACGGGAACTTCTGTGTTAAAGCGTGTCTAAAAACAGGAGAGCAAGGAGGAGTCAAAAGCAAACTCTCCTCTGTGTCGTTTTTGAATGGAAATATTTGTTATTTAATGATGTACGACAATGCTACTGATATCGGCAAACGTGATTTAAAATGCGTAGAAGTTACAAACACAAAAAATACTCAGCATAAAAAAGACACCGACACACACACAACTTAATGAAGATAACACTGAGGAGAAAAGTTAAAAAAAGAGAGCAGAAACAAAACTAACAAAGGCAACCTTACAATCATCGATACTTAAGTGTCTCTTTTAGGTGTCAAAAAGCGCAAAACAAAAGCAAGAAATTTGTGGAAACAATGTGAATGCCCGACAGTTGAAAACGAGTCAAAAAACGCGAATGTTATTTAATAATAAACACAAGCAAGGGAAAATTGGTGTATTGCGTACGCGCCAGCCATTAAAGAAAGAATGCAAACAAAAAGGCCTAAGCAAACAAAAGCAAACACACGTGGCACACATTGAAGGCTTGTAATGGACAACAACAGCTACATAATGTCGCAACATAAAACAAACTGTAAATGCGAGTCATAACAAAAACGCGGAAGCATACAAGATAGAAAGTGTTTCAAAGGTGTGAAAGAGTCTCACATTGAAACTGACAGTTGAGTGGAGAGGAGAAAAAAAACACAAAACTAAGACAGAGTGGTAGATAACAGGAGGCAGCAAGAGTAACAAGGCAATGGCAACTGGAAAAGGAAACATATAAACTAATTTAGATATAATAAATATATTAAAATAAAAATACAAAGAAAAAAAAAAACAAAACAAACATTACTTTTGGTGGTTTAATTTCGTTATTTTCGGTTCTTTTTTTTTCGGATAGCTGTTTTTTCTTCTTCTACTACTACTACTACTTCTACCTCTGGTTCTGTTTCGGAACAACAAGAAACAATTGGAAAGATTCGGAAGTCGGAAGTGGTCTTCAACCAAAATCAAGCCGGGACCGGGGCAAAGGATCAGGCATCAGGCTTTGCTGTGTAAATTATGATTTTGTTTTTCTCGCAGCCCGAAGCATAACTTTTCACCCCGAACAAAAAGCATTTTTCCCCACCTTTTCCCACCTCCTTTGCCAATGTCAATAGTAGCAACGCGTACAGCAGACGCACTGGAGTCATTTCAGTCCGCCGCCGGTTTTTTTTATCGTTGGAACCGTTTTGTGTGTTTACCGTCAACCCCAAAACGCACCTCTGTATGCTCCACGTTTCGTTTCTCGTTTTCATCACCGTACACCGCACCGCATGCCAAAACCACAAACGTTTTTCACCTGCACCAGCACGATGCATATTTCTGTACTGTTTCACAATATTTCGCATATTCACTTTCCACTTTCACTACCACCACTCCACCAAGATCACACATCACCAAGCGACCAGATCAAGATACACACGACACAGTTGGCCATGGAAGCACAGTTTGGCTATTTTTGTACGAAATGAGAAGAAATGGAAATGAGATCGAGATTAACAGCAGAATGTGCTCAGCGCTTTCCATACAAGGATGAAAATTATAACAGGCAGCTTAACTAAATTGAATGCTCACGGGATGGCGTGTTGTGAAGGAATGCGTTTTAATCGAAATCTGAGAGGAAAATCTGCGTACCGAAATTAATTTTAAAGCGGCACTAGTTATCAACCGGTAGATTGATGCGTAATGTTTTAAAGTGGCACAAAAAGCACCTGGACACCAGAACACACGCAGCTGTAGAAAGAAGAAAGCAGTCTGCAACCTTCAGCGCGTGTGTATGCTGACGTATAAGCAAATGTTATCGGATTGGTAGTGAAAGGCTCACGGTGCGACACGGCGGGAAAGTTAGCTGGTAAGTGAAACTTTAGTACAATTGTTTTTTAAACATATAAAAACATTTATTTAACATTTAAAACATGTAATATGTTGAAAGCTAAATTATTTGGGATCTATCTATCATTTGATCTATCATTTGTCGATTTAACATTTTTTTCCGTTTTACTTGGCAATACGCTACGCATAAAAAAGCGTTCAGTACAAAAAAACTATTTAATATGAAGAAAATTCCAGTTGAAACTACTTTGTCAAGAGATATTTAGTTTTCCTAACAAAAAAATAGTTTAAGAATCTTAAGATACATCTAAAATAATCGATATGAACCTAGCAATGCTTGATACACCGTTAAGCATTAAATTCATAGATACTGAATAATGATTGCTTACCGAATTATAAATGTCATTCATAATATTACTGAGTATTTTAAAATCTATTGCAATTGTTATGGTACAATGGAGTCAACTTTAATAGTAAGATACTCTTCCGATGCTCCGAAACTCCGAGAAACAAATCTGTCGACCACTGTACTGCTAGGGCCAATTTATTTTTTCAGAAATGGTCATTGATTTTCCGATTGCAAATTCTAATATCCGATCGACAAAAATGCCATACTGGTCGGAAGACAAATTTATGTCCTAATTAACACGGCTTACATGAAATTTTATTTTCGAATGCAAAAGCCAATAATTTAATTTAATAATTTAATAATTTTTATAGACATTTTTAAGTATTTACTTTTTCGTTTCCGATTCTTACATGCCCAAGATGTCTTCAGTGAACTTATAAGAATGACCTTCAAATGTTGTACATTTTTTATAGTAATATTTAAATGATTCTATTCAAAAGGATGAAAATGAACTAACACATGTCTTCAGGGTAGGGGCTCGCTACACCGTAAAGTTTTAAAAATGATTGTGTATAGACGATTCACTGTAAAAAATGCTTGTTTGATCCACAAAAAAACATTCTCATGAAACGTAAACCTTAAACTGATTCAGCGCCATTCGCTTGCTGTGGAACTACTACTCACTCACCGCTCACCGAAGTGAGCGTGAGCTGATCGCTCCGCTCACTGAAAAGGTTTACTTGACCCAACACGACGTAGGCCTGTTTCACACGATCACGTCCGTCGTTGCATTGAATCCCATTCAGACCGCTACCGTCCTCTTCAATGACGCTTGTTTGACTAACCCACTATGGGAATACTAAGTCACAGCCCCCCAATCGCAGGATTAACAATCATTAACAACAATCTATGGATGGATACTTTCAGTCACACAGAAAGAGCCAAAACACAAAAGTACTCTAGTTAGGCCTTGCCCCCACAGGAGTTGTTGAACCACCCAAGACGATAGCCATTGAACTTCAAATATCGGTCGAGGGAACGAGGGAACGAATATTCCCAAGAACTTGAGCAGAACATAAGTGCTTAAAGCCCCTAATCAAGCTTGTTGTGAGGGCTCCAAGCGTGTTGGAGGTTGCTCTTAATAGTGAAGATTACACGTACTTAATTTCGCTACTTTTTTTTATAAATATATGCTCTATTTTGATAAGATAAATTATGCTAAGGCGATGTCTTAAAAAACTATTTTTCCATAATTTTTTACTGCCATACTATGTACCAAAAATGTACTTAAAACCATAAAATATTGGAATCAAAAACAATCGCAACCGGTTTCCAGCCTGTTAAGATTCTATCCTGTTAAGATTCTATCTTATGTCTCTACGAAACCAACTGTGTCCTGCTTTCGTGCCGCAATAGTATGTAACCCGATTTAATCTTAATAAGATCCTCGCAAAAGGTCTGCCTTAGGGGCGTCAAAATGTCATTTATTACCCGTCCTTTGAACCAAACGACAAGCAGCTAAGATGGTGTGGGCAAACCAATGCTCATTTTATTCCCAGAATTTAAATAGGAATGCTTTACAATCCCTCTTTCCTAGTTAAAGCTTTTGTTTCAACAGAGCTAATTGGTTTAGTGTTTTATGTTGCCTTAAAAAATCTTATTAAATAAATTCTCATTCCTATTTCGTTCCCTATGAAGGGCACTGCCCTATTTGCACGAATGTTGAATGAAACCTCTTTTTGATAAAGTTGCCAATTGGTACAGCTGTGCGAACAGCAAATACTTTAAGATGAATGTTATCGTGTTCCGGGTACTCACTTTCCCTGGGGACCGGTTGGTCCTGCAGCACTTTCTTCCGGTGAAAATGGTTCGCGTGCCAGACGAAGATGAGCGCCGGCTGTAAATGCGCCAAGACCTTTTACCCTTATTGTGTTTATGCTTTCCGGGAATGTACTAATGTGTTCGCCTAATGAAGATGTCATAACGGTTTACAAATGATTAATGCGTGTTTGCATAAGGATGATATCCTAAATTTGATGATGTTGTTTGTTATTTTTCATTGGTATTATGAGACGGCTTATGGTATTATACCAAAAAAAACACGCGGGGGTATTGTGCGAGAAAATTACGAATGACCTTTCCTGCGCTCTTTTCGAAACCGAATTTCGTAGTATTGTGCCGTAAACACATTTTTGGTTGAACACTGTAGGGGACTTCGACTCGCTGTCAACCGCTAAATGACGTCAACAGGTTTAATTGAATCAATTAGTTTTCTCACAGTCAAGCCCTACCGTCGCTTGCTGTACCCGGTTCCGTTGTCATCGTCTCTGAACAAGAAATGCACACACACACACGCGAAACTGCCAAAACCCCCAAAAACCCTCACACTTTGAACCGTTCTACCACCGCAAATCGTTCGTACTCGCTTTACCTACCCCTTTTCCTCCTGCAGCTGACAAATCATTTTGCGTTGCAAACATTTCAGCTACCAGAAACGCCCTTTGCGTGTTCTCGACCTTTCCCACATTCTACGCGTTTGCATGCGGAGAAAAACGGCAACGGCTAAAAGGACTAGACTTCCGCAAAGCAGACGATGGACGCTCGAAGCTAACGCGCACCGAAAGGTACTGAACGAGAGCGTGTTGGAGCGAAACAGCCGATTTCAGCGGTCTAAAAATAGCACCAAACTTACCCGTTCGGCAGCACCCTTTTGTTGGGCTTTTTTTTCCTACGAAGTAAGCATGCAGGGTTTTCTGGTAAATGCTATTTAGGCCTGGTGGTTTGATGAACTGGAACTGGAATCTAAATCCAACCAGCTCCTCATTCTAGTAAACACAACTCCCGGTCCTGTTAGAAATGTAGGTATTTTTTAAGTTTTTATTATGATGACTGCCACTACGTATCGAAGAACAGTAAATGTTGTAAAGAACGCTATCTTTCAACAACTAAACAAATTAAGCCACTAAATTATGAAGGAATAATTTGTGACACTATAGGATACAGGATACAATCGAATGACTAACTAATCTTGGGTGGCACAACAACCCTTGTAGGGTCAAGGTCTACCAGGCCAGTGTACCCATCCATAGCACGGTTTTTACGATTGCATAAAAGAGGCTGTGACTTAGTGTACCCGTAACAGGACTGTCAATCTGAGGGCAATGGATTCGTTACAACGTCGGTCTTGATCGTATGGTAACTATTCGCCATCACCACTGATACCAAGGTGACCATTAAAGAAACAAAGTCGAGTAATAAGGACTTGACAACGATCTTATTCTTCTAGTGCTTCGTGTGAGTTTACGTTTATACTGTTAGTTTGAAGTGTATATTATTATGTGGTCGAGGTTCACAATAACATAAAAAAAATTATTATTAGAATGAGCCTGACGTACAGGCCTAACTCTATACAAAGAAAGCTTGGATAGAACTAGAACGCTAGTCTAGGCTGTGACCCTACTTTTATAGCCCAATTCCTAGTTTGGGGGAGCATGGTAGGCGTGGTTCCCAAGAGGCTATTTTCATGGTGGTCGCTGTTTATCAATGGTTGCTGGATGCTGCTTCCTGTCGCTACTGGGGGTCCGACGATTAGTCATCCATCTGATGGACTTAGTTCCGTGGCGATCGCTGTTTTAACGGTGGATCGCCAAACGCTGTTCCCTGTTGCTAACGGGTTTCTATGATGAGTCATCCGTCTGAAAGGTTTAATTTCCGTAGGGGTCGCTCGATTGACCGATGTTACTTCCTCTAGTAGTAACTGAAGTGTAACGTAACTATATACATGTACCATTTCTTAGATAAAAGTTTAAACTAATTACAAAATGTTTATCCTCGATTGCCTTATTTGTGGGTTAAAACGTTTCTTGGAACTACTGCTCTGTTAACAGGTAAATTTTAATTTGTTCTTTTCCACTTTTTTACTGCTCATGCTTTTTTGTTCTATTTATTTATTTTTTTTTATTTATTATCTTTTGCTAAGAGAATACTGGGCAAATTATTGTTTAGAAAAAGGGCGATGACCTACTAATGCGAACCAAGGATATGATTTCGTCCGGGTCAATTCACTCATGAAGAAATTCAGTTTTACTTCAAGTTGAACACATGCATTAACCCATATGAAGTGAATGTACTGGGACGCCTAGTGATATAAACTTATTTGAATCATTATTTGAATCAATACTTGCACCAAGCCTGTTACTTGCAATACTTGCACCAAGCAATACTTGTATTTACACCTTGTTTTTGCAACATGAAATTAAAACTCGTTTTTAAATTATAATAGAAAAGAACCGTTACCAATTCAAATGGTACGTATACCATTGCTGAGGTGCTTCGGTCGCCCACTCTTAGTGTCAAACGCCCCTGCTTCTATTTCTTTTTGAATGTCAAATTGCGCTACATTACTCGACCTTGTTTTTTTTTTAATGGACCTTGACTAAGACAATCGAAACGGGGTAACTAGGTAATAAGGCATTCAAAATAGAAACAAAAATTATTCAATTTGAAATTTTTGATTTTTGTTTTCATAGAAGTTATGAAATTCATTGTTAAATACTAGAAGCAGGAAAATTGCCTAGCACTTCCAATGAAAAGAGTAACAAATCTCACTTTCTTAACCCCTTTCTGTATGAGTTGATAATTTTTCATAAACTTTTGACAGCTTTATGCACTATTATTCTCAAAAATATTTTTTTATACCATACTATACCATACCATTTTCTATCTTAAAAACAGGTTGCCAGAAACCCTGTTTCTATCCACCTGAAGCAGGGTTAAACTTCTCGAGCACACGAGAAAGTTAGTTCCCACATTGCCTCCTACAGTTTTAGCCCTTGGTTGGAATGCACCTCAATACGAACGGTCCTGGATCGTGATGGGGTATATAGAAAAGTGTTGGGATTCGTTAGCACGGCTAGGCACGTACGAGATTTCACACAACTTCAATCGCTCGCTCGCACACACACACACACAGTTGCCAACAGACTGGTTTGCCCACGGGGCTGTACGCTTCGCTGTGCCATTCACGCGAGCGCAGCAAAAAGCACAAAGCGTCCAACCGTTTCGATTAATCTTTAACTAAGCATTTCCCGCCGTGTCTTTTGTTGCTGCTGCTGGCATTCCCACACACCTGCTGTACCTGGCGCTGAGGCCTGCCAGGTTAACTTTCCGACTGTGTGTCGACTGTTTGGTGAAAAGCGTTCCCCTCCGTTTGACTTTGGTTGACTGATGGACCAGGTTAAGGTGCTACCATCCGTTTCCTTCGAACGCAAGGCGGACGCGAAGGAGCACTGCCCCGACCTGGCGGAAAGTTTATAGCCTATTTCTAGCACTACACACGACTTCACCGCGAACACGGCGGCGGTTCACTATTTGCCACCCCGTGCATACCTGAGTAGATACTTGGGCGGGCCGTATCGATAACGGCTCTAACTGTGGCCCTCCGTTAGTCACGACTATTGACTTGATAAACGAAAGTTTTTCTGGCTGATGCCTGACTGCCAGCTTTACAACTTTGCATGCCCCCGTGGCTATAAATAAACGCGCGGGCTATATTTACGAAAATAACTATCGAAATGATTATTTTTATTTTGCATTCACTCTCCGCTAATAATTGCTATCAATTTTGATGTTTGATGTAGATTTGGGAACATGCTCGGAGGAGTTCTCCTTTGAAAATCACTTCCCTGGAATCAACATCACAAAATAAAATTTCTCCAGCTTTCGTTCCGTGCCTGTGATAAGACGACGTACCAACAATTGGGCGCCTTTGCTTCAGAGCAAAGCACGAACCGAACAGTTTACCCTGTTGATGACAGAGTGCCCGACTGACGTCAACGGTGGCCGAAAGCCTGTACGAAACGATCCACGGTGTGTGCCCTCCGATGCGGCTGTACATTTCTTTCACGATGGCTGCTATTTAGAAAGTGCTTCGGTACGGTAGCGCTGCCAAATGAACTTCGGGCACGCGATGCTTCTATCCTGGCTGCAGATAATCGCAATTACACTGAACGCACGCACGGCCCATGCTCGAAACGATGCTGAGCACGACGAGCGGAGGACGGTGATCGTGACTAAACTCGACCAGGCTGTGACTACCTTGCTACAGGTGAAGCTATCGAACGAGAGCAGCTAAAGTCCATCACCATCCTTGGTTTCCCAAAAATTCGAGTACAAAGTGCCAAGAAAAAAAACGCCAAACCTTTGCTCTACGCTTGTGCACCTAACGCTTGGAAGTAACAATCTAGACGGTGCTTTGTGCGAGGACAAAGGACTCACCCGGCAAAGGCTCCCCCATTGGATGAAGTACACGGGGTACGTCCACTTTTGAGGTTTAACTTTGTTGTTTTCTGTGCTGTAGACTTTGCTGCCAAAAGTTTAGTATAAAGCTTGCCACAATCGGACAAACATCTAAGAGCCATGGTACGAGCTAATGCGTCGAAGGTCCGTCAAACACGTGTAATAATTTGTACTCGACTGAGTTTTGCGTGCTCAGCGCTACAGCGTAACTCTTGAAATGAAGTAAATTGAGCTAAACGTGCAGTATAGCCTCTTTGCTCATTTTTAACTGTTCTTATATTTGTGTTCTTCGTTCATTCAATATAAGGTTTAGTAGATTCAATGTGACTTTAACTTTCTCTTGCATAAAAACTATAAAAATATTTACTTAAAACAAAATTCCCGTCCAATGCATGTTCATGTAAATTATTTCGTATTTCTGCAATCAATATGATATTTAACCCATTCGAAACCCCCACAACCCACGTGCTTAAGATATTTAAAAACTTTGCAAATATGAACTTTGTTATTTAATTTGAGTTTAAATTGATTTAATTGACTTAACGAGCTATTCTAGGAGCTCTGAAATAATGCGGCAAGCATAACTAAACGCCGGTTGACTTATGGAAGTAAGTCAGAATCCGGGCTGGAGACCGAAATACCCAAACAAATTGAATCATCCATTCGTAATTGCTTAGTTTCTTTATTTTTTCTTCATTTGATAGGCTACTAAATTTTCCTTCTAATATTTTAAATTCAATACTCTTTATACTCACTTGAGCCAGCAATCCCAACTATATTTCCACTGGTGTTCTTTCCCCTCCTTGTACTATATGTGAACAATTTTTTTTTGTGTTGCTAAGTCTTTTACGTTGAATTAATCTCTTTTTGAACGTTTAATTCCTTCAGCTATACTATGATGGTTGAAAAGTGCTGTTCTTCAAATTTGTAAAATACACGCAATTACGTTCATACTCCAGTGTACAAAATAGCAGTTTGTCTTTGTTGCAAAGTTTCAACAGGCTCTTTCTTTCCCGATCAAAGTTTAATGAATCAGAAAACAAAGCTGTCAATACTTTTATATTTCATTCATGAGACGCTTTAAAAATCACTCGTTTGTCTTGGAATTTATGGAAAGAGTAACCTAATGGCCTAAGTGTTTTCGGTCAAAATGTAATTTTCGTCTCAATGTGTATTAGCCGTTGACCACACTAAACCAACTCTACAACGCCCTTTGGCGACATCCACTGGAGGCTAAGCTACATGA
The DNA here is from genome assembly GCA_000349105.1 of Anopheles epiroticus. NCBI lineage: Eukaryota > Metazoa > Arthropoda > Insecta > Diptera > Culicidae > Anopheles > Anopheles epiroticus. Next base: position 163,285 of record KB671514.1, on the reverse strand, counting down.
TGGAATCGATCGTTAAAGTTTATTAACAGTCGATTTTTCCCCAAAAATAATGTTGCAATTAACAATTTTTCGTAAATTTTACAGAAGATTTAACTCGGACCCAATAATGTGCTCATAAACCCGCAAACGAAGAAATACCATTCTAATTGTAAAAGCAGTTAAAAGAAGAATAGAATTGTTATAGTCTTTTTTTTATTTGCACTACATGAGAAAGCTGGTATGTTAAGCTTTTGGAAATTGTACTACGCTGATGGTAAGGACGATAGTAGACTACAGTCATGTCTTGGATAACTTTTTTTAACTTTGGTAACTCCTTAGCAGTGCTATTATTAATTTGAATATTATTATTTTTGGTCCTGAAGGTCAAAACCTCTATAAAAATAAATAAAATTTAAAAACAAAATTATTCTTGGTATTAAAAAAATATTTTCAAATTTTCTTAATAGCTGCAAACAATTTCCTCGCTTTTTCTTGCTTTTCCTTTCTCCCTATTGATAGAAGACAAGTGATATAGCTCAATAAGTCCCATCCACAGAAACTTATGGTGGCCGGTCGGATACTTATGCCCTTGCCTTTTTCCGCTTATGGAACCGTAATCGACGCCAATGTACTGGTCACCAAATCCTCAAAGTGAAAAATATTTTCTCAATTCAATTCTCAAAGTGAAAAATATATATTAAAATATGATCGTAAAAAAAATTTTTGGTAAAAAAAATCTTTCGTTTATTTATAGACATTGTTAAATAATGCATTTGACTGTGCTACGATGCTCGCCTTTAATAGTAATAGAACTCACACTGTTTCCCTTTCCTCACACACGATATCGTAAATCTATTACCACCACTCAGCAAAGGCTCCACCAACGAACCATTTGATCAATGCACGGCCTCTCGATGGGAATAAAATGCACTCTGGGACGTACCTTCTGGGCAACGACCCCGACATAAGACCCCCGGCAACCTGCTGCCGATGCTGACGAAATTCTCATTAGTGTTCCCGGGCGCTTCACTTTAATGCTTTTCCCTTAAGTGCGGCCACGAAAAGTTCGACCATGTGCGCCCTGACTGGTTGTGTTGTTCCCGTTTATTTTCTCTATGAAATTGTGTTATTTTTTTTTTCTTCTGCTTTACAACCCACCTGTGGATCCCACCCGTTCCGTAAGTGGTGCACAGTGCACAACAACATGCACACCTTTCGCCGTCCTGCGCGCACGGGACTATTCTGGAAAATGTGCTACATCATCATTGCCACCGTGTTTAATACGTCCCCGGCGGCTCATTTTCGAGCGCAAACGCGCACCAGCATAAACAAGCTAATTTCCCGCCCTGCTAAGGAAAAGCTTTTGCACGCGGGAACGGCACATACGCACCGCTAAAAACAGCCACGCAATGGCTAGCCCGAAAATGTGAAAGTCACACCGTGCAATCCGCACGTTCCTGCCGTGACCTTCCTCCCTCCCACCCCCCCTTCTCCCATTGGGCGCCTACACGTGGGCTAGCAAGAAACATTAAAACTTGTGCACGCGCGTGTGCAGGCCAAAGGCTTTCCACTTTCCACACAGCCCAAGCGGGCGGTTGGGAAGGGGAGGGTCTGCGTTGGACGAAAGTAAAATTTGACAGAATATTTACGACCCTTGCGATTCGGGTCGACAGAAAAAGATCCCGACGTCATCTGCGTGTCTTTAGCGCAAGATAAGCAGTAGTACCACCCACCCACCTCACTTTCCGGCCTCCTCCGGGAGAATACAATCAGCACAAAAGGTCACCATTGCTGGGCGGCAGGGCACGAGTCACGTTCGATGTCATTCTTGGAAGCGGGCGTGTGGTTCGGCGGCTGAACCAGCCGTCGATATTTTTACGACACTGGAACAAACGTAAGTAAGTTGACCGTCAGTGTGAACAAAAACTAGCTCCACTCTGTTAAAATAAAGTTGTGATTTCATTACCCAAAAAAAAAAACAAGGCCTGCGGAAATACAATGGAACGGCAATCGGTTTCAGTGTGTGCCACATTCTCTCCCGTTTCAGTCCCGCCTCATAAAAGGTTAGCCGAAATGCTTTCGATTCAGTTACGTTACCCGGTTATTCCCAACCTACTTGCGCTGGAAATTTTTGATGACTTGAGCAACTAATCGACCAACCAAGCTAATCCACTCCCTAAACCGGCCTTCCCTCTCCGTGGAAAGAAAGACTCCTCAAAAAAAGCCGAAGCACGCAAACTGAATGTTAATGCAAGGCGAGTTCGGAGCCACGAAATCCACAGGCCGAGGCAGCAGACGCCACCGAAACGTCTCATGCTTGCGTTCGTCAGCTCAGCTTCTGTCTATTTTCAACGGCGTTAGACGGTCCCTTCGGAATCTGTAACGTGCCTAACAGGGCTGCTTCGTCGGAGTTCCACCGCCATCTCTGCTGCATCCAAGTGGCTGTATATTTCCGTCACACACACCCAACATCGAATGACGTGCAAGGCGATCACTGTATGGTGCGATTGTTTGTGTCCTATTATTTCTGCTACCCTGCAAAGTTATTTAGACGCGAACATACAAAAAGCCGTTGGGGTGAGGGAAGACGAGAGGGTTCTTTGTTCTCGGGCTGTAGAGTTTAGCAGTTTTTTTTTTTTTTTCCGTTTCGTACGACTTCTCAGTGTCAAACTTTCTACTCCATTGGCCCAAAGCAATGACGTGCCGGTGCGACGGTGACGGTGGTGCAGAAACTCCGAGCAAGTCATTTTGCTAATCCGACCCGCGAGGAAATCAATTATTTACACCCATCCCTTAGTTCGGTTCACACTTCCAGAGGCGATAAATTGATTAAAGTTCCCTTTTGGTTAAGTTCCGTTGTTTCGGGCGCAGCAAAGGGCGCCGCAAACATGCGAGCGGAACAGGGTGTTGGGAAGTTTAATAATTCAAAATGATTGTTTTCGTACACCTTTTGTTAAAAGTGATTAGTTGGTGTTTGGTTTGGATCGGTAAGCAAAGGGCACATTTTAGCCTGGTGGTAGAAAAAATGCTTATGTTTGTTCTTTAACGCATTACAAGACTGTAAGAGTTTTAGCAACAATCAACATGAAACTGATGGTCATTTCTGAACGTTCTTTTCGACTTGATGGTAAAGCAATGATAATGGATTAGTTGAGAGAATAAGTTGACATACTATTTAAACAGAAAAATTAAAAAAAATTAGAATTTAATTCCAGTTGGAGTGGGTAAGCATCTTGAGTTTTAACTTTGTCCTTATTTTTTCAATAGATAGTGACGCTTCGATGTGTATCGTACCTCATAACGGTTATAAGAATTTATAAAAATGCATAAATCGAAATGATAAGTAAGTTTAATGCTAGTCAATTTTGTCTTATTATTTTTTGTTCGTTGTGCATCTGGCTATATGTAGGGTGGCTCCAAAAAACAAATGTCCACTTGTTATAAACAATGTGCATTTTGAAAACCACTAGGTAATTTGGCCCGGTCACAGCGCTGCGCATCACAAATATTAGATACGCAAAAGATCCAGGGCACGCACAAAAAAACTCTTCATAATACACTCAAAATATTTAAGTGTTGATAAATGTAAGAACTGTCATCCTGCAAATACTACGCTTCTATCGGTTCCAGAAATTTTGTTTTACATACTATTTTAATAATCATTAAACCCATACCTTTCCTTCTGCTGTTCATAATCCCGCAATTGTTTGGTATCGTTCGTCAAAAACAGAAGCAAATCCTTCTTGTCCATAAATGTTTTAAACCCTATTTTCCGTTCAAGAACCATTCCTGGCAGCAATCATTCCAACGGTTAGCTTTTCAAAGAATGATTAGCTTTTCGAGCAATGGTTTTTGTTTATTTTTTTTTATTCCTGATACCTGAATCCTATTATATTTAAACACAGGTCTCTTTCGGTTGCGCTTCAGTTTCTCTTTTAGTTCTGGGATTCCACGTTATCTCAGTTCAGATAATTTTATCGTGTTTGTTCTGATACTGTACCTGGCGTTAAATCAGGCTTGATATTACCTGTCATAATAGTACTAAACTGATATCTTGTATGCATCATATTGTAACGGGCAGGGATACCTTATTGTACTTCAGTGTTCGTAAAGTTTCTTAACCCATGCTTTTTCTCTGCAATACAGTTCAAAATTGTTAGTTTAATTGTTTGTAGTTTTTTTTTATTTTATGCTGCATTTTTATTATAATTTGATTGTAAAAAAGTGATTATGGCCAAGCATTACGGCCTGGCCGTTACTACGGGAAAAATAGTGATTATGGCCAGTAATATGAGTGCAATACAAATATATTACATACCCATACACTTCTTCAAACAACAAACTGTAAGGACGCAGTGCGCATTAATTTACAAACCAGCAAAAAGTCTCGTAGTAAAAATTGTCATGATATAGATTTCACCCAGTCCCGGTGCAGGAATTAGGTTTGAAACTTTGTTGTTCTAGAAAAAGCATTCGGAGTTCTGGTTTTGATTTTTATTACGATATCTAACGCTTATACATACAGCGAGATGCTTTAAAAATAGTTCCATTATGTTGCATTACATGAAATTATATGGAAAATTGTGTATGATTCAGCTGAATAAGTGATGAAGATCTTTATTTTTCTGCTCGTTTTCAGTACTGACATACCTTTCTAGTAACAGGTTGAATATTTATGTTTATTTAAAATAATACATTTTTTAAATTGTTCAGCATTACATATTTCGTTCCTAGTTCAGAATGTTGAGAAACAAGCAATACGGCCTGGCCGTCTCTACTGAATAAAAAAAAAATGTTGAGAATAAATCACACACTAATTGCCCTGTATTGAAGCATCAAAACGAAAAAGAGGGGCAAAACGAAAATTTTTTCACTATGGTGAAGCGTTACTTTTTCACTATAGTGAAGCGTTACTTTTCCACTGTAGTAAAAGGAGGCACAAGTAGAATTTATATAGCGACAATTGTCTACCACTCAAAGACAACTCAAGCCGGTTTCGGTCCACTGTCCATTTCATTTAAACAATTGTCTACTTCGATTGAACAAATGTCAAAATCAGCACGGTTTGTTTTGGTTCCGGCGTCACCAAAACTATGAAATTCTCTTAAAACTAGCTCCAATAAATAGTTCGAACATTAAATATACTGTATTAGAAACATATCTCGTCATAATCGGTGAATTCAAGGTATGTTTTAATTTTCAATCAATTTCTGCAATCAAAACAAACCGAGCATAGTTTGACGTTTGTTCAATCAAAAAAGACAATTTTGTAAATGAAATGAACAGTGCACCGAAATCAGTTTGACTTGTGTGTAAGTGAAAGACAATTGCGTTTTTCAAAACGCACATTTTTTAAAACATGTGGATAGATGAGTTTTGGAGTGGAAAACCTTCATTCTGCCTTAATAAATAATAAAAACGAGAAAAAGCAAAAAATCACACAGGAAAAACCAAATTCAAAAACCATAAAACCAAAAGTGGAAACATAAACTAAGCACAGAAACTACATTAAAATCGAAAATTTGAATAATTTATTGATTTTAATCCAACCAATGAAAAACAGTTTGAAAACTAAATATTTATGAAATTGCACCAGCAATAAATTTATTTAATCATACTTCAAAAACAAAAATAGAATACAATATCATAAAAATTGTCCTAGCAAAAGAAAGCTTTCTCTTCCATTGATTATTTCTATCACCATAATCACACAAAACACTGTAGCAAATCATTTATGCTTTTTCAACTTTCATAGCAAAAGGGCATACATTTCCTAACCCCCGTATAAAAAATACATTCGTCCGCACAGCCCTCATGCAAATAATTTCAAACTTTAAAACAAACTCAAAAGAGCATGAAACCATAAACGGCCTAATCCGGCGTCTTGGCGCTCCAATCTTCACCCTCGTCATGCGATGATAATATCGTAGCAAACGACCACACTTCCTCATCATCACTACATCCCCCGGGGGGTTCTAAGCTCCCACTAGCCTAGCCCCTAGCGGTCATGTCTCGAAAAACGAGCTACGAACTTCAGCATAAAGCGCCAAGCGTCATCATCGAAATTACCTAGCCGTTTGGCCGGATGGTACAATAAATACCGGTGCCAAGATGATCGGATTTTTGGTCACACACACACACACAATGATAATCTGTATGTGTGTGTGTGTGTGTGTGTGTGTTCACAAGTTTGTTTGTTCACAAACCACACGGACTTTCTTACCGGTCTTACTGGATGAGTCTGTGGCTAAATTGTGCACGATACGACCCGTAGGCCATTCGCCCACCCGGACGAGAAACCGCGACAGGAGGAAACAAAAGCTAGAAGGACAATCTACAAATCCTCTTCGCAAAGCAAAGTCATACCCACAGACACAAAAGCGACCAAAAGTGGGTGAAAACGGAAGGGAAGCGTGTCTGGCGTTCACCCACAGGCGCACCGGAAATGAGGATATGAAAATCTCAATGAATAACACAAACGTCTTCATCTGCAGAGCCGCTTTTCTTCCCGTTTTCCTTCCTTTCTCCTGGCGAGGAGTGTTTTTCTTTTTTCCTTTTTCCTCGTCGTTCCTGCCCAGCAGCTCCCGAAGCCGCGCCGAGCCGAGTGGATGTTTTTCTTTGCAATTTCTCGCCTCGTCTTGCTGTCCTGCACAATTCCCAAGGACACACGAAAGCCTTCACATCGTCGTACCCGGTCCGGTGGACGGTAAAACGGAAACCTTCCATCGGGGAGCTTTCACGAGATCGTCCGGATCGTGTCCACAGCTACACATATACACAGAGAGAGAAGGAAAAGGGTGTACGTTTGAAGGGAAGAGAGGGAAAGCTCATTCACCAAAACCGAAAGTCCTTTTCGAGTCACGTTGAGAGCTCGAACCCCCGGAAATGCTCACAGTGACACACACTTCCACTCGCTCTCTCTCTCTCTCTCTCTCTCACACACACACTCACTTCGCTTCGCTCTCGCTCTCTCTACTTTCTTTCTCTCTCTCACTCCGGCGGAAAACCTGGCGGGTAAATAAAATAATTTACATGACGTCATATTGACGTCATCGCGTAACAAAACTCGCGCACAAGGCACGAAAAACTCGGCTGCCGGTGATGGTTAGCGGGACATACATTTATGGCCATTATGGATTGTCTTGCAAGTTGTCCGTGCCATGCGTTCTCGTTCTTACTCATCACACCTGAACGCACCGGTCCCTATCGCACGCCGCTGTTGACCAGCTTTCCATCCTATAAGGGTACCCGCACAAGACTACTCGAGACCGGTGCTTGAGAAGGAAGGGGACCCTTACCGGGTCAGGTATGTTCATCACGACGAATAGGGAGTACAGAAACAACCAAGCAAACAAAGAGTGAAAAAGCAATCCAAGAAAAGGCTACGTCTTCGTTAAAGGATTTTTCCAGCTCAAACATCGTTGCCTTGAAACTTGTTGTTGTGAAATGGGAACAAATATTTTATGATATTTCGTTCCAGAAAGTTGAACGGTTCAAATGTAGGATGTACCGACATTTCGGTTTGTGAAATTTACTTCTACAAAGCCCTCAATGAATAGATTTTGCTCCATGCTAAGATAAAAAAATGTATGAGTGTAATTTTTTCGAAGCAATTTAATACAAAACATTGCAAACAGGCTGAACGAACATGAACAAACTTTTTTACTTATCAGCGTGCGACAGCAAAGACGCTGGCTCGCCCTTTTCACTAATCGAAACGAAAGTTAAAGAAACAACTTCATGCCTTCGAATTTCGAGCATTGATATTTTTTATTCATCATCCTACAGTGGGTATGGGTATGGGGCATTCCAGCTCTCAAACCCACCTTCGAGAAAAACCGGCCCTTTACCGTTCGGTCCGCTAGTTCGTTGGCCTAGAGCCAAATTTATGAACGAAAATCCCTCCTCACCCTTGAACCCCTTCGGAGTGGAAAACACCAACAGCAACATCAGGCCCTTTACGACCAACGTTCCCCAAGTGCTCGAGTGGTTGTGTGCTTTTGTGTATGCACTTTCTGTTTTATCAAAACGAGAAGGCACGATCCCTGGCGGTAGAGGGTCTGTGGTTTGACGTACGCCCACATGCTTTTGGGGAGCTTTTAACCAATCGGGATGCCCCAAACGGGAGGCCGCAAGGCACGACGCCTACCCAAGTACTTTTTCCTCGACGAGGAGAGCAAGTAAGGGAGAGTGGAAAATGATTTCATTCATCACAACCCGATGCGAACGAGTGAGCAGTGTTTTTTGGAACGGCGTTTTCCGTGGTTGGATATGGTTTCGGGAATCGTTCGAGAAATGTACTGATCGGCCTGTACGATTGCAAATATACGCGGATAAATTGAATTTAAAACATCGTAAATTTGAACTCCATCTAACTCATGCTTAAAATTATTGTTCCGCTCTGCAAAGGGTTATCATTCCACACTTTCTGAAGAGAAATATTGATAATAATAATACTGTGATTTAATTATACGGTTTCTGGTTAGTATGTACGATAGTTTCCACTTTTTCTAATGAAGTTTCCTAAAGTTTTTGAGTATTATTCAAGTGATTTTTTAAAATATTTCTTAATTTTCATCTACAACAACCCATGTTAAACATGTAAGGCTACAGAAGGATACTAATAAGTGCCATTTTAAGTGAATGTGCCCAGGATGTAAGTAATAAACATTAATACAGTGGAGCGCCGTTTGTCCGAACACATCGGGACATGACCGTGCCCGGATATTCGAACAACACGGATAAACGGTCTATGAACTGATGTTGACAAATAGGAGTTTTTAATGTATAGTTGAGTGATTCGAGTTAACATAGCAGAAGACAGTTTTATTCAGTTATTTAAGTTATTCTTCACAAATAATTAACTTCAGAAGGATGTTCAATTCATACATAAAACCCAGGTGTGTTCAAATAAAAAAGTAACATTCTAATTGTGATTGCCTCTATATTTAATGTTCAGGTTGAACCATCTGGTAATGTACAATTAACACAATGCTTAATAATGATCAAAATAAGCTCATAATTCTTTTTTATTTTATTTTCAACACATTGCATTCCCATATAATCTTAGTGTTGATTCCATATTACCATTCACATGTTTTTCAGACTCTGTAATATGCACTAAATTATTGCAAAATAAAAATGGCTGTCAGGCAGAGTTTTCATACCTTCCTTCTAAGTTCTACCATCCAAAATAAACATGGTCAAGCTGTCAATTTCTAAAGAGCACGGATAATGAGTCAGCCGGATAAAAGATACCCGGATAAACGGCGCTCCACTGTATATCATTTTAAAAGAAACTTTTTGATAACTGTCCTGTAGATGGGCTTATTTCAGTTGTGGCATTCATGGTTTTCCTTTATAATTTAGACTAGAGTTCTACAGAAAGTCTAGAGGAACTAGAGTTTACTCAGTCCTTTTACAAACAGACTTAAAACAATCAGATACAGTATGTGTTATATTAATTATAATGCTCATTTTCACACCATATTAGATATGGAAAATCTATTTGATACATTTTTTTCATAGGAAAACCCAGGCTTAATTGCTTACAATCTGTTTTATTTCCTTTAAAAAATCTTTATGAATTGTATAATTTTAAATTTTATTCGGTAATTTGAGCTGATTTACAAACAATATAAAATTCCTAGAAATCTCCAAGTTTTTACCTAGTTTGATTGAGAAAAAGAGGATTCAATTACATGATAAAATATCCTTATATAAATATAGGTGAATCTAGTTTTCCCTCCTTTATGAGTCTGTAATAGCTTCATACTCTGCGTACAAACTCACACTTTATTTATATGGTAAAAATCATTTATTCAAAAAATTATTAAAATTATTCTCATAATCATAATTTTATTATAAACTGATCGTCTCTTTTCCTTTTTCACCTTGAACATTGCCTTTTTTCTTATTATTTGTTTATTTATGTTTAGATCTTACATGTGATCTAGGTTTAAACATTTTCAAGGATTAGGAATTCAAACCCTATAGATGAGTCATTTTACAGCTATGCAATTAAGCATCAACAATCCAAGTAGCCATACGTGACTACGCGAATCGCCTTTTTATGTTCGCTTAAGTACCTATACATCATTGTTTTTTCATAGTCTTTCTAAAATGTTTGATTTGACTGTTCGTCAGTGGATAAAATTTCCATAAAACTAAGATTATTTTGGCAAAATAATGTTTCTATTGTACCAGTAGCAAAAAAGGTACATCATGCACTTTGATGATGCAGTTGCATTTAATAACCTCGTTGGAAGGCATACAACCCAACTATTAAGGTACTAACCTTGGGGTAATCCAACTAAAAAGGGCCCAACTTGTGAGGATTTGTACTGTAATACAAAAGTGTAGGACTTATTGCAATCTTTCGAATTTCTTCCTTCATGCTTACCTACACTTCTTTCTCACTTTATCCTAATGAATTTGCATGTCATGTGATTACGTAAACAATGTTTAGCTCTCCGCCAACCAAACAAACATATTCTCGTGCCGACAGTCCCACTTCAGATTGTTCGTCTCGACACTTGACGTCCATGTAACATGTCACAGACAAACTGGTACGCTGGCGCAGATTTGTTTGATTTTTGCTGCTTTTCCTTAACATTTCGAGCTTTTTACATTTGTATACGGATTTTCAATTTACCGAAACGCAAATATCACTCATTGTCAATTCTGTTCGGCCCACCGCAAACATCCTTCTTTATCAAATTTGTGCGTAAGCCTGCTGCTGTTTGATGTTGATCTTTCAGCATACTTTTGGTATTAAAATATTTACCTTGCACAAGCAGTACTTGGGTGAATATGGATTTTGGGGAAAATGCGATAAAACAATGCTGAGGGTGTTAATGTAAGGAGAGGCGAGACTTTAAAGGAGGAATGTTCAGTGTTTTTTTTTTGATTTGCTAAAAGGATGATTTACCTCTTAATAATTAAAAATGCGTAATCGTCTAGTTTGTATAATATATATTCAAAAATTATATTTCAATCATAATATAAGAGAGGATTTTCCTCTTATTTATTTACATCACTCGAACAATCTTTTTACTTCTTTTCCTCTTACTCACAATCATTGTTGTTGCTCTAAAATATGCTCAAAAAATACCTCTACATTATTTGTTTCGCTAACATTACGTTATCTTTTCACACCTCATCAATAATGTTGCGCTTTTCCGCGTAACGTTTCACCGCAACTCACCGCTTGAAAGAGAAAGCAAGGTGAATAGAATGGAACACCTTACCAACCACTCGACACGATACCATTTTCATTGCCGTGCTCAGTTTTTTTTATTGTGCGTACATAATTTAGTAATTTTTCACACCCCTCCCAACAGTACGTAACAATAATAACACCAAATGATGCGTTACAAGCTGATGAGCTGATGATGAGCCTCACTGTCAGTTATCAATTCTTCAAGGTGAAAAGTTTGTCTGCATCGTTGATAGGCCATTTTGATAGGCTGAACGCTTGGACGCAAGCTGAAAAAGCGCTTCAAAAGAAATAAATAAGCTTATCAGCTAACGAGCGGGTGACAAAGTTTGTTTTTTAAAGATTAATTTTCACACTTTTGCGAGTCTATGCTAGATTGATAACGTAAAAAAGATAGCATGAAAGAATTATGTTTTTTTCGTGTTAAAAATATTCAATATCTTATCGTTTCGAGTCTGTTGCCGTAGCATTAAATTGAACCAACAATTCAAAAAACGTAATTGATGGCAGATACAAGCCCTTTTATTCCAGACTGTTCTAAAATATCACCCTTATCTCAGAAATTTTGGTGCTAGTTTCTTACTAATGATTAAATAAGGGTTAACCATAAATGTTTCAATGCAACTCACACAACATACCATAGTTGTCATGCTAATTTTCGGAAGTAACTTTATAACATTTAAGTTGCTTCGTCTTTTTTCAGAAAATCTGTTTTTTTTTCATGCTGCAAGTTGCGACGACGCAGAAAAGCTAAAACATTATGGGCTAATAATAGCTATACTGGTCGATTTGACCGATGCAAAAATCCAGCAAATTAACAAAACAGTTTTTACGATATTTTACCATCATTTTAACGCAAATAAGTTTCATAAGAAATAATACATGGTTCATCATTTTGTCTTTTTTTTCAAACATCGTACTCACTGGTCAACCAATTTTCACTGCTCAATTCAAGAACTTTACTATGTTTAAAGCTGTTGCTTCTGGGGCGTAAATACGTTCCACGTTCGTTGCCGAACAGCTATCCCTGAAAGAACCATCAAAAGTTGTTCAAATATTGAAACAATCGAATAGCCCCCGGAGCCATTTCAGCGAACAATCCTGGACGGAATAAATTCAATTTAAGATACATCGATCCACAAACAAGCCGACCACCAAAAACCGACTTTGTTCTGATACGCGTGTCGACATTTAAGTTCTTTCTCTATCTCTCTTGCTCTCCTGTTACGCTTGATCTAAACACTTGACTGTGCCCCACGGGTTTTTGAGAGCCATCATTTTGCTTTCCTTTGTGACGTGCACTGCACTTGCCGACGACTTTAGCGCTCGAAGCGTAATCAAACCCGTACCGCAACCGGAAGATGGATGAAAGCAGTCCGCCAGTCGACGAAGAAACACATAAAACAATCTTCAGAACTCAACAAACGCCACGCTACTCGCGCTCTTCCGTGCCTCTTTTCCGCACCATCGTGACCGTTCCGAAGCATTGAACATCAATCATTTTCTTTGATTTCAACCAACCAACGTGATTTCTAAGCGCTAGCATGCCCTGCAGGCCTAGGAGCGTGAGCGGTGGATCGTATTTGCCAGAAGAAACGGTGGTGGCGATCGACTGAACGTGGTGCTCGTTTCCGTCCTGCAAAAGTCTGGCAGGGAATTAATTTTATTTTTCTGATTTTCCTACCATAAAGAGATATTTTTGGCTCATTTGCTTAACCTCCAGAGGAGCCTGTGTGTTTGTGAGAACGAAAAAGAATATGACACAAAAAGAGTGTGTGTGTGAGAGAGGGAGAAAGAGAGAGAGAGAGAGAGAAAATAAAGGTTTAGGTAGAGCTTACCGCTGGTGAAAGTTTCATAATTGCTATCGCAAGGCAATTTGCGGGATCGAAAAACTTTTTCTCAAGTCAAATGAAAATAAATCTCTGCCGAACGCTCCTTTCCTGCGCGTTCTATGATATGCAGATGTTCATTAGGCTCTGGGGTGGATTGGAAAACACAACAACCGCCTCACGTTGGAACACTTTGTCACAGCTGTTTCAGCTAGTGGTACCATCGTTTTTCAAGTACCATTTTTCATACGATTTGCCGACTGTAATAACATCGAAGTCTTCACCTATAAAAAAAGCACTCTTCACTTTACTGTATCCGCCGAACAGTATCCAAAATCATTATATCCGAATTTGATGAAGGAAACCGCGCTCGCTTTCGCCTTTCACTCACCATTAACGAAGCCTTTGGCCAACCGAAAAATCTCCACAAACTCAACCCATCAAAAGAGGCTCGGGCAAGGATCGGGACCTGCTGCTTTCCGTGGAACTGGAGCGGGAAGGTAGTTTTGGGGCCGAACCGCCGTCATAAAGACACTCCGCCAAATCGACCATAAACATCATCCCTTGGCCCCTAACAAGATTTGCGTGTTCGAACCGATAACAATATCCTTTCATTTTCATCCCTACCATCGCCTCTCACCCCCTTCCGCACATCCCTTTCCTTACGGGCCGTGCACGGGTTCGGCCGAGTAACATGTTGAGCTGCCGCTGACAAACTCCCGTTTGCATCGTTTGCACAATGAAAAGGTCAACAGTTTTCTTTTCTGGTCGCGGATGCGTTGATAGATTTTAACCCATCGGCAGACAACCTTCGTCATATCCTGCCAAGAAACACGCCCCTCCACACCCATCTCCAGCTGCCATATTCGCTGGGCTGGTTGCGGGGCAGGGTCACGGTCTCATCGTTCACGGTTCAACTTTCCTGTGTACAGTAATTTTCTCCACTCTGTTGTTTGTCTGCCTGTATGCGTAGCGCAACCTGAGGAGGATAAGCGTGAAACCCCGCGAGACGAGCGAAAACATCTCAAGTGAGGACCGAAAGGGTAGAGAAAGAAAGAAAGCACACCGCAAAAGGAAAACGATGCCTGTGCAAACTCTTCTTAAGAAATAGACGAGAAGTGTGCTGTTTCTTGCTCACACAGTGAGTGGTTCAGTGCGGAACGCAGGACATAAGTTTGTGCTACAGATTTTTATAACCTTTGGAGATTAATAATCTTCTTTTTTAAAACATTTTTATAAATTTTTGACTACGTACCATTTTCACAATATATTTCTACCTTCAAATCCAAAGCTGTTCAAGTGCATTGTTTCCTAAACTCTTTTTTTTTACTCGGTAATAACGGCCAGGCCGTATTGCTAGTCAAAAACCTTGTAGAAAAGATTAAAAATATCACTAAGCATGCATTACAATGAAATGGCTACAATTTGATAGGTTGAATTTCATTCATCAGTTTAACAAACGTTGTTTGAGTTTTTTTTTTACCAACAATGTTCAGACATATTATTGCAATCAGAAGGAGGATTAAAATTAATTTAATTTACTTAATAATTCTATGGGGTACCTAATGATGGAGACGCCTGGTGCTTTTGACTGTGCGAGTTTTACACACTTATGATTATCGCTGTAAATGCTGTGAAAAGGGGCTACGAGTTGTTTAATCTCATTTTGCATGATATTTCAGCTTTTTAATATATCATTAACTTACCGAAATGCCCAATTTATGAAAGCTGTTCACCTCATTGTGCTCTATAGCTTGTTCTACAGACTTCAATTATATTTTGGTCACTTGAAAATTATATTTTGGTTTATATACTAATAATTATATTTTGGTTTATATACTTGAAATATTGTTATCAAGCTATCACTATGTCTAAAGTAAATTGAATAATCAATTTAAAACATGAATAAAATGCACTAGCTTAAGTTTAAACAAACAAGTAAGTTGTTGTTGTAGTATTAATTTAAAAGACTCCATTTGGTTTAACAATCAAGCAAGGTTAACACTTGAGTGTTTTATTTGCATCACTCATTGTCCTATTAAGGATATTTTTTCATTCAATGAAAGAAATAGAAAGCATACATTGATGGACAAAAATAAAACATAAACGGTCCTTGTTAAAAAAAAGGATGTTCAAGAATTGTTTGGGAAACGCAACTCGCATCAACTACCTTCCAAGATAAGCTAACAAATTATTGCTAACAAATTATTGTTGCCGACTGATTTCCGCTCGATCACTAGCCATTCTGTTTCAGTGTAATGTGTTCCGGAACTTTTGCGTACTTCCCAGTATCGGTCCAGTAGACCGATTAGGCCTGCCAGTGTCCCCAGAAGTAGTGCCGCAACTCCTTCCCGAAGCGGTGAACTTTTTAAAAGAAAAAAACATCCTTGAGCAATTGCCATAGTTGTTGGAACTGCTACGAGGTACGCTCCTCGATACGAAATGGTCAACTTTCCTCTCGTGAGCCTATAGTTGCTAGCCTTGTAGTCACCGGGAGAAGAAGAAAAAATGTCTCACTCCTAGACATCGTCAGCAATATTTCGGGTTCGGAAGCATTATTAACTTTGCTCTAACTTGTTGACAAGTTCGACAGCTTCCGAACGGTCCTCACAGAAACAAACAAAATATATAGGAGGGAGCAATACGGATAACTTTATCAAGCTACTCGTTTGCTTCGTTTTAGCTTCATTTTTACCTTAGCCGTTACGTTAACTTTTCTTTACGAATCATGTTTATAGAATGAACATGTCAAGGTGTAGTGGCTACACTTCTGCAACCAAACAGTCACCCGTATCGTGACGTTTGCCAACCACTGGAGCAATAATTTCAAAATTTCCAACGATGCTAAATGAAACGAAGCAAATCAACATCAGCCGGGTGGATGAGAGCTGGCTCATACACCAGCACCTGCACTAGACAAAGCACGACGGGTTTCATTATCCTTCACCAGTACGTGGTGTCGTCGATTAAGTTGACTTTCTCGCTCAGCACATTTACTCACCACGAAAGACACTTGTTTGTCACAACTTTTCTTGACGTTGCAAACCGTGCTACAGCACACCGTCTTTGTTCTAGCTCCTCTGTTTCGAAGCATTTTCTGCTCAAGGTGAAAAAGGTTGAAAGCATCCTACAGACAGGTTTTACCGTACCATGGACTAAATTATCAGCGAATCTTGCATTTCGTCGTTCTTTACGTGTTGAAATTCTTCTATGCTAATATAAAGCAGATCAAATTCACTACGTCGCAAGGACGACGAGTACGACGAAAAGATGTTTGAACAATTGTAAATTATCATCCATCGGAATTACCGTCAACGTTAGTTTAAACGTCGGATCCAAGCATTTGTTAGCCAAACATTTATAATCCAATATCTTCAAACTACAAATTTAAAGTACAAATTAAATTAGAGCTTAAAACAAAAGATGATTCATATTATCAATCAAATAAACATTAACCCTCATCAATGGAATTTATTGCAAGACAATTGCCCCCATCTTGACCAAAATTTTTAATCTGTCGCTTAACCACGAAGTCTTCTCCGCTAAATGGAAGCACTCCTTAATAGTCCCATTGTACAAAAAGGTGATAAAACACAGGCATCCAACTACAGAGATAAAACATCGCTGAGTGCGGTCACTAAAGTCTTCGAGAAAGTTATCCACAATAGCTTACTAGCATCTGCTTCTCTATACATCAGTCAGCAACAACACGGCTTTGTTCCAAAACGATCAACTATTACCAATCTTCTCAACTTTACATCCTATTGCTTGCGTAATATGGACAATAGATTCCAAATCGACGCGATTTATGCTGACATCAAAGCAGCTTTCGATAGTATGAACCATCGTATTCTACTGGAAAAATTGTCTAAACAGGGGTATGGAAGAATGATAACTCGCTGACTGAACTCTTACCTTACAGGCCGTATGTGTGCAGTCGCACTGGGACAATCCACATCTCGTCTATTCGAGGCACTGTCTGGTGTTTTTAGGTAGGCTCTCGGTTTCCTGTTGTTTATTCTGTTCCTTAACGACCTAGTTTTCGTACTGACCACAGGAATGCACATCATGTACGCTGCTGACATAAAACTCTACACTGCAATACGGAACAATTCCGACTGACTTGTAGCCGGCATAATGATGAACCAACTAAATCATTATGTACCATCAACCTCTCTTCGATTGCGGCCTCTACTTTCTCTGAGGTCGTAACCGGTTCGCTAGGACGACGTGTATCATCTCCTCGACTTTGCCATGTCCATGCAATCGTTTGAAACCCGTTTGAGATTTGGTTCTTAATGCTTCTTTGGGTTGTTGTACGGGGTCCCATATCTGTTACATAATTAGACCTAAGATTGTTCTCCAGGATCGATGTTATCCATTGAATTTGAAATAAACATTGTTTTTTTTTATTCGGTGGTAATGGCTAGGTCGTATTGCTTAAGAAATAAACATTATTATTATTTTTATTGATATTATAAATATTATTATTATTATTGTTATTATTATTACTATAACTATTATTTTTCTTATTATTCTTATTATTATTCTTATTATTATTATTATTTTTATTATTATTATTATTATTATTACTTTTCACCAATCCACACTTTTCACACACAAACAAAAAAAAAACAAAAACAAACGGTTTAAATATTTATTGCCTTTTGTTTTATTGTGTTATTGTCATTTTATTCGTTATTCCCATTGTAAGCAGGGAATTTAAGATCCTTTGAAATGATTTGATTAATTGTCATCAAATCAAATATCAAACATCAAACATCAGATATCATGTAAATAAGAAGACAAACGATTTCGAAATGAATGTACACTTTTGCTCTGTCCTCACACGTGCTTTAAAAGATTAATATAGTCTAATAAAGTTAATTGCAGGTAACAGCAATATCACCCAACTAATTAAAAAGAAGCAAGATACTATTAGTGGTTTACTGTGTTACTAGGTTGCTCATTGTCTACAAATATTTACAACCATAGACTCATATCTAAGTAGCTCTTCGTTATCATTGAAATATCTTCTACTAAAGAAATTATATATATTTTTATCGGAGTTCCAGCAAAAGCATGAATAAAAGAGACCAATTTGTTGGCATATCAATGCAGAATGGAATCGATTGTCTAAAAAACGATGATGATGAAATAAAATGCTATAACTTGTGCCCAAAAGTGAATCTACCTATGTCAGTGGCGTACGTCATTTTGTTTGCATGCGCAACATTTCACACAAAGAGGTTGTAGGTTTAGTAATCGTTGTTGCTAAACCAACATGACGCTGCTAAAATTTGACACAATGCATCACCTTATCAGGTCACCAGCGTGTTCAATCTGTTCCGTATCCCCACAGTTTAATCAAAATGTTGTTCACCCCATCAAACGAAGCCACACATTGTTCACGCGCACAACAAACCCGATCCGGTACGCACGTCAGCAAAAACCCACCGACTCATTCGATTGCACACATTTATGGTACAGGTGCAATCTAAAACGGCCATCGTAAAAAAAACGACGCTCGCCGTCAGGCCAAGAAGATTGAGCACATCGACCGGGTAAAGCGGACCCCTTCGACGGAGGTTTGATGTACCGCGCAGCGAAAGGGATCCAAATGAGGCAGAATATTGCATCGGCCAAGACCACAATCGGTGATTCGTTGATTCGGGAAGACATTGTCTTTCGCTCCCTGCATACCACCCCTGTCGAAGGCACTGTCAATTGACCCAGTTTTTAAGACGCTTCCCACACGGACGATGGCTGTCTACGGTCTTAAAATAGAATGCTCCGAGCTCCGGGCCACACATCCTGTCCTCGAATGTTAGCCCGACACTCTAGCGTCGCCATTAACCGATCGATCATGCTGGATTAGGCAGGGCAGATTAAAAATACCACAATCGTAAACCGGTTACGGTTCGTGGTACTTTCCACCGTTACATAATCCCGTGACAGCACCGACGGGGAGGGCGGGAAATGCTTTCACCGAAAACATTCGTAGAAATTAATGCAATTAAATTTTAATGGGTCGCTCAAAACATAAAACTAACAGTAACATGATTATGAGCGAGATAGTGTGGGACGAATATTTTTCCACGAATGTTCTCACATCTCGATTGACCACGAGGGTAGAACCTGGGTAGAATTCCCTTCCCCGGCAGTCTATACGGGCCCAGTTACGAGCCCGGTTAAGGAAATGCTCCGCTACTGGTGTTGGCAGCCGGAAAACGGTAACGGAAATGCCGTTCAAGCTGTTGCACACCCATTTCAGATGGCGCTAGCAGGCCACAAAAGCACAAACACAGAAATGAACTTCCCACCACCAACCGTACCGAAACGCACGGCGTGAGAAATGCCGGGGCAGTGCTATATATGCTCAGGTGGTAATTTTAACCTCCGACGAAATGCTCGCTCCACCACCTCGAGCTGGCCGGATGGCGGAAGTAGTTTCCGATATGTTTTCTATTCCCATTCCCGGAACACGAATACTTGCACGACGAAGCGGTACGCTGTATGCTTTATTACAGCCTATTAATGGTGGCACCATGGTTCGGTCGGGGGGTGTATTTGAAGCATCATAAAACATTATTATGTGCCAACGTTCTCCATGTTGCCTGGATCATTTGCGCTTTGGGTACATATTTTACATTGTGTTAATTTCTTTCATTACTATTTCATTACTATATCACCATCTTGCAGCTTCAAATTCAAATTTAGGAAAATTTTATGCATTTTAAAATCATCTACATGAGAGCGTAGTTGAAACTTTTGTTCATATACGCAATGATTGCAAGTTACTACTGGTAATAATAAATTTAACTAAGGAAAATAGCTATTACACCGAAGGCGCAGTTCGATGGTAGAAATAATTTAAAAAAGAGAATACACCCAAATACGTGATAAGACATTTAAGACCGAAATGGCTGGCATGACAATCAGAACTCGAAATTCTAATAAAAAATAATCTAATCAACATTTACTCGTAACGTATCATTCGTCATTCACACTACCATATCCGCTATGCTCCATGCTTGTCAGCTTCAAGCACTCGTTATTTACCTTTTTGTATTAAATTATCGGTTATTTCGAGTCTGGCAACACTGGTCCTCGAACAGATAATTAGTATTATAACTCCTCTGGACGATTTTGTTCTTGTATACACTCGAAGAACGCTGAGGAATGTAGCGTTTTTTGTTAATTCACTAGAAACATGCTGTTAGTATAACTAAAGTAATAAAGTTTCATTTGCTTCGAAAATCATAGTTATGTTGCAGAAAGGGTGTGAAAAATTCTAATGAAAGTGGGAAGCAAACAATCACCGTCGACTCTTAACAAGCGCTTTCATGTAAAACAAAAAAATAAAACGGACTTCCAGGTAAATAAACCAACACGGGAAAATAAGAGATGAGAAAAAATTGCGAGACAGTTACAGCCAATCGCTCTTGATACAAGGCCAATTCAAGGTGAGGTGAGGTGAGTTTGGTGACTTTCGTTTGAACAGATTGGTGCAGAGCTAAGAAGTGTTTTTAAAGATCGAATCATCAGTCAAAACTCAGATGTCATATTTTTATTAAAATTTTTTATTTAGTAATGTCCACCAAAACGGTTAAACATAACTACCGATAAAAAGGTCACCAAAAACTACAAAGTTAGCGAAACATAGAATTAAACTGCCCTAAGTTGCTGAGGCTGGTTAGTCAGGTATTTAGTTATTTAGGTTGCTGTAGGCCTAGAGGAGAGGAAAAAGGGAGAGAAACGTAGAAATTGTAAGGCAGAGGCGCGGAATGAAAAGAGGGGCAGATGGAACCATATTACCACCAATATGCTGCGAGACGGCATCATTGGACTTTTATTTGAAAGGTGTCGTCCAGGCTTGACGAATCACGCCAACAAAAAAGACCCAGAGGCAATATGTCTTTGTCTAATTCAGAAGTAACGAGAGACAATTTTTATCTACTATTTTTATATACTATTTATCAAAACATGCTTATTTACATGTCTCTTAAGGAGAGACAATCGAAGTTTTAAAAAAGAAAAGTAATTCAAGATGTTCTTAATGAAAAATAATTTCAAAGTTATTTTTTCAAATAATTTGAACCGATTATTTCAAATAATGTTATACCAATGAACGAGTTTTTGATGCACCTAGTAGCAATCAATACATTCAATGTCTACTCTCAAGCTAATTAATAACTTACGAAGAGAGTTATTTAATTACAGTGAAGTCTCTCTAAGATGCACACCGACGGTACTTCCAGCTTAGGGGAGATTCCAGTTAAGAGAATTTGACAGCAAATGGTCGACTTAGCTTCACAGTGATCTTTACGTTTTCACTATCTTTGATCAGTTGAATACGTTGGGATAATGTTCTAAATTTGCATTTTCTATTCATTTTCAACCACAATTCGTTAAATTCATTGCTTTTATAATGTTCTAGCAGCACACCGATCGAACGTTTAAATGTAAACAAATAATCAGCTGACGTCAACTCAAGTATTCAATCAACAAATCTAAACTAACATTGCCGGCCTAGAGAATATTTCAGTGCAAATTTCATGTGCGGCTTTAGGAAAACTCCATCTTAGGGAGGATTTCCAACTTAGAGAAACATGAATTTTATTCGATTATCTATTCAGACACCAATTCATCACGGTATTCAATGATGCGTTTTGTTAGTTTTCTTTCACTATACTGTAGATCTACAAAAACGATAAAGCCATTACTAAACACAAACTACTCGTCAAATACTCGTCGTACTATGATAGACTGTGCGAAAATATGAATGTCCAATGCAATATGTATACGAAAAGTTAGCTAAAACGGTGATTTACTCGCGTTTGCTAGAGCGCAGTAGGTGAACGTCCTTCCAAAAACCAAAACAGGGCTTCATACGCACGTCAAAGATGCCATCTAAACGAGCGGAACATGCATGCATCCATTCACTAAAAGCAAGTAAACAAACCGAACTATGCCACCCACACAAAACGGGCACACCAACGGGACCGGCAAGGGCTAAGGCCGCGTTATCAGGATGGATTGCAAATCGATCTGAAGTGTAGTTGGACGTTCCAGGGGTTTTTTTTTTTCTTTTCTTTCATTTTCCGTCCGATGGAAGCAGCACAGTGTAGTCGCACACGAGTGCCAAAAACTTTGCCACTTTGATTGGCAGCTGTTGAGGGTATCTTTTCGCATCGCTTTTCACGAGACCGGAAATGGTTCGCTTTTTTATGAATAAAGTGCTCACGTGTGTGTGCGTGTGGGCTGACCAGGATGTTTATTCTCTAAATTCAGTGCAAACAGCTCCTTTAACACATTTTGCGCCGATGAAACACTCTGACAGACTGCATTGTTAGGCTATCGGCGTACGTTATTCTTTCGACAGGCATTCGTTTAAATGATCCGATGAGTTGTACACCAGCTAGCGTTTAATTTCGTTTAGCTGCCGATTTTGAGCTGAAACCTCACCTTTCACTACGATAAAGGGCTGTCAAACGGGCAGCCACCAATCTATGCCCATGGCCATGGCCAGACAATCTTTCTCCCATATACGCCATGTTTTCATTTCAATCGAATAAACTGCACAGTGTATTGATAACCATTTCTAACCAATCAAGGATAGCGTTTGAAAGCAATGGGGTATGCAATCACGGTTTAACAGAATGCATACAATGCAGATAAATTGAAATGGTTTTGATTGCTTAAAGGGTTCAAGGAAATCGATGTTTTGGTGCTATGGGCTTAAAGCACTTTGTATATAAACTTAAAAAAAAAACAGTTTATATAGCACAAATCTGCCATGTTCCATAAAGAACAGATTTTCTTCTATCAAAAGAATACAGTGTTCGGTTGAAAATATATTATGGGTGTAGAATAAAAAAATATATATATATAAAATATGTAAAACAATTATGTTACTGTTCTTTTTATTTATGTTGAAATCAATCACTCACAATTAAAACAATTTTTTTTATAACGAAGTGGAAGCATATTAATATTGTAGCAACATATTTGGTCTATTATAACTCAGAACGGCTGCGATGATGGAAACTGACGTTAAGTGTTACATGGTTTGAAAATGGATAAGGATAGTTATTGCATTTTTGTTTAATTTATTATCGCGATGACCCGAGGGATAAATGAAAATGGCCTCCTACCAAGACTCCATGATGTTCGAGTCCCATTTGGACTGCCTCCCTTTATGCAAAACTGACTATGCAGCAGTAGATATCCAAGAAACAATTCCTATGCCATGTAGTTTCAAGCTTTCGTCATGAGTGAAAAAAAGCAAAAAAAAATATTTTTAATTTTTATGGTGCAAAACAGTGTTAAGATCACTGGAAAACAGGTTATTAAGTCTAAGCTCTACGTTAAGGAAAGTACATACTGTACAGTGATTTTAGAATCATCTTAAAACTACGTCAAAATCCAGTGTCAGACTGTGTGCCTTAAAACTAAGTTGTCTTTACTTTTCACACATTAAAATCATTCATTTTTTGTTCTTTAAGACCAAGTAGTCTTTATTAAGAAACGTTAATCAAAGCTGTCTTCAACATTTGTGCAGCCCAATTGAAATGTAGTTTAAGTATGTTGTGATTTTGAATGCAAAATAAAAATGAACACAAAAAGTCAGTTTTCTTGTATTATGAAAAAGGATTTGAAGATGTTCTTTTTTTTAAATTTCAAAACTAGTTTTGCATAATTTTTTCAAATATTATTGTAGTGCTTAGTAATCATCCATCCGAATGTTTGATACAACAAGCCTGATAGCAGCCGTTTGAGACACAGTTCAATCAGTTTAATGATGAAATTCGTTCATCTTTTAACACAAAAACATTCAATTGATTTTTCTTGGACGCCTTTGCGATAGTTCCTGTTCTTCGAGACATTGCAGTGACCAGATGCGTAGTGACGCTGGATGATATATTGTCACATTCTTTCACCAACGCTTGTTTCATGAAGTTTTTGCTAGAAATAGACCATTTGCTTAACGTTTAAATACTCAACTCTCTGTGGTTGCGTATTTTAATGGTATGAAATATTATGAAAAAGAATGCTTTTCCTGCTTTACTTACGTTCTTTCTTCCATCTAGAGTTCTAAGTCTGTCTGCCTTGCGCACCACATCACACACACCCATCGAAGAAAAACCAACCGCAACTAATCCACGTACACGTACGCCCCATAAACGTCCGCTGCAATTACAACTTTTGAAACTCATAATACCGCAAACCCCACCCGCCCGTAGTACCGATCCTGCTATTCTGCGAAACCGGGTCCCTGCGGACGGAATTTCGTTCGCTGACGCAATATGCCGCAAACCACAAACCCATCGTCCCGCCCCGGTCACAGCAGTATCAGCGGGAGGCTTAATCACGCAACCTGCGGCCAGTATCCGGAGTGCCCTCCCGTGCGCGTTTAGCGCTACGTCCTATCGGCCCGTCGCGGCGTTGGCTGGCGTTGATGCGACCGTTTCCCTTTTATTTCAGTTTGATCGGTTTGGGTCAATAAAACGGTCCGCGTACCATTTTACCGACACCATGGTTGCATGGGCGGTCAGCAGTGTAGGTGCAGGGACCGAAACGTGGGAGACAAGGGCGAGGGCCATTAATTTCGAAAACAATCACCTTTCCATCCCGTTGGTTTAACGATGCTTATCGGCCTCATTGCACGACAGATAATGGATGATATGTTGCCTGCTCGCGCCGACCGCTCGCGAGGAAAGGTTTGAAGTTGTGTTCGTTGTACTTCATTTTACTTGGTGGAGAAAAGGGATAAACCGATCGTAATGTCAACCATTTGGTTTGCAAACACTAGGCCTTCCTCTCGAACGCTACGAAATGAGCAAATAGTCATTCAAAACCCTACGAATTCATCACTTCCGAAAGGTCACGACATCTCTCACCTGCTCGCGGTTCGTGCAACGGGTGGGCTCTATTGCACCTGTTGCTGCCAGGAAACGGGCAGAGAGGGAAGGAAGGAAAGGGTGGGAAATCGTTATTGTTTTGCGTTTCAAAAGGTAATATGCGCCCCAGAGTATCCTGGCACTCGGTAAAGTCGACCGACGAAACAAACATCGCCTACAAATCCAATCGCAATTGAAAGCCCGGGGCGTTCTCTCCCGTTGGCTTCTGAGCGTCGTATTGTTCGTGCTTGAAAGTCATAAAAAAGGGGGAAAACAAACAAACATTGCTTGCGGGTACGGAGTAAGACCGAGAACTGGTTGTAACTGCTGTACATGGGCGAGACTGTAGGTGTTGGATTTATCTCTACACCACACCAATGGTGGGTTTTTATAGTTTTTTTTTGCCGCCTTCCAGTACAAATCACGCCTGGACTCGCTCTGTTCGCCTGATAACTTATTGAAGAAGAAAACTCGATCGAAAATCACTTATAATTATAAGCGAATCAATCTCGCTCCGCCACGATCACTCAACGGTGCCGGTGGATTTCCTACCCAGTCAGTACCGCTTTCCGGGCGATGAGTGATTTGACGTTTAGCCAACGTGTAGGCAACAGGACGTTTTCCCCCCTCATGCAGGCAACACTTCCGCAGCGGCACCCCGTTACGACTGGCGAACTGGACACGGTACGATAAATCATTTCACGCTCCATCCATTTATCCATCCGTCTACCACACGTCAAAGCTTGGGGCTTTGCCGAAGGTATTGGCTGAAGGAATGGGGAAAATGGGCCCTCACACGGATCAAGGATTTTTTCCTTCGCCCCCAACCCGGAGCCATACAAACCCCGATTCCGAGTGATTGTAATAAATGCGAATGAGAAATGGTATTTTCAACGTCGTCACCAGTTCGATTCTGGTGTGGCTAAAAATAGCACTCAAACCAAGCTGCGAGCAGACAGTCCGAGGAAATGGCTGTCAACCGCCAACGCCAACTGAGATACGTTGTCAAAAATGGACCACCGTTTGTGAGTGAGTGTGTGCGAGAGCCTTTTCTTTTCGATACATTTTTTTTACACTTTCCAATTTGCTCCACATTTTGTTGCTTTTTTTTTTTGCACCTTTTTTCCTTTGTCATCTCGAGTTCGAGATGCTTTATAACGCGCTAAGCTTTTAAGCTATTCCCAACGGAATCACATTCTGTCGGTGGGTGTTTTGTGGCACCACTGTATCGAGAAAGCACTGTATCACCGTAGTCTTTGTTTTATCTCTCAGAAAGCTTAGAACTTCCGAAGGTCAGCGCTTGAGTGTAAATAGAATTATCATACCCGTGCGCACGCATTCGTCACTTCAGTTTTTCGTTTCCGTGTTTTGAGCTGCGAGTCTGTTTGAGTCAGCTCATACCAAATAGGACCGTTCGTTTACACCCTGCAGGCGGTGAAACTTTCTCCAGCTGAGAGAAGCAAACTTGATAAAACAGTGTGCAGAATACGATAGAAAGAGCAAGGCAATTTAATTACATCTTTGTTTCCGTGATTGTTTTGTTTGCCATATGTCTCACATGGTCACACAATTGGTCACTTTTAAATGATACTGTTTTTTTTTGCCTTCAGTTTCTTGAGGTAAAATGATACCAGGAATACTCTTCAGCAAGACATAACAGATATTGAGATTATGGAAACGCTTTAAATTGTTTCCATATCATATGAAAATATGCTAGAAAATTCGTTGCACATTTTTACGTTAAACCATCACTTCCTTTTTTCCCTCATATCAATTTTGCCAAACGTAAAATACTATCCTGAAACATTACTATAATGGCTATTCCAAAGAGAGCTTTGACAATTTAATCAAAATAAAAAGTAATTAATTATAAAAAACAAGTTCATTACATCTTCTGTCAATGAAATACGCTGGTAGCATTTATCAAATTTTCAATTATTTCAAAGGCCGGGCTACATGGGGCGCATTGGATGCTGCCCTCTGCTGGCAATATTTTAGAAGCTAGGTAAGCGAAATTCATCTGTCAAAAAATGCGCATCGAGTTACCATTGAATTTGGAACGTTTTTCTCAGCTTTGTTTATTCGTCGTTTTGTTACCGGTGCTAAGAGGAAGTAATTGTTGGAAACCGATTCAAATGATGAATTTGTAACTAAATGAATCATGCAGTGTATATCTCATTTGGTGTGTTGTGTATGTACAACGGTAGTGAGCTGTCAAACCAATTGCGCTCCTCAAATCAGCAATTATTCGGTATGCGAGCGCAAATTCTTTTTGAGTGATGAATTGTAAGCCCATCAAAAACAGCTTAATTCCTATCGTTGGCAGATTTCACATTGGACAAGTCCAATTGTTTTTTATTCGGTAGTAACGGCCAGGGAATTCTTTTTTTATCGAGGTAAAATCTGTCAAGACGATTTGACATTAAAAGTCCAGTCAAAAACACGAATCAGTTCAAACAAAACTTTCGAAGTATTTTTCTGGTCCATAAATATTTATTTGAAATTTAGGCTGTTCCAGCTTTAACTGGAATTCTAGTTAAGACAGTTTTGATTTTAGTTGATTTAAGTAACAAACTGCAAATATTTTACAAGCTTCAGGATAAAAATCACCTTGCATATGACATCAAACATTGAGCATTGCAATGAACCTTAAGTCGCACCGAAATGCACATTACATTCAACATACTAAAGGACACTTGCGTTCAATGACCTTTCCTCAGGCCCCTACAGTAGGCAAACATAATGACATTAACGTGATAAAAACACCAACTAATTAATTGCTGTCCTCGGGATTCATCCTGTAGCAATCGCACTAGTTTTTAGATGTTTCATTTTCCCACAGCTGCTCTAGTCTCTTCCCACTGGTAGTCCATCCTCAGGTACGTTTGTTTTCGTTTGTCCGTATAGGAGGGTACAACATCAATCAGCAAACCTAATGATTTATTTATTTGAGCTGATTCAATGAGCTGAGACAAACACCGGGTACACATGTCCTAAGTAAACAGATCCCCAAAACCTGACACTCCCAGAGCATAGATGAGACAAAAAGGTACCGCAGCGTAGGGAAAGGGCATTCCTTTCGATTCGGATTTCTAATTTCTTAACACCGACAAACAGATGGCGTAGATCAGTGGAACCGTGCCGTTCCGTTTCAGTCTATCTGCTGCATCAACTCAATCAAATTGTCATATCCTTACGGCAACGCTTTTTTGCGCTCGAGGGCTGTCGTCCCTAGCATTCCTTCGAGATCGCCCACTGCTCGCCATGCTGCACGCCTGTTACAGACTGTCTTTTTGTGACATTCAAAAACAACCGCCTACCAGAACCGCTCGGGCTCTCTAGAAATCGTCCCAAGACTGCCACAGCAAACCCAAAAAAGAACACAAAAGGCACCAAAGCCCTAAGCGTACCATTCAACTGAAGAATACGGGGAAAATTTCTAAATCAAACAAAAATCAGTCGATGCTATGGTTCTTCTCAACTCGCCCCATGGCCAACCATATGGTGAACCCTTCCAGCTGTTTTACCTTTACCGTTTCCTTTATCATCGAACCATTTTAAATTCGCGTACCGGTATGCTTCGCAAAAGGGTTCGATTTTATTTGGCAACCCTCGCCCATTTTCTCCCGTTTCATACGTATTCATGGAAAAGCCATCGAGCTGGAAAACAGCATCAATCGAACACTTGATTTCCGATTGAGATCGAAGAGTCGTGCGGAACGCTTGCTTCTCCTTCACGCGAGCTGATCCTTCAGACGAATTCTTCACCCCAAACCCAAGGACCGACCCGTTTGTCGTTCGCCTGAATCATAAACATATGAAGAAACTCTATTTTGCTCACATTTCTCTCAAAACAGCAGGAAGCACTTCTTTCGTCTTTCGTCTGGGCAGTCGCGTTTGATGTGCTGATGCGGATAAAAACTGGTGTGCGAAATAAACTGCTTCATCTGGCTCCGCTCACCATGACGAACACCGTTTGCTTTGCAATTTCGTTTCAATTGTTAACGCCATTCGCAGCACGCACCAGTATGGTAATGAATTTTAATTAGTCTCGGTTATGGGTTGTTAAAATTTCATCTCCTACTCTCCGGCGTTATAAAGCACAAGCAAGGCACCAGCTCGCTACTGGAACGTAAGGGGAAAGTCAAACTAACTGATAGCATGTATAATTATGTCTGTTTTGTAACTTGCTTACCAGGCATCGTTTGTTGGACAAATAATTGTACTCATTTGCGAATACTTCCACACAGTGGGTCGTCCAGGGATGCTTGAAACATTTTTTAACTACTCACTGATAAAGTGTTCGCCGGTATATGCTTTTAAAATGTTTATTTATAATGACGCCTTTACATGTTACATTAATTATTAAATAATTAACGAATGCCATATTTATTACTCATATGAATTGATTTCAAGGTTATATATTGTGTGCGATATTAAAAACACATGTCAATTATAGTTTGTAATGAAACGAACTACCGCTTAGGATAACATTCACCTAATCATTATTATATCAATGTCATATGTTCTTTCCATTGTTTAGACAATACATTACAAAATTTGAACGTTCGATGAAAGTGCCCAACTGCTTTACCAGTTGTTGCCGTATTTCCATTTTAACTTACTTAAAACTAAATACTTTTAAGCCATTGTTTCTTGAAATTTCCTGACATTATATTTACACTTGATGTACAGGAACGAATTTACACTTAAAAACACAATTAGGATTTTGAAGTTTTATATCTGCATGAAAAGGAATCCGCCTTAATTGAGACTTTATTTTCTTTGTTTTATTTACTATCCTGTGTTTACTGTTTAAAGTATTTGATTAGTTTTTTATAGATACAATAATTCTTTTTTTATTCGGTAGAAACGGCCAGGCCGTATTGCTTATACAATAATTCTTAATCAGACAAACAAACAGGCAAATGATGTAAAAATACACCACCTGTGGCTTTACGTGTAGAAAGAAATCCAAATTATTTCTAAACTTAAATTAATGTCGATTTCGTACATCTTGAAGACTTAAATAACGTCGCCTTAAATATTCTTCTTTGACAAGCAGCTTTTTTTCAAAACATATGTTGTTTGCAGTGAAATCTTTTAAAAAAATATCTGGCAAACAAAACTTTAATAAAGCTTAACCGTTTTCAATTCTTAAAAACCGGTTCTTTTACGATTACGATTAAAAACGGTTAATTCTTCTTCTTCTTTTTTGTTGAATGTTTGTAAATGTATTTTTGAATATTATTAACTATAAAATATTATCAACTCAATCCATATTATCTTGGGAGAATATTTAATGTAATAAGAACAATTGCTTTGTTTATTGAATTTTACATTGAAAAGCCGGATTCCATTCGATCGAGCTCACAGTTCAATAGATTCACGTGCTGAGCTGGTTTCTAATAAGTTTTGTTCTAGCATCACAAGGTATTGAGTCTTGACTATTATGACCCTGTCTCTGGTATGGATCTGAGATGGAAATCAAACTACATTCAACATGAATGAAAAACCACACCAACAATCAAGTGGAGTCAGACCTGACAGATACGGATTATTTTTAGTAGAATAATTTTCTGATAAGCAATACGATCTAACCGTTATTAACACACAAAACACAAAATTTCTGATAGTCTAATGATAGGCCAATTTAGTTTAAATCATCATATGATGGATGATTTGAAGCGCTTTGGAATATATAACGGTTTCGGACAATTCCAATGGCTCCGACGGCTCCGATAACGGCACAAGCTGCCGTCTAGCGACTCCGGGCGGCTCCAAACGGATCCGAATGACTCCGAGTGGCTCCAAATGGAAACGTGAGTTTGTTAAAAACCGGAACCTCTTCCGGAGTAAATATGTTCGGAAGCGACTCGGAAGCATGGGTTCGGTTCCGAGAACCCATCAATAGGGCTGTTAAAGTCTTTGCGGATGGTCAAAGAATAACCATTCGTGCCTCTTGAAATATCCGAAGTGGCTCGTTTCCCATTCGTTTTGCCTTCTCAAATTCAAGGCTAACTATCCTATTACGCTGATCACCAAAAGTTGTTACTCCAAACAAGATACAATCATATCCTTCATTACTGTTATAGTCTGTGTGATAAATCTGTAAAACACTCCTCGTTTTCTCTTGCATTTCTTTTTCGGAAACAAATAATATGTGAAGAAAGGAATCAGACGTTTCAACCCGACCGATGCACACATCCTTGAGTGCCTACTAGGTACTTCGATTTTCCTATAATTAGACTACAGACGGGCGCCACTAACGGGCTGACGGGCTATCCGTTATTATCGTCTGGCGTGCGACTGGCGTGCGTATGTTAGCACATTTTTCTTTCTTTCAATTACCGCACCACCTTCCCTAAAAGTGAATTCAATCGCACTGTGATTCCCACTGAAAATCCCCAAACAGCCATTTATTTTTTCTTTTGATATCCTTTATGCACAAAACAACAATAAGCTATCAACACAATACATTCAACGTCACAAAATAAATACAAAACGAACACGAGATGCACTCCACAATCAAAAAGTGCAATACGGTCGCTGTTAGCCACTCAACTGGCCATCCGACAGATAATGCCCACTCGAGGAAAAAAACAACCACTCCAACAGACACCTAACAATGTCATTCGGTGTGCCATTCCGAAATGGGTAAAACCATCAAACAACCGCTCGATTTTTATGGTCACATCAATAAATCGACACCAATCGGCACCAATGGGAGCCCCTGCTCCGCTTGATAAGGCTCGCCTCGCGTTTCATTACACCCTCTGTTCACAGTCACCGTTTGTTGCTCGTCCAGGGTCCCATCCAAACAACAACAAAAAAAAACAACATCCAAACTCGACACTCACCGCCACCTACGAAAACGCCCTTAACGAGCGTCATTAAACGCTGTGAACATGCCGTTCGCATTTTCCCTGCGTTTCCTGTCTCCACCAGACCCCTTCCCCTTCCCCGTTCGTTCTGCAACACATTTGGTAATGAGGAAAGGAACACGAAAAGAAAACATGAACTCACAACGATACCAACACACCTTTCCCACTCCCATCTCCCACTGCCTTTGGTTGTGGCTGCGCGAAATTAATATCGTTCAAGCGCCCTAAATACAGGCCACCCACTTCCAAGCGTGCACACAAATAGCCACACAGCCACGAGCCCTCCCGAGCGCGAGTGGTACACTCACGTTCGATCAGTTCCGGCTTCTAGTTCCAAAAATAAGCATCCCAGCCCCCCTACCCCCCCCCCATCCACCAGCTGGCACTGGTTGTAACCGGTTTGTAAAATGTAGGAATTTAATTAAATCCTTACGTGCGCCGGATCCTTCAAACGGTGGGAAACGCACGTCACCAGCTCCGTCGCGTAATGATTGTTTATTCAATCCCGCCATCGCCAGTGTTCCCCTGAAACGCCGGGCTGCTGCTGCTGTTGGTTGGCTTGACCTTAATGGTTTACCATCATTAGCTCCGGTCGGTGCCATTCCGTTACATTTCCGCCCCGTCCGTTCTCTTCCCCGTGCGCTCGATGTCCACTTAGTGAGAACTAATTTTGGAATTATAATTTTATATTCCGCCAAGCAGCAGCAGTACCCGTTGGACTGAGTGCTGCCCAATCGCACAGGGGGTACGTGTTGCTTTCGGGAGAGACAGCATGAACCCAACCTGCTGTGGCTATGTCTCTCCAATTAAATCTCATAATTTGGGACAAAATACTACCCTCCTGCACAACACCATTGGTGTACGCCAAAATCGCCATTTAAGCGAGCTTTTTTTTTGTTTTGGTTGCTCCCTTTGGAATTCGGGTGTGTGCAGCACCGGGTTAGTGTCCGACAAATTTCGAACATCGTTTACCCATTCTGTCGCCCGTGCGAGGTGTGTGTGTTTTGGCGCAGCAATCACTACGGCAACGACGGGTAGATATGACTGAGGATGACATCTATCAGCTCGGCACAGTAGAACGAGCGGACGCTAGATTCATAGCGCACGGGAGAAAAAGGTGGGCGAACCGGCACAAATTAATCGATTCCCGGAGTGAAAGTAAACGAATCTGTCACTGGCGTATGATGAGTGGGGTGAATAGGGAGTTTCTTTTAACAATTTTTTGGATCATTTTTTCATGCTTTCGCATGGTGCACTAACATCTGGTGTCAGTAACTGTGTGGGCTACCACGAGATTAGAATTTCGGATGCTTTCACTTGATCATCGTGCCCATCACATTGCTTTGTAATGGAACATCCTTAATTCTTGGAATTTGTACACCCTTAGCTTCTGTGATTGTGCACTGCACATCTACTCATGGACGATTCCATCAAAAAGTTATAAATAAATCGAGTATGGTGGGTCGAGTATCGAAACACTACCATCGTCATATCCTGTCACTATTTTATGCTCCTGTGCTTCTGCCTGCGTGTCAAATTTTGTGGAAATCGTTGTTTAATAAATTGATCTTAAACTCGTTTAAAGTCTGCGGAACAAACATACCAATTACAGCACCACTGTCCGATACACATGGTACATTTTGGTACATTTCTGTTCAACTTCTGCTATTGATTTAATAACGTAATACTGGCTTTAACTTTTTGGAAAAAGAGCTTTCAATTTCAAATTATAAAGTTGTTATTATTTATCTTCACACGTTAATGTTGTCTTTCTCATCATGACTGTCCTTAAATCGACCGAATAAAATGAACGTAAACTAATAATTTACTACCTGTTTAAAAACCTCTTTGATCTGGTTTTTGTTATTTTGGAACGAAAAAGGAATAATAAACGCTAAAATGCGAATTTTAATTACAAGCTATTTTAACCCAATAAAACTATGGGATTTTCCTTTCATGCAATATTTTTGTAATCTACGCTGCACTTTGTTCCTAAATATTTTAATTTTTGTCAGTAAATGCATGTGCACTGACGAAATAAAGACGGATGAATGTGTTCGAAGGAATGCAGGAATGGTTTATCTGATCCATGATTCCATGATGTGTGAACATAAAGAATATTGTACCATTCAATGATTGCTATTTTTTCTTAGATCCAAATATTAAAAAAGTGGTATCATGGGTAGCGGCATATGCGTGTTTCAAACGATCAGGTGCGACGTTGCATCGAATCCCATCCGGACCGATACGCAGGACAGATCACAGATTCACACAGTCACATTAGTGCTCTGGTTAGGCCTTGATCCTACTAAGGTTGTTGTGCCACTTAAGAAGAAGAAGAAACGATGACGGCAGCAGGAAAACTCACAGATTCGCTCGAAGCTCAAAACCCAAAAATTAACATCGGTTAAATTCCAAATAAAATACACCAGAAGTAAGTGCATCTTGCGAAACCATGAAAAGATGATCGAAAAAATTGTTAAAAAATCATTTTTTGTTGTCATACACATAACATAAGTTAAGTTCGTCAAGAACAATACGGCCTGATCGATACCACCGAAGAAAAAAAGTGTGACTAATATTCATACATTTATGTACATAGTAAATAACATAATCTGAATCCTGTAAGTGTTTTAGAGAAAAAATTCGTCTTCTTAGAAAGAAATTCAACTATGAGAAACAGAGCTCAAACAAATTTTAAAACACGCTAAATTACTATTCTAATTACTGTTTCATCCGCTAAGAAAATGTTCAAATTTGCTGTGTTCAGATGCTTTGTTTAATTTTTTTGTAGAATATATTAAATACATATTATATTATATTTGTTTTGCTCACCGATCTTTAGAGTATCCTGTCTCAAATTTTAACCACTCTATTTTGCTTGTCCATGACATCAGACCATGATACCACACAAAGAATTCGAAAAAATATTTCGTGCTTCAAAGAAATGTTGCTATCTTTTCTT
Source organism: Anopheles epiroticus (assembly GCA_000349105.1). Lineage (NCBI taxonomy): Eukaryota > Metazoa > Arthropoda > Insecta > Diptera > Culicidae > Anopheles > Anopheles epiroticus. The sequence goes on along the minus strand of KB671514.1, from coordinate 128,507 downwards.
CTTTGCTGCTGCAAATTAATGAGCTTTATAGCTATAAAACAATTGTAAAAATCGTCCAAACGTCCGAAATTGCATGCTTATTGTCATGCACCATTCCATTGGTTCCTACCAATAGCTTCTGATTAGTTCGATGCAATGATGTTGTCTAACATCGCTCATTGATGACCATCATCTATCAACCGTGTACGGCTCCCGCCAATTATTCCCTCACAGCCGGTACTAGCACGACAATCAAAGCTTGATTGAAATAATAAGCCGTTCCGCAGGTTCATTTCCCATCATGAAATCATCACCCTCCCAATATTCCCGGTGTACCATGACAGAAAGCCATCGCTCGCGCATAACTCATCATAATTCCAGTCACGACCTATCCCGGCTGCGGTTACGAAATGTAAATTACGGCCAAATAATTAATCACCACGCATAAATACATGAATCAACCGGTGCACAGGCTACGCACCCGTCTGTTGTGTGCTTGTTGCTAATGGTCGTGTATTTCGAACCACGGTGACACTGCGCTGGAAAACCGACACCGGGGAAAAATCAAGAGCCCACCCTCCGTCGCCGTTTGAATGCCATTGCCGCAATGTTGTTGCCGAGCTGCTTGTCTCTACCACCTTTTCATGCTTCCCCTCCCTCATTGGCAATGCGCAAACACTAAAAGCATCAGATTTAACAAACTTACAAATTCTACCTGTTCCTCTACCTGGTAATGAATCCGATACATGTCCCCAGAGTATAGTGACACCAGAGGGGGAAGGGGGACGTTACACAGAGAGAAAACGAGACCGAGAATCGTGCACGGTATATTTAATTAAGAAACCTCAGTCACACTAATTCGTGGTTTTAACTTGCAAATGCTGTGAAACATCGAAGGTGGCAAAAAAACGAGCTTACACCGTTTGCAAAAATTAACCCCCGTGGGGTTAGGGAGGAATTTCCCACAATATTACACCATCGCCAAAGAAGAAAAAACACATGCCACCACTCCCCATCTCCTTGGAGGTGAATTTCACTCGCCCCAGGTAGTTGTACTGTCACCGTGCCAGTGGGCACTTTGTAGACACAATACACGGCGCAACACTTTGCCCCAGCGTTGCGGTACCACAGCTCATTGGCACGCGTGTCAGAAGCTTCCACGAAGCTGCTCCCGGTTTCTCTTTCGCTGCGGAGCCTACCGGAGGCTCAGTTACAGCACTTGATTGACGTCAGCCGAATTTCGCAGCGGCACACTTTTGAGTGCGACCGGAAAAGTTTGCTGCGTGAGTGAAAGTGAAGGAAAAGTGAGCGGTTGAAGGTTGAAGCGTGTGGTGTTGCTCGATGGGCAGCCCACGGTACGGTGTGTTTTGCTATCGTGTAGGTTTATCGGCCGCGAGCGCCTAACGTCATTATGATTGAGCGAGCGATTTGGCTTTGATTTCGGGGTTTTTCACGTCCAGCACTGCCAGCCTCGCCCGGCTCAATGGTTGAGAATCATTTCATCTCATCCATATGAATGTTCGGGTGGAAAATTTTGAGATCATTAACATTTAGGGATTGGATGGAAAGGGGTGAACGAAAAGGTGAAATTCTAAGAATTGCCTCAAGCTTCTTTTTGGCTTTATACGAAAAGCGAAGCGGGTGGAGAGAATTTGGTATGAGAATGGTAATGTTTTATTGGCATCATGATACAAATATGTGTGATTTTATAAAGTTTCAGGCAGCTGAAAAATACTCTCAAAGTAATTTCCTTGTTTCTATTGTGTTAAAAGAAATTGATTTTTGTGTTTAAAAACTTCTAATATGTGTGAATTTAAGTGTCTTGAAATTTCACATTAACAAGCGCATCACCTCCATCGTCCAATCTTTTGTGTCCCTGTTGATTTATCTTAATGCCTCTACTACCCAGGCATAGTGATAAATTATTAAGACAAAATTCAACTACACAATAATCATTATTCCCAATACCTAATACCTGACTTATCCTGGCAAACAGTAAAGAAGTAAAAAAAACTTAAAGAAACTAACGTGAACTTGAAGAGAAAATGAAGCACGTTTTAGCAAACAAGGAAATATGAATATAGTACACAATGACCTAAAGAGTTTCTTCTTCAGTGGCACAACAACCCAGTAGGGTCAAGGCCTAACCCGAGCTTTAATGTGCTTTGGCTCTTTCTGTGACTGAGTGTACCCATAGCAGGATAGTCAATCCTGCGTATGGGGGGCGGCAGTGGTCCGAATGAGATTCGAACCGGCGACGGGCCTTTTAACAGCCCTACGCCGCTACCGAGCCGGTGACCCCATAAAGAGTTTTGAGACGTGCATAAATCAAAGTAACTTTATCAGTGGTTTAACAATCTGAAACAGGATCTGAAACAGGAACAGGTTCGCGGGGTCGTAGCAATAACTAGTAGGAACGTAAATATTGGTAAAACAGAGCAGGACTATTACTAATACCTGTAAGTAGTTCACCAACAAAGAATGCTTGAGGCACCTGCCGGAGATCGAGTTTCAAAAGAGGGATTTGGAAGGAAGACATTATATTTCCTTGTTCTTAAAATATATTGAAGATATAATAATAAGGGTTAAATTTACAACAAGTAATATAGCTTAAATTCGTGCTTTTATAAGTGTTTAATGATCGGCAGGAATTACAGACCTTTAACTATTTTTTTTTAATTCCTTTTATTTTTTTGCACAAAAATAGAAAAGAAATACGTTATATTTGTAATCTCCTAATCACTATGTTATTTGCAACTCTAAACAAATTGAAAAGTAAATTATACTTGTCATTTTCATGAAATTCGATGAAAACATAACATTCAAATTAATGTATTTAAACCTTGATTGATTGCTTCGTGCTGTTTATTGTTGATTACAATTTATTGTCACAAAACTATTATCTTTCTTTCAGTAATGAAAAATTTGGGTCACTAGCTCAAGT
>KB671514.1:59248-117936 GCA_000349105.1 Anopheles epiroticus | reverse complement strand
AAACCATAAAACAAGAACGTTAAGGTTTAAGTTAAAGTGATCTTTAAAATTGAATATTTTATGAGAAATGAGAAAATTCATCAACGCTTATAAACTTTTTCTTTGAACAGCTCAATCTGTTCTACCAACGTAAAAATTGTCTCCATAAAATGAAAAATAATACATAAATAATTTGAATTTCCATAAATGAACAGTTTTTGAAGTTTGTTTTCGTCAAGGACTTCTTAAAAACGTAAATGTACTAGTATTACTAGGATCAACCTACAAATTGCAGGTTTGTCAGTCCTGTGCAGAGAAAGAAGGCGTCGTCGGGGTAATATAAAATTACATCTTGATCACTATGCAATACATCGGTTTCAGCAATAAGGCCTGGCCGTCACTACCAAAATAAAAAAATAAAAAAATACACTGGTTATAGTTATTTAGGTAACATTTTACATACCCTTCTTTGTGTAAAGCTTTGAATGATTCAAGAAATCAGGTAATCATATTCTTAATTCAAAGTATATTTTCCTTGAACTCTTCCTCCCTGTGCATGGTCAGCTGTGAAGATACATCCTACCTTTTACTATACTGTATTAGAGACTTATGCGATCAAATTCTTACACACGTGGGAAAGCACATACAGCAGCAGCCTGTCTCTTATTGTTGGCAATACCAGCATCACAATATGCCACAGTTCGAACGGCTCAATGTGAAATGTGTTTGCGTGTGATGAATTCAGTCGGATGGCTTTATCCTCCTCTGCATACCAGATTGATCCCGTACGGCGTACCACGCGAAGGAGAACACGGGGAAACGATTGCTCCGAACAAGCACGTGCTGTGCCGTCATGCTGGTGACATTAATAGACGATCAGCTCTAGCCCGGGACCAAGTTGAGTCTGGCATGGGAACGGCACAGCACGAGCTGGAATGCTGTAATAGCTATGCCGTCCGTTCGACACAATGCACACATCCCTGCTAGAAGGCTAGAAAACGTTTAATGAAAACGATTATGACGAAGCCGATACCTAGCCACAAACGACCTCTAGTCGAGCATCAGGGTTCGCAGTAACGCCTCCGTCTGTGGAGCTGCTAAAAGTGAGAGCACCGGAGCACTCATGCTGCGCCACAATTACCAATCGTTTCACGTTCAATTGAAACGCACCCACGGTGTCAGCTTTATCCTTTATCTTCCTGCTCGAGCGCGCTCGAGATCCCATCTGCCTGAGGGACGGCTGTACGTGCCGCTGCCCGAGGACACGTCGCACAGCTCCTACACAGTCAATATTTTATTTAGCTTCTAAGTAACATTTGTTTCTGGCACGTGTGCTTCTTCGATTCGATTACGCTTCAAGTACGCAACGGTTGCCAGCAGCGCGCGAGAGCTTTTCGCGTATCTGTAGCAACGCTGCTGTATCTTAATACTCGTGTTTGTGTGTGCGTGTTTGGTAGAACAAAATGGCTTTATTATTAACAGCCTCCACTTACATACATATCTTTTCTCTTTCTTTTCAGATGTTTCCAGCGGTTGTCTAATCATTCAAATCATATTTGCCTAAACTTTCTAAGCATAATCAGGACAGGTGAGCACATCGTATCTTCTCGGAACACGCTACACAATATTGATGTAAGGAACAAAAACTTATTGTCCGGCCTGCTACGACCTTCCTTTCTACCATGTACACTCATCCCATTTGCATTGGATGAAGTAAAAAAAAACTCGTTCTTCAGTGCAACACGCAAAAAAAGGGGTATTTGATTGTTGTCACAGGGTGACATTGGTTTGACAGCAGGGTACGCAGTTTTTCGTCAACTTTTTCTCATCACACTTCCCAAGAAAGTTCAACAAACTGAACCCCGGTAAAGTGTGTTTCAGTTTTTGTCCATCGCCCTAAAGTCTTTAGTTGGAAAAGGTTTTTTTTTCGCCGGGCATCTTTCCTTGTATTTCGTTTCCCGTATCCAAGCGAACACACATGAGCGAAATAAACCTAATTTTGATTGGGTCCGGAAGCGGTATCCTTTCACCTTTGCTCATCCGGATATTTCAGACTGCCGGTCCCGCAGACAGGAGATTGTTTGTGACCTGTTGTTTCACCAGCACAGGGCAGGGCAGCAGCAACAGCACCCGGTAGCAGTCTGGAAAACAGATTGCGGTTGCCATGGTGTAATCAAATAGGTAAAAATTGTTAGCTCGGAAAAAAAGATTATCTCACTTTTTATTTGCTACAGTCGAGATTGCGGTAAGGCTGGAGCAAATTGTATCTTCCGTATACCGCTCGCTTAACTCCTTTGTTGTTTTTGTGTCTGGGATGCGATTGGCTTTATGTTTTGGTGGTTTTTATCATGGCTAATACTACTCGTTAAACCTTTTTCGGTGCAAAAAATGACAAATTCGATTTGCTTTCAAACTTTAAAAAACACAGTAGAAACATTGTTAAAAATCATGTTTCAAAAACTTGAAATCTGTTTTAATTAAGCATACTTTTCTTGTCCAATCCCACGCCTCGATGAAACAAACATGAAATATTTCATCTATTTCAGTGTCACATGGAACAATGGAAACGATTTTTTAAAGGCAGCTTTCAAAAAGCTTTCAGAGAATCCGTTAAGACTTTTTACCATGTATTTGTTTTTATACAATGTTTTTAATGCCCAGGGTTACTGTTTTTAACAAACACAATTGTTTTTTTTTTCTATATCCATTTTACTTAGTACTCTCAGCTTTTTAATGGAAAGTTCAACAATGTGTATGCAAGTTTTATGTTGAATTAATTACAATTTTTCAGTTTGATTTGGTTCTACTGATGAAATGGACAATTTAACAAAAATATAACAATTATTATAAAAAAATATAACAATATAACAATTAATATAACAATGACTTATTCGTTCTCATATTCTATTTAATTTATTCATTCATTTACATTTCTTTGAAAATCACTATTGTTAACAGTAATGTTTGTTTTTTGCTAAGGACTTCAATTTTCTATTTATATGAAAAAATATAGAATTTTTATTTAAAATGTTTGTTGTAATTATTTGTTTTTAAATATCCAGCAATGGATATTATTTTCAGTTGATTTTTTTCTATTTATTGGTGTTTATTTGTGTTTACTTTGAGTTCAATGGATAACATAGATCCTGTAAAACGGTCTTAAGACTCATTTGGTTAAGTTGCAGTTATTACGGGACTCTATACAATAAATCAAAGAAGGATTAAGAACCGAGTCTCAGACGGGTTTTAAACGATTGCATGGACATGCTAAAGACGAAAAGATGATACACGTCATTGAAAGCCAGAAGCATTGCGTTGAGAGGGTCTCTGAGGCCGTACCCGGTTCGCCGGCGGGACAGAGAAAGTATAGGCCACGATCGTAGGGAGGTGATTGGTGCGTACAGGTTAAGTTGGTTCAGTAACGATGGGCAGTTAATGTTGTTCCTCAGTTTTTAATTGTCTCATGTTATTAGGAAGTTCTACAAAATATACTCTTCCAGACGTCAATTCATCTCCTCAACGTCAGAACATCGCAACATTTTAAAGATAGAAAATGTGTGTGATAACAAGACGCATAAGAATAATTGCTACATTTTCAAAATTTATAGGCAATCAGTGCTTTGAAAGTGTCGATGTAAAGTATGTTCACCCAATTCATCATTATACCTTCGAGCAACGCTTTGTTTGATCGTTAAATTTCACTTCAACGCACATTCTTTTCATTAAAATTAAGCCTTAAAACAATTCATCCAAGTACCGCCCGCGGAAAGGATTCACCTTTACTCGCGGCTGATAAAATCAGGTTTATCATCCTTGCAAGCGAACCCCTTGTTAACTTCGTTAACGCCTATAGCTGCCCACCTTTCCAGTCTGTACACGTACGTTGCTTGAGGGCACGCTAAACACTAATCAGATTTGCCACCGCGCGTTGACCTGGGCTGAGGAAAAATTTAATCGTTACCTAGCATCGGAGGAAGATTGTTGGCAGTGTTGGCTGTAGACAGGCGGTATGCTGAATTGAAGAGCAGTTTCACTTTATTTTAACTACGAATTGATGATGAAACTTCCTGACTTGATTACTGTTTGAATTAAAAATAATCTTACTTACATTCATAAAGTAGACATTCTTGAATAATCAACATGTTGTTGAGGATATGTATGTATTCGAAAGAGATTCAAAAACTCATTCAGGTTTATTCAAAAACGGATTGAACTATTACTCTCATTTGTACATGATCATGAAACACATGAATTTGCATTGCAGTAAAACTGCACGAAACTTCAAAAACTTCTAACTAGGCCGATGGATCCCACAAGTTTCCCATTCCTCCCACCAGTAAATTATGATTTAACATTAATGGCTTCTTACCGTAATGTTTAATTACTCGTCAATTTTCTCTGCACGTCGGGTGCAAATTAAAAGCAGGAAGCCAATCCAGCGGTGCACACAACTTACTCTAATTAAAACTTTGCAAACTGGTCTTCTTTAATTGCCCCGGCACTACCACAGCGTGGGGGTCGGTTCATACTTTAGCAAATCAGTTCACCATTTTAATGCACCTTTCCAAAGTATTGCTTTCTTCCTTCAACCGACCCACTACCCCTTTCGATCTCTCCTTTGCTGCCAACCAGTACCGAGAGATTTTACGAATTTACATGCTTTCACGCTCACCGTGTAATCGAAGCGCAAGGGTATGCTTTAACCCCTTTTTTGAAAGCGTCCCACTGGTAGAACCCCACGCTCGGGCTGCATTAATGACCATGCTAAAACACTGAACCATTAGGGGGTTACGGTGAGATCGTGCGATCCGATTTACTATCCTGATTTAATCCCATTACTTCCACAAACTTTACCCTAAATCATTCATTCTGGCGAAACACATCCCTTTTGCTATTAAAACCATTCGAGTCGTGTTTGCGTTGGGTTAAACCTTACTTACAGGGTTTTATTTTTGGTCTTTGAAAGGTTGTCACACCTTGGATTTGTGTTACACTTTTTCATTAGATTTATTTTTGTCATATGTTTTTCGTGTATGCAATATACGAAACCTGGTCGATTCTACAGAATAAATAAAAAATACTTTATTTGATACTGTTTTGGGTAAAATTAAGCAATGAAATAATTTTTGAAGTTTTTTTCTATTCTAATAGTGAAAATTTACAGTAGTTGCGTTTACTCATGATACTGATGCAACTAAATTATTTTTGTGTTTTTCTCCATTGGTTAAACAAACCTTTATGGCATTTGACGCTTGGCTTCAAATATCAGGCAGAACGTTAATTAAGACATTACAGGGTTTTCGAGCATTTTATGGACAAATTATGACAAGTAATATTGTTTTGTTCAGGCAAGTTATTCAGCTCAATCATGAGGCTCGAACGGCAAGAAAGTTAGCTCAAGTAGCTTCATTGGTATCACAACTCTATTTAGGCTGCTGTTCGAGCAATCACTGGAGCCATCGAATGACGAGCAACTCATTTCTTGTTTATTCTTGTAGTGCATAAAGTGTGGTTATGCACTAAGAATAAAGTTACTTTTCTTACTAACTTTAAAAATCTTTAAGGAAGCTTCACGTCACCAAATGATAATTTTGCTTAATTTTACAACTTTCTGAATATTTTCAAGCTCTCAGCTGCAACAATTTTTTGCATTGTTTATGTTTTGAACCCGGTTTGATAACTGAAAAAGCTCGAAGAATCGATGTTACAGTCGTCGATTCGAATCCAATCGATTGCATGATACCAATTTTTCAGACGTCCGATTCGACACCTTCATTCGATTCGACTGCCGTTCGAGTCCCATGATCAGGCTGATTGACCCTTTCAGTGAGTTGTTGAATTGTTCACATAGGATAGGCATTGATTTGTTTGACAGCTCTATGGAACAGTTCGGTTGCTATGGTAGAATTACGACCTGATGTGCGTCTGAATTTTCCGGCAATTTATGTACTAAATGGCCATTTAATCTTGGCGTTCATAAAATGAGATAAAATTAAATAGACAAATGCATCCTTTCTTACCGATTCATGGGAGTTTATTCCCCAGCATCTAATCCACTATCAAACGCAAATCAGGTGGCAATTTTGCCATAGCAACTGAACGGTTCAACAGCTCTGCCAAACAATCCAATGGCTACATGTGAACAATTCAATAACTCACTGAAAGAGTCAATAACTTGCCTGAACAAAACAATATCTCGTTGAGCTTGTCAATAATAGGGTCGCAAACCCTGTAAGATAGCATTAAGCAAATTCAATGTTACTTCAAGTGTTAAACTATAATTTAAATATGTTTTGTTTTTTTTTTATCAAACACCAGTCTTTAAATAAAGAGCGAAAGGACTAAAAGTCCTCGTATCATTTCACGTCTGTTGAGAAAAATATCCTCGCCTATACTCATTTCCACAAAAATTTCGGGTTGGAATGAATAATCCAAGTTTTTCCACAAATGTCCAGTAATATTTTGAAGGGTACTCAATCTTGTGTCTTAAGTATTTCTGACATCCACCACACCACTTTTATTCCTTTGTAAATTTGCTAAATATTTTCTAATTTAGTTATGACATATTAAGATTCAATTATTGTAATTTGACAAAGCTTTAGTTTAATATCAATTAGCTTCTCTAAATTTATTGCTTTTTCTAAATTCTTATCTTATAATTAATGCAAGTAGCTAAATACAACAAAACAAATATCAGCCCAAAGTCGCTAGGAGCATGAAAAACAGACTGGCGTAAAATCGGCCACAAGAAAGAGAAATGCAAAACTGAACCACTGCCACCGGCACGATAGGCTGCACCCTTTCCAACAAACTTGCCCGCCCACATCCAATACCGTATGTAAACTGTGTGTGTGTGTTCACTTTTGGATCTAACCCGATCTCATAATTTGTAGTCACTGTATTGTATGTATTGTCATCATTCAACAACAACAAAAAAATGCATTAAAAAATCAACCCAAAAAAAGAACAAAAACAACAGAAAAAAAAATCACAACCAAAAACATTAGACAACAGAAAGGTGTGCATAAACGTTAATCAACCACATTTAACCATGGACTAGCCTACCCAGCCCGGTGGGAGTCCTTGTAACTTTATTAGCAAAATGAATATTCAACGCATCATGTCAATTGTACTATTAGAGCATTAGGGCAATGTTAGAATTTGAAAACAAAAAACGGAATGAGATTTGTGCTTGTGCAAGTGCAAGCTGAGAAAACGGAAAGGTACACGTTTCGTACGGTTTGGCGAGTAAGAACAGTTCGCTCACTAGCATAACGGATGGCACATTTGCTGACAGGCAGATAAGGAACTTTGGGCAATACGGAACAATTGGAGCGAACCGTTCTAGATGGTAGGTAACCGAACGAAACCTTTCACAATCGTTTCGCTCAACTTCGTGCACGTTTACTTTGGAAGCACCGGCGGGCAGGTACCGGCCACGGTGCGCACTCAATGTGCCCATCTTTCGCTTGCAATTTGCGCGGCGTATATTTTGATATATTGGCTTTGGAAAATAAACTCATAACCGTGCGGTGTTAGGGACAAGATGCAGTCGGTGAAGCTAGTTTTGGATGATCTTAAAACGCCGGGGGAGAAGGATAGGTTTAAGTCTTAGCAGAGAGAGAGAGAGAGAGAGAGATTGGATATTTAATGCCGTGCATGCCGTGTGTAAGCTAGTAACGTATAAAATGTGTAGTAAACCAGGCGTAGAAGCTGCATTTGTATCTGGATATGTAGATGTAGAAAATCATGATTATGACCAGCGATAGCAGTGTGTGTACTGCCCAACAGTGCATGTCGTATTAAATTATTTCCAACTCATTTGTAGAGCTCAGCATGCAGTCCAGCAGGATGTGGTCGGATGGGGAACATCGTTAGCTTCGGAAAGGGAACACACCTATCGTCTCAAATCGTACGAGCCTGATCTCCTAGTTCGGCTAGAGCCTGTTCAGGCCGCAACTTGGCAGATACTCTCGTACAGGCAGTGTTTGTAGCTTTCTTCTCCTGTGCCCTTTGTGCGGCATCTTTGTTTTTAATTTGATTTTGTTCAATTTTACAAATTCAATAATCGACCGTTTAGGCTGACCACCGAAGCAGTGAGCTTGAAGAAAAGCTCTTTTCAGCTACATTTAACATACCATCCGAGCGTACGAGTATCCTACTTCGAGTGGACACCATCCAACGCTCAGAGACACACACACACACAGACACCCCCCTGTGGCCAGCATTGAAGTGATAATGTTTTCGAGCCTTACAACTCAAAGGAAGCGCTTCCCAGCTCGCACGGCACCAAAGGAACCAGCTTGTGCATCCTTCATCTTTGGGGAAGCGCTCGTACACAACACAGCCCTGACACTTGGAACAGTTCGAAGCATAATCAACCGTGCGCCGGTGGAAAGACAGACACACAGCACACTTAATAATAAAAAAACAAACTACAACATGTAACTAACGAGCGGCTGGTCGCCGCTTGCTCATGCTTCGGCAAAAAAAAGAAAAGTGTCAGTTAAACAATTGAAAACTTATCTGGAGCCACAAGTATGCTGGGCACGGGCTGGGTGGTTGTTTTACACGTTGAAGGCAAGGATGGGTTCACGGATACGAGTTACAGCTTTGGGCATGGCATTTTAAAAAGCGGCTCGGTGTTATCGGCAAAGAAAATCGATCAATTAAAGTGTTTTGACCTCACTAGTTTTAGGAACAGAATTGTTTGATTAAAACTTCAAGGAAATTTAGCTCAGCAATTACTGTTATAAAAGCAGTCTGTTTAACAACACATAAATGAACAATAACTAAAACACTAGAAAAATTAATGTTTTATCCTTTGTCATCCTTTGTGTTCTATACGACTTTTGGGTTGATAGAAATGTTTTGTTAGTTGTGAAGTTACATGTTTTTATATTGAATTTTGCAAAAAAAATGTTAAAAATAATACTTTTTATACTTTTTACAGATTTTATTACGATAGCAATTCAGTTATCTGAATACAATTCTACAATATTTGAATCAAAATTTGCAAGAACAAAAATATATATTGTGCTAATTTTGATAATCCGACGAAAAATCCAAAGCACATAAGGAAAACTGGGTTTTAAAGCAAACAATGATTTTTAAGGAGTTGAAAAAATCAAATATTAAAATTCAGTTTTTTAGCTACAAAAACGTTGTTCGAACGTTTAAACAGCTGAATTCTTCGTCCAACTTAATCTTTCTTCATTTCCCATTTTGTATATTTTCTTTCTGTTCTGAATACAAGCGTTTTAAATCTTTTCATTGCGTGCAAGCAATTTTAAGTTAACTTTAAAGTTTTTTTAAAACATGCCATGCTATTAGTAAGTCAAGACGGGAAGATATGGAGAATGAGTTGGATCAGTAACACGCCATCCACACTGATCAGCCAACCGTGCCGTACCGCGTTGAGCTTTCCATCCAGCTCGGAAGCTCTATCGTCCTCTCGAACCGTGTCTTCGAAATCTTCACAAAAATGCACGTGCAAAATGGCAGTGCAATTGATACCTGGAATACGCATTTCTTAATCTTCGCACGTACGATTTAAAACGGACTCGAACGTAAACTGTTAAAATATCGTGCGTTCTCGCACCAACTTCAAACAACGAGGAACGATAGCCCTCCACACGGTCCAGGCTTGCATAGTCTACCAGGACTGTCAAATTTCCATACAAAATCAAAACAAACGGGTTCGGTACGGTACGGCTGATCAGTGTGGATGCCGTGTAAGTGTGTTTGGATGCTGTAATCTGAAACTCACCAGTTTTGTTTTTGTGGACGATGTATGCATAAAATATTTCTGTCTAATGTTTATTGATTTAATGTAATAAGAATTTTATATCTGTTAATAATTGAATTTTATTTTATAGCAACATAAATTTTAGAATAGAAATTCTGCATACATCCATACATCCATTAAGAAATAAAAGTAAATTATTATAACATTTAACTTTAATAAGTTTTCTTATCACGCTATTATTTTTAGATCTTATCATTACGTCTAATTTGAGAGCAAATGCGTCGTTTGATGACTAAAACTCGAATACCATACTTCTATGCTTTGGCTTGTTAATACCACCATAAAGAATTTTTTATTTGTACATGAAATAGGGCTACATCTTAATGGTACAGAATGTAAAACTAACACCTAAACATAAAAGCCTCTCTACATTATTGTTTTAAGTTTTCTTAAGTTGCTTAACATAAACAGATGAAGATTGAGAGCCCTCCTGCGTAAGAAAGTTTTGTGTAATTTTTTCCCTGCACTGCCGTGCCACCCTACAAACCAACCAGGCGTTATACCACCCCAAATGGTCAGCCACTACCAGAAACGCCAGGCGCACATGTGCAACATCCATCCAGCGCAATGAGTTTCCATTCAATTCCACACCTTCGTTAATGTCACCGCACACCACCATCGCTGCCGGATGCCAGTGGATAACTTTCATAAACTTATCATTCATAAATGATGCATGATCTGCTTATGCACACCGTTGTCCCGTAAGCTTCGCGCACGTGGGTGAAACGGAAAGGAACTGGAATGGATAACTTTTGCATTCCACCCAATCCCTACCCTTGACCGTTTCCGCACTATTTGAGACGATACCAGTGGATAGGAGAAATGCTTCTAGATGGAGCTAGGAGCAGTGTCTCGCTTTCCACTTCATGCGTCGATCTGTTTTATTCAACGGAATGCCTTTTCCCGTGTCTCGAGTAAAGGTGAAGATGTATTGCCCGCACTGCCCTTTCCCCTTCCCAGACCCCTCTCAACAGACGTACAGTATTATGTGCTACCGACCATGATCGGGAAGCCCCTGCCTTGATGCTTCGGTTTATATGCTTTCTACTTCAACCACCTTCGTCTACCCTGCCGGACACTGACAGGCGACGGAGTCGGACTTGATTGGTCTTCCGCTGGTCAAAAGGTTTGCAGCAAAACTTTGGCTGGCACTTACGCGCCGGTCCACCCGGCATTTCCAAGCCACAGTCGTGTGCAGTGTGTTGTGCTGCATTTCATACAAGCGGACGTTTCTGACAAGTTTTGCCAACCGGTTTTGCTATTTATTCCACACGCTTAAGGGGTAAATATTCTGCTCCAAGCATCGCACTTTGTTGCTTAGTTTGTTGTTGTCCATAATGCTTTCGTCTATATCGCTCTAAGTTGCAAACCGTTTTGAAGCTAAGCACTTTAACACTGAGCAAAATACACTCAAGTGTAGTATTCTATTTTCTAGGGTACAAACTGTCGAACAGCTCAAATAGGTTGAAAGCTTGTGTTAGAGGAATGAATTTGAGCATAAAGTCAAAAATTAGACTTTGAAATAGTCTTTTCATTTATAAGGTGGGTTTATTCACACAATCTTTCGCTTTCTCTATATTTTTATCATTTCAACAACAACCCAGTAAAAAAGGAAGTTTCTTATACAAAAATATTAACGAGTGTTCAGTTATGAGTTTGTTTTACCTATTTGACATATTTATGTGAGTGAGACATATTACCTATTCATGTGAGAGGTAAACCTGATTGTCTTTTAAAAACCTAAAACAAGCTTATTTGAAATTTTATATCAAAGAATTTGTAGAGCTTATCATGCAGTCTACTGACTTGAGAAATTCTTATAAAGTTTCTTATAATTTGCTCGTTTACACATATCCATAACTAAAATAAAAATAAAAGTTGTAAGTAAGCTTTTTGTTTTGGAAATTTTTTAGACACTCTACCTCTTCAATTTTGTGATTACTTTTTAAGTCGCGTTTCACAGATTAATTAAATATTTGTAGTCTTTAATCTCTTTGTTTCTGCATCTCAAAACCTGTTATTTTTTCTTTTTTAATAAAATAAAAATAAACAATTAATTCTTTGCAAAACGGCATAAAATCAAATATGAAGGTATTTAAATATAAAACTCTTGCGAAGAAATTTTGCGAAAACATGTTATAAACACCAGCTCAGCAAACTTCATATTTTCAAAAGAAACTGCCAAAAATTTGCTTAAAGTTGAAAATGTTGAAATTGTTAATACTCTTAATACAGTAACAAATTCCTTTAAAATAAATTAATCCAAAAATGTATTGTTCCAAACAACTCCTATCGCGTTACAAACAATCAGCCAGCATAATTCAATTATGAAGTTTGTGCCGTACATTGAACATGAACAATTTAAACGAAAAAAAAAACGATAATCAAGTGACGAAAGCTGACACTGTAATGGCACATTCAAACAAAGCTTGGCCATAATGTCAGCCACTGCTAAACATAACACAAAATTTAATCAAATCACACAACCATCTCCCTCCTTCCCTCACCCTTTCCCACTCCAAAAACCCTAGGATCCATCGGTTTAGATAATGCATTTATAATGAACCATCCGTGTAATCAATAACGGCATTCAATGGGATGAGTTCCAACATTGGTTTAGCACGTGCGGAAGCTTTGCCACATTCGAGCTTCCTTCCCTTTACCCTCTAATCGGATAAATTCAACTTCGTTCAATCAATCAGCAAGTCCGTACTATGTCACAGCCAATTAAAATGTAAATCCGTTTTTTTGTTCATCAACTTTTCCACTTTGTCTTCTTTGCTGCCCACTATCAATCAAGGTGTGTACGGTTGCTTCCCTAGCGCCCCATGTATTGCCGCGCGCCATTTGCGCAACCTATCGTGACCTTCAACCTTGCGCTTATAATTCATCCAGTTTTAAAACCCAACCACCTCCGGCTCTACAAAACCGAGTTCTTCCACCCATACGGCTGCCCGACTAATTCCACAAAGCTCTCAATTTTCACCACCTTTCTCGTATCAGATGTCACGATGCCACTTGTATCCCTCTAGCTTAGGCGGATGGGAAGGGCATAATCGTTCCATCTACCCATGGTTTTGGAGTACCTGTTGGGGTGGCTAAAGAGCGGGGGAGCGAAATAGAGGATTTAATTTCCCATCCAAATAATCTCATTATCGTTATTGTTCGCGCTGCCATCTAAAACGCCATTAAAACACACACACACACCCACTTTAACACATTGTTGGTTCTGTGCGTCCTGAATAACGGTTTTAGCACCTTGCCGGGGGAGTTTCAACGTTGGGAGTGTAGCAAAAACCGCTCGATGTTTGAGTTCGAGAAAGCGGAAGAAATGAGAGTAGGGCAAGCGAAGGTCGTGCGAGAAGATTTGTTACTCTAAAATGGCCCCCGCCGTCCCGAGAGAAGGGAGCTTCTAGGTTACCTTCTAACCTACAGCTTCTCTCCAGCTTCCCCTGGAAAGCTCTGTTGCCCCTGCAGAAGGCGGCCACAAGTAAACCTGGCCACAAAATCGGATCAACCCAAGGGTGAGGCACGTGTGCTATTTTTAGCTTTCATTCATCAAATTTCAATGCACCTACGGCTGAAGTGCAGAAAAGGAGCCTTGTGTACCTTTGTGCCAATGCTTTCACCATACACAGTCACACGGTGTTAGAGTGGACGAAAAGGGAGTCGAGTTTGGCCAGACGACAGAGGCATAGGGATGTCGGGTCGGTCACTCCAGTTGCTAACCTCAAGCCTCATTTTTCTTTCTTCGTTCACTTCACCGAACACGACTAAGATTGATGCTACTCGTGCAAGGAGGAGGCTGTTCAGGTGGTATAGCAAAAAAAAAAAAGGATATTGCTCAAACAGATAAAACAGTGTACAACAGTGTGCACAGCATTCGTAAAGCCGTTCATTTCATTTCGTCCGAGTCTGTCTGCTCCAGCTCCGTGCAATCGCTTTGTTTAACTGCTTCGTGTTGATTACCAGGCTCCAAATGGATGGTGCTTTTTGGCTGTTCATCTCTTCCCTCTGTCGCCTTCTTTGCCGTGCGCAACACATCAAACGACGCTAGGTGTGGCTTTGTTTGGATGCCATAACCATCGGCGCGTGTGAAACGTGTGTGTGTGTGTGTGTGTGTGGGTGTGCAGGCGACATGGTGCTATTTTTAGCCTTGTCACAGCCTCAGCTGCATGGTAAAGGTAATCATAAAAAAATACCGGCAACGCCGAGCACCCGGCAAGATGATCTCTTCTGCAATTTCAACGAGATAGTCTACCCTTCCCTTTCTGCGTGAAGCGTGTAGAGAGGATAGCTAATGGCTTGCTAAAGGTAGTAGAAAAAAAACTTCAACCAGGTACCGACCGGTCGAGTGACATTTTTGCCCACGCACGGTAGGCAAGGAATTCTGTCACGTCGGGTTGTTAAAATACAATTTCGTCCTTACTTTGCAGCCGGCCTGGAACGCTCCCGATACGCTCCGGTGGTGCGTTTGGGTGTTAAAAGTGATGCTAATTTTAACACAGCCGGTGACAGTTTTGGGCCATGAAATTTCGTGGCTTGCGAGAAAATGTGTAAATTAAAACACAATTAAAATTGCTTCACAAAAACAGTTTCTGAAAAATCTATAAGAATAAAACCGATTAAACTATTTGTTTTGCGATTTTCCATTTGTAATATTCTTCCATATCTTTTCATAAAAAATCAATAGTATTGATAAATATATCATAAGCTTATTTATTAATATTTTCTCACGTAATGAGTCTACTCAAAAACACTATTCACTGAACATACCTTGACTAGTTTTCGAAGAGGCGCATATTAGCCTGACGGCCACAGTGTCTGTAAAAATTTAATCGGTTTAAATTAGTTCCTTTAATTATGCTTTATTTACTATTTTAAAATTTTAAATATTCTAGATTACAAATAAATTTTAAAAAAATAAGTTTTTTTATATTTTTATTAATTTAAATTTTATGTACGAGGAATTAATTTGTTTCTGCAAAAATTATACTTAAAGAAGGGATTATCTATTATGAGCAAATACTCCTAACCCTTAGGAATTATCAAGTTAAATTTTGATCTTAAAAATAAAATAAAATCAAATATTGCTCCAACTACACAACGATAATTTATTAATTGAACTTTGCTTATGTTATGACTTTATTAACATAAAAAGAAGAACACTTTTACGTAACATCTTTTACTTTTATATATGAATCACACGTCTATATTTTTTTTTATTCAGTAGTAACAGCCTGACCGTATTGCTTACACGTCTATATAATAATTGCTTAAAATTTTTCTACACAACATAATAATAAAAAATAATATTGCAAAATACCAGCCTATATAAAATTAATTTTTATTTGATTTTATTTTAGCAAAAAAAAATCAAAAATGACAGGGTCAATTTAAATCGTTCTAAGCATTTGTACCGAACATTTTGAAAAAAAAACGAATTTTGTATAATAATTTCTCTATCAGACTCAATGGAGACGCCCAGTCCCTTTCACTAGCTGGTGTGCTTTATACCATTCGGCCACATGCACTAGCACCCGTTCCATGCACGGGCGTGTTCGGGTGTGCAAACTGTTGTTTAGTCGCTTGACTGCTCACTCATTCACACGGGTTGAGGGTTGAACGTATCGCTCCCCGGGTCAGCCACAACAATCCCCCTTCCTACCTCATTAAGCTTGCTGAGGCGAAATGAAAAAGCACACACCTCGGACACTACAGACAGCAGTGGGCTGGATTAGCCGCGGTACGATGAGAAATGCACAGATTGCTTGCTAGCATCCTGCACTGCATTTGACAATCGGGTTTCTTCTTTCATGCTTAATGCTACGGGGGTTTGCGAAAGGGTAAAGCGAAGCGAAGAAAGAGTTTGCATGAATAATGAACTGGCGCACAGATATTCACCTCCGCACATACAGCTAATACCGCCCCTCACATGGCACACACTGACGGAGGCTTATGTTTAAACCCATCCGTTGTGGATGAAGCAATGCCTCCTGGAGGTGGAACACGCAGCGAAGCTACCGTACCACGATGACGGCGAAATACAACCGGATGATGTGTATTTGCCCAGGAAGGCGTCTAATTGAAGAATGAGACTAAGGAAAGCTTACCTTGCACGCTTTTATCGCAAATGCGACACAGCTTAGCGTGTAATGTGTCACCCTGTTTTTAAGCAACTTCAAACGTAGGCACAATCGTCATTGTCACGAGCTTATGCATCATTAATAATTAATGAAAGCTTGTTTTGCTCGTTGCAAACATCAATAAGACATTCTAGATTTATTGTCACTATTTTCAAGGAGTTTAATCAAAAGCGTTAGAAAGCCTCAAAGTATTTTAGATTTTATGGCTTTATTTATCAGTCTGATGAAGTCGTGGAAAACAAAAGTACGTATTGTAATATGAAAAATTAAAAATTATAAACATCTTTTGTTAGGGACTTGACCCTTGACTGGGTTGTTGTGCTACCGAAAAAAAAACACATCTTTTAGCTCCTCTATAAACTCAAAATTGCTCTCCCAAACATAACAAATTTAAAAGTTCAAATTCCCCGAAATTGAAACAACTTTTCACGCAACAGATGACATAATGCAAGACATGTTGCTCTTAGTTGGACACATTATCCTAAATATTATGAAAAAAAAGCATACCTCTACAAACACACAACGCAAAACGACACAGGGTTTTCAAGAAAAAGTTGCCCTTTCAGTAATAAAAAACTTACAGTTTTTCAAATCACATAAAGCACTTTTTATACGAAAGGTCAGTACACTAAGTAACAATTCGACCATAGATGCTTTGGCGCCGGCCACACCAGACAGACTGTTTTGTACGGGTTGATCTCGTTTTAAAATGGCTTCGCACCGTTTTTCCCAGAATTACTGCCAATGAACTTCTTTTATTTTGCTCTCAAACAAGATTACATCTCTTGTGCAAACATGAACAACTTTAATCTACAGGTGCGTTCATTGTTAACAAAGTCGCACAGAGCAGCAGTCTTACCGGAAGATTGTGGACGAACGGTACAATGTGTCTGAAACTTGCCGACATTTACGGTGCCGGCAGTACCCGGCACCGCCTGGGAGGAATGTTGCTTATTTTATCGTCCAATCAAAAGTGCGAAACGTTGCCATCTGTCAAGCTGATCAATAAACCAACTCCCGCGGTATAGCCCATTAACGTGGCGTATGTCTTCATTTTGGCTCTATTTCATGGCAACAATAAAATTGTTTGTGTGTGTGTGTGTGTTTAATGAATACACATGAGCCCTTACGTGACCGTCGGATGAGTTACGTTGGCAAAAATGAAATGCATTTCCGAGTTAAGAATGTGACAATATGCATTTTTCTATCTATTTTTGTATCTTTTTCCAGGATGATTCACGTTTTAAGATTTATTATTATTTAATAATAAATTCAATTTTCAAATTTATTATTGTGCTTTGTACGCACAAAATAAATAAATAAATAAATAAAAAGTTTAAAAAGCGAAATAAATGCCTGTCGGCACAATCAACTCGACTCAACTCGACTCGAAGTTTAACGAATCCATACAGCAGGAAAAACATCCTCACAAAAAGTCACCACCAGATGTTTCACAAATTGGATCCAGCTTAGGAACAATTTCAATTTCTTTTTACTAAGACAGTTTGTATTTCGATTTTTGCTACGCAGAAAAAAAATCGCTCAAATCAAGCAGCATGTCCACAAGCTCGCAAGCCAGCAATTAAAACGATGATGCAAAAAAGAAACGTCCACCATAATAAAAGGGAGGGTACGATGACAGTGCAATGCCTTCAGGCTATCCTGGTCAGGCTAGTCCATTATGTCGGTTGCTTGCAATTATTCTACCATTTACTGTCAACCGTCGTAGAGTAAACTGTGTGATTAATTTATTTACTTTTGCTAATTGATGCATGTGCAGCAGAGCGGGAAGAGCTAATGGGCGGGTTAAGGAGCTAATGCCTCGAAGGGGCAAAGTTCAGTCAAGCTTCCAATTGATCTTAAATATTGCAACGTTAGCTATGTTGAAGGTACTCTTATTTTTTCAAAAAGAAAACAGAAAAAAAATCTATGAAAAATATTTTCAGTATTTTTAAATGTCGCTTTTTGATTAAATGATACAGCACGATTGTTTTATAACTGGTCACCTTTATTTCTAACTTGTTAACCTCAGTCAATAAGTAAATCAAACACAATTCCACCTAAAACAAATACAAACGAACAGGTTTTTTCCTTCGAATGAAAGGACATGGAAGCTTAACTCCCTGGAGAGCACCAACAGTGAGATCACTTTGCTCTTCCTTCACACAAACACCGGGCCCCGCAGGGCAGTGTGCCGTTTCCGTTTTAAGCCAACGATGATTCGACAAAGCCCTTGAACACATTCCAATCCAGCTCAAACTGGTCACACCCGCCACGCACAGTGTCTTCACCTGTGTGGAGATGGCAAAGTCAACACTTGTTTCGCCCACGTTCCCATTTCAGGGTGGTAAACGCCGTTGTTCCTGAACAGTGCGTGCGGTGTAGGAAGCAAAAGTCGCTCGGTCCGCGATGTTTGCGTGTTTCAATTGATTCTCACACCAGCCCTGGCAGAGGCTTTGTTTGCTCATGCATACCTATAGGCCAGCTTGGCTAAGACAAGCTGGTAGGCTGGTTAAATAGCAGCAGTAGCAGCAGCAGCATTATACGAGCGTGCTGATTACTGTGAGGGCGACGACGGGTCCGAAGGAGGGCAGCAGCAACGGTTGAAGTAGAAATGGAAATTAATCAAAATGTAATTAAAACACGAGTCAACCACCCACGGACGGATTGGACAAGTGCGCACGCGGGCTTGTGAATGCACATTGGCATGGGTGGTCTTAGTAGCCCTGCCTTGAAATTACGTCGACGGCGTTTAGAATGACATTTAATTTCGCTTGCTAAGTAACGTGTTTTCTTCCACTGAAACGCAGTCCACAGCACGGTGCTGTGAAGGAAGGAAAAAATTTAGAAACAGAAACAGGAAGAAAGTAAGAAAATTGCGCCTTCGTTTTGTAGGTTTAACATTAATTATTCCTGATAGTTCTTCGAGTGAGAAGAAATTGTTCTAGTAGCAACAGTTTCACCCACCTTGCACAACAATTTCCACCTTTAAGTAGCTGTAAGCAAAAAGTGTGCAACATAAGCTTATAAACACACATTTTTACTTTTCACTTCCTCCCTGTTTTCACCAAATCGCAAACTACTTGTGCTCACAAACAAACCAATTTCTTTTCCACGCATTGTCATTCACTTAATTCATTTTTAAGCACACAAATACCACTGCTCCCTACCCTTCATCCTCCCTCGGCCCGGCCACCTGCAAAAGCTTCAAAACCTGCTCTAAAATGCTGACGGTGTGCTGCTGTTTGCGCAGGGAAACAATCGCACTGGCAGAAAAGGAATAATATTTTCACGATTTTACCCGACGGAGAAGACTTTGCAATCCGTTGCAATCACCGCCAGCAGGCGGTCCCCTGTTCAGGACGCCGGACAGGACGCCCCACATAGTACTGTGGACTGACTGTGATTTATGACTCGTGAAGAAAAATACATAAAAGACACACACACACACACATACAAGCACCGAGTGCACATTTTCGTGATTCGTGCGACCCGTCCGTGCGATAACAGAAAGAATGTTTTAGCTTTCACCTGTTGCTGGGCTACGAAAAAACCATATTGCCATGATTTTTACGAAATAAACGAAAAAAGAGATGTAAAAATAAAATTACGGATGATTGGATGCCCATCGCTGTACGACATGGAGAAGCTATTTTCAGCGATGGGTTATTGAATAATGTACAGTAACACATCTCCCCAAGCGAGATGTTTCCCGTAGTATTGATGGATTTTTTCTGCCTAGCTTCCAATCTCCAAACAACAATTTGTGTCCCACGGTACAATGGTTGCTGGATAGCAGTTCAATTGCCTTTTATTACCGCTCTCTGTAGGGATTTCTTGTGTGGGGCGGAGATATTTCAAGCTAATTGATTTAGCTCACCATAAAAGAAAGCTAACGCTGACTGTTCCTTCTTCCTGCCCCGGTAGCGAGTGTGACATTTCCTTTCTTTTATTTCGCCTAACCTTCACCGACCGGTTGGTGTCACTTTCTTTATCTTGCTAGACACTTCCACTTAACCGCAGGCAGCCGTGGTCCGGTGGTCGGTGTGAAGCGAAAAATCATGACCGTTAAAAAAACCGGGCAGCACCGGCAGCCTCCCATTGAGCTGCCTCCCATTGCTCTCCAAACGCGAGCTTTTGGAAGTGAAAATAATGAAATGAACGAACGTAAATTGATTTATACGATGCCGAGTCCGATAAACGGCATCGAGATGGTGCTGCCTCGTGTTTCGCTTGGACAGGAAAGCAATCGAACGGTGCGATGAATGATTCCACTGTACGACTGTCCCCCATCCCAAACCGTCCATAGGTTCGAGCATGCCTTTGATGCGCTCCAGAGGCAACTGTTTCGACTGGGTTTCTTTTTTTTTTGCTTTTTATGTACTTTTAAGTATCGATACGAGATGGTATCGAAGTTTTTGCAGTTCAAACAGAACACTTTTTAACTGAGTTACTCCTCTGCCGTATGTCAAAAGATGCTGTCTGGATTGTTTCTAGACACTATGCGGTAGAGCAGGACGCTGGTGTTTCAAAGTTTTTGGGGAAAGTTAAGGGATTGAATTAAGAAGAGCATGCAACTTGAAACGAAAGTATTCTAAGCAATAAAACCGTATGGTCCGTATCGTAACGTTAAGAACAAAATAATTTGAAACTTAAATTTGCTCGATAACGTCACGCACTTTCCAGAGGATTGAAAGGCTTGGAAACTTTGTTGAAGTCATGAAAGTTAGATGCCCCCTTTAGTATGAGGATATCGCCAATGTTGCTAAATAATGAACGTCTACTAGATTTAAAGATATCATCAAAGTCCAAATGTAAAAAAAATACCAGATTTTAAAAACACAAGAAAAGTTATCATTAGATGGAACTATACTATTGGTTCTATAGGTTTCCATATTAAAAAATCCTAAAAACAGCATAAAACTGGATTGATTTTATTATCATAAAATTAGATAAAATACAAACTGTCGTCATTATTGATGTTATTGAGCTATATTAATGTCTGGGTTTCTACACCCATATTACACCATACCACCATACCATGCTATATTATTGTTTCACATTTTATCATTTCAATAATATTTGTATATTTGTATTAATATTTGTATTTAACTTTATTTTTAAAACGTTAGAATTTCATACTTATGGCTTGTTTAGTATATATTTTTTTAGAATAAGCCTAAAGTTTTATTATAAAATTGTCTGTGTTGTTTTTTCCATCTTAAACAATAATTTTGTTATAAATAACTAAGCAAACTTTCCAGGTTATCTAAACCAGTTTATAATTACTTTTGAATAAAAATAATTAAATTGAAGTTTGTCCAAATCAACCGAAAAAGCTTTTTGGCAAACGAAAAGTGTTCTGAAAGAATTAAAATTAAATGAAACAAACAAAATAAACAGTTCAATGAAACAACGAATTGCTAAATCGGCGAAAAGCAAACAATTACATTTCGTTTCTTTTTATTTGGTAATGTTTTTCGCTTTTTGTAAAAAAAATAATGCAAGAAAGGAATAGTTTAAAAATAAAATGATTGTTTTTTTCATTCTGTAGTAATGGCTAACTGAAACAAAATTAAACCAGGTATTATTTGAGGAACCGAAGCGCTTCATACATATTGTTTAGCTTTGAAGCAAAATTATATTTAAAGTTTTTCTAAAGTCTCCATTCACCTACTTTTTACAATGAAAAACAATCTCTCAGCAGAACAGAAACAAAAAACCCATTAAGTAAAGGCAACTCAGCTGCTGATCCTCAAAAGCTATAAAAACGAAACGATTAGTACCTGTTCCTATCTCGTTACAATGTTACCATTAAAAAAAAAGGTAAAACTAGCACTTCTTAAGAGGATTTCACATATTTACGACGCGCGTTTGTTGGGCCAATCCCTTTGACTGTTTGTACAGAGCTGCAAAATCGAAGCTACCTCAATTATCGCCCAAAAGCGATGATAAACCTGTTGTCACCGTAGCCAAGGCCGCATTCCACCCAACACTGAACGAACACTAGGTGGAAGTGGAAAATCTCTGAAAAATTATTACACACATTATTGCGTAACCCCGCATTCCGGTGAACTGGTGGACACAAACGTATATACAGCCACACCGCATACCAAATCCAATCGCAACCAAGAACCTCAGCTCGGGGCCTTTAGCCCGTCGTAAAATCGAACACATTATTTGCGCAAAAAGATATCCCCATTCAAAGGTGATCTTCTTTACCGGTTCTTTTCTTTTTCTGTCCTATTGGAACATAACGAAAATCACTACCAATAGCGTCTATTCTACCGTTCATGGGCTGTGAAATTTTATTGGTACATTCTTTTTCGTTTGGGAGCCTCACCAACCATCCGGTGGGGCTGTGTGTGTATGTGCGTAAGTGTTTGGTTCTTCCAAAGCTTTCGAGCGGGTTGTTTTTCCTTTTCCTTTGCTTTTTATCTGTTTTGTGCTCTTCGTAAACGCCCAACAGCAGCCAGCTTTATCCAGAAGATGAAAATATTAAACCATTTTAACAGCAAAATTAGATTAAACCACGACTGCTTACACCTTTCCTTCCGTCTTCCGCTTTACCCTTACACACTCAACACAAGAGATTTTTGTGAAAATGGTCGAGCGAAATGTATTTTTGACGCTCGCGAGACAACGGCCATCAGCAAGACACAAGTGCAAGGAAGGGAGCGAAAGGGGCACACAGGCGGTTTCGCAACGTGTTTGCCCCGTTTCTGGCGAGTCTGTGAAATCGGTCTGTTAGTTTGGGAAAGTTTAAGGGCCCGAGTAGAGGCGGCAAGAAGTTTCTTCGTTTGCGATATTTTCCAATCCAGACGAATGATAAGTAATGGTACAAGACAGGAGATATCCGAGACGAGACGGCGAAAGTCAAAAGTGCCAGCGTATGGATTATGTGACGGCGGCGGTATCCACATTCAACAAGCAACCGGCACGTTGGTTGAGTTCTGCTTGTAACAGATATTAGTATCCCTTTTAAAAGCCGATGCT
The DNA here is from genome assembly GCA_000349105.1 of Anopheles epiroticus. Lineage (NCBI taxonomy): Eukaryota > Metazoa > Arthropoda > Insecta > Diptera > Culicidae > Anopheles > Anopheles epiroticus. Next base: position 95,007 of record KB671514.1, on the reverse strand, counting down.
GGTTCGTCATCAATTATGCTCCGAATGCACAGCAACAACGCATTAAATAAGCCGAGCAGCATAAAACTGCTTCCTTTGCGGGCGGTCTCTTTGCTCGCTGGTAAAAAGGCCACTTTTCAAGGGCACTTTGGACACACATAAACAACGGTAAGCAGGGGGCTAGAAGTTGAGTAAAAACAATATAATAATGCTTCCCACTCGGCCCACCTTCCATCTCATCTTCCACACGGATGTTCCAAGGATGTTCGGAAAAGGCAACCAAAGGCAATGGACCGTAGCGGGAGCGCATGCTATTCATAAAATTCAATTTGTTGCACCTAATTAGGATGGGATTGAGCATGGAAGCCTGCGCGTATTCTCGCCGAAAATTGGCCGAACTCATCTTTGCCCGACAGAGAGAACGAGCAGAGAAACGCGCAAAAGAGTAGGATTAAATCACACCGAACCCATTCCGCCCTTGCCGTTAACCTTTTCGAGGTAAAAGATTTCACAGACAAACCGGAAGGTCACAAGCGTGATGAAAACACATGCCCCTCCCTGTCCGTTTTTCCGCCACTCAACCCAAAAACAAGGGTCTGCTCGTAAAATGGCGCACCGAAACCGCTCCGTTTACATTTTTTATAGACCTGCGGCCCCGGCCCAGGACAAGGTCAATTTTGTGCACACGGCAAAATAGCTACCGGAAGCGAAATCTCTCATATTTTGTTGCTTTATTTTACCCGTATTCAACCATTATGATTGTTGAACGCCGTGAAAGCTGGAAATCGCTGGAAAGACTTGAGAGAATCTTCACAGCCACGAAGGGGGCGGGGGCAAAAGTGACAGTGTAGGGAAAGGGGGGACATTATCCATTTTATATGACGAACCATTCCTGGGAGGATCTAAAGAAGATTGTCCTTCCTGGGCAGCTGCCCAGGCGAGGGCTTAAAGATTTGCCAAAGTCTATTAAAAATTGATCCACTTCCGGGGAAGCGCAGCGTTTCCGTGCCGCGGTACTGTTGATTGAGCTGATTCGCCGGGCTGGACACGGATGTGCAATCGGGCCATTTCTTGCCAACCTCCAAAAACTGAGGTAAACATTACGGGTGGATAAAGCTTCTTAAGTGCAGAAGTCCGTTTTTTTTTTTGCCCAATTTTGTCCCTCCTTCAGAGGAAAGATTTCAGGTGGGAAGGATTATGTTTGCGTGGGTTGCAGTTTGCTGTTAGATGGCAAAATGTGGACAGTATTGTGCAATCAAAAATTTGATGAAATTTTGTACTAAATTAGTAATCAAACTTAAATTGCGATTAATAATTAGGTCAAATAGCAAAGTGACAAATTTATCCAATCCAGCAGTTTCCATTGTTTTGTTTTTTCATAGATCTTAAACTCAGAGATACATTTGTGAATTAAAATTACATATCGATTGTAGAACACCCCTTCGTATGGGAAAACGGTCCGAATGAGAGAGCTTAATCATGTTAGACCGCTTGACTAATTATTTATAAAAAAAATAAAATTCGGCCACCTTTATTGAAACATGCCTAATATTGCTGAAATAATAAGTTGCAAATAAAATTAACTTATTAACCTTTGAAGTGCAAAGGTCCTTTGAATATTCCAAATTTAATATACAAATAAAAGGAATTCATTTACCTCATCTACCCTTGCCTAGATAAAGCAAACGTAGCGATTGGAAGGAAAGGGTTAGAATGGGTAAAATCCGCTGAATAACTTACAGCAAGATCACCCATGCTTGCGAGACTCTGGGACAGTCCGCAAATTTGTGTTACAGCGTTTCTTCTTCAGAATTAATTCCGTAGGCTGCTGAGACCCGTCCCATCCGTTGTTTCAGTAGAAAAAGCATTCGATGTTGTTGGGAAGGCTGCTTATTCCCAATAATATCCCAGATCCTACATCATTTCTCTGAAGATGCTAGAAGAATTGTATGGCTTTAGGGCTATAAGAAGAAATTGGAAAAAAAATATGAGCAGCTAAATTTTGAATCATCAGCCGCCAACAAGAAAAGGTCGCAGATACGGCTACTATGTTTGCAAGAAGGGGAGAGAGGAGGCGGTATTTCGACATACGTCCCAGAGAAAGGACTGAATAGTGCGAGAGATGCCATCGATATCCATCGCTTTGGGCACTAGAGACGGATACCTCATAACATATTTCTGAGAACAGTAGCACCTTTTGTTCTAAATATAGGTCGCAACTACTTCTTTTTACTACTACCTTCATTTGTGAGCGCTCTAACTGTGTCAGCGACCTCGGAGAGCTACTTGTTGAAAAATTGAGCTTCCATGACCAGTTTGAGTATTTTGTGACTAAGGGTAACCAGCTGCTTGGTTTCTTCTGACAGTCTAAAATGCTGTACTATTCCCTAGTGCGGTCGGTGTTGGAGTACGCATCCGTGGTATCCGTGGTCGCACTGCGTACCTGCAAAGTGCATGTAGACTATATCGGACGTTGCGCACTACTCGGCATAGAGTTGCTTCAGCAGCGTAACTGCAGCGCGCAACGGTCGTTCATCGCAGGACCGCTTAACAATCGGATAGACTCCTGTCTACCCGAGACCAGGAGACTCGAACTCCTGTCTCATATCTGCATGTACGTCTCGGCGAGAACACTCCGTGCTAGATCGCTTCTCAACGTGGACAAACGGCAAAGTGTTTTGAACCTGAGATGTCACGGACCAGCTTCCTACGCATTTTTTGTGTTACGTGAAATCGGAGATTTTATAACTGTATGATCGAGTTCTCCATAACCTTTTTCGGATTTTTTAAAGCTACTCATTCTCTAAAAAGTAGTGTTTCGTATTTTTAATTTGACATATCACGAACATTTAAATAATAATGTATAAATGTAGAGAATAATGTATACATGTTTGTCTTTACAATTTAAACTTCTTTTCTGCACGTTCTTGCCTTATGGAGGTCTGAATTTAACTTATAAAGGCTTAATCTGAGTAACTCAGGAACCTTTAACACTGCTACAAACGTTTGAAACTGGTTTATATATCTATCTTCTATTTCTATTATATATCTATGCTTCCGAAGTCTTAAACCAGTAAAAAAAAGAATGAATATATTATATCATACGACTAAAAGAAACTCAAGAAGTTTGGTTCAAGCCGAGTCTATTCACCACTTGTCAACCAACTTGCCGTTCCCAACACAGACAGCAATAGTTTTTTTTTGTCTGGGATGCACGAGAGAGACCTTGCAAAGGGAACCGCTTTCGCTGCCCCAATAGATCCATCGCACTAATTCCCTTCAGAGAAAAGTTATGGAAAAATAATCAAACTTCTAAATGCCACGAAGCGCGTTGATGTGGAAGTGCCTTCCCACGCGGTGCAGTACGTGCCGTCCGAAAACAAAACCCTCGGTGACGCAATGGAAAAAGGCCCCCCTCCCCACCACCAACAACAACAACACCGAGCTAACAACGACAACCTGCTTCATTTCGGTGACGCCATGGAGCCCCCTATAGCCCGAATCGAATTACACCCACCCGGTGCGAAGGGTGCGGCACAAAACCTGCCACGCTACGTGCCACTAATAGTTTCGTCCTTCACAGTACAGGGCTCGACCACAGCACGGGCTGATGTTCGGCCCCCGTCCAAATCGAGTGGCGGGCGGCTAACGTCATCGATGGAAACTTTGTACACCGCGCAGAGGCGTTTATTTATCGCTCCGACCTGCCACCGACGGGACGGTGGGTCTGGCTGTGGCGTGTTTGTAAAAAATGATATCGTCCACACACACACACACACACACACGCACAAGTATTATCGCTATGACGTCACTACTCTGACGCCTGCTTCTGATGGTATTCCTTATTCTCACGCCTTTCGAGATCGTACGATCTCTTTATCCGTGGAACGGTTGGCTTTCGCAAGTGAAACATTTCCAACCGATTGAACCGCTGGAAGCATGAAATACTTTCCAATGAAGACGTTTACCGAACGAGGGGGGAAGGAGCGTTCTGATGCCGCTTTAAATTCAATAAGAATAACCGTGTTCCGCCTCGTAAGTCTAAGGCATACAGCGGACGGCCCACACAGTCCCGCCGGTCCATTAGATAGGACAGTTTAGCGAAAGAAATATGTTTTATGGAGCGGAGCTAAAAGCTATGTGTTTCTCCTCTGTGCTACAGAATTCGAGCGGGTGGATGTGATATTTGCCACTTGTTATGATGAGGTAGGAGAGTTTAAAAAGCTATGGGACTACGGTCTTCATTTTGAATTGTATTATAGAGTTACACATTGGTGCTGGATCACTCAAGCTTGCCATAAAGGCTCCAGTTTTTCAAATTGCTTCTCCTTAGTATTGATTTCGAAAGTGTGCAACAAGTTATGACGGTCACGGTATGTTTATTGCATATGTCCATAAATTCCCGTACAAGTTTAAGCAGATTTTTGTTTAAAGCTTTTTAAAGTGTGGAAATGAAATTATTTATTATAAATGAATGATGAACGATTCTTGTTCGGAGTATGTTTGTAAACCTTATGAATTGAATCGATTATCTTTTTAAAATTCTTAGCACAGTTTCACTATTGCTTTTAAACAAAAATATATGATGGTGTTTCATCTCCATGACTTCTGCAAAAACATTTAACCGCACTTTGAAACATTTATGAAAACTGTCAAAAATTGTGAAATTTCTAGGCAAAGTCTATGGTATTGGGAATAATTCTATGGAATTGCATACTTTTTGGTGTTTTTTTGAATTACTTGAATAGCACACCTGCTTCCAATATGCTAACAAATTCGTGTTTATCAAAATACTGTTTTATCTTGCTCTCCATGGCCTCCTGTCGGGCGTAATCAATCATTCATTATTGCTCTTTTTTATATTCAGCTCTTCTTTCAATCTTTATGGTGCTTTGCAAGGTACTAATTCTTTTTTACTTTATACATTTTTACCATCATTCCTTCATCAAATAAGCAGATGATTACAATGTTTTTTTTTTTAAATAGAATCATATGTATTATTACGACCTATAATGGGAATCAGATAACAGCGTATGTTTGCATGTTTTAACAGAGTTCTGCTTTATTTATAAATCTGATTTTACTGATAAATCAATATCGTAACTGAGAATAAAAAAACTTATAAAACGTGAACTAATCGAAACTGACAACGGAACAGTCTTTTTAGACACTTGAAAACTTACTAACGAACGGCATAACTAAGCTCAACTGCTATTCCTAAAACAACAACACTTAAAGAAAGAAAAAAAAAACAAAAAGCAAGTTGAGCTACGGTTCATGTAAAGGAAGATAAAACGAAACTGTATGGAAGAAAAAAAAAAGAAACGAAAGTCCATATGTGAACAGGCAACTAGCAAGCTTGCCACATTATTAACAAACCAAACAAAAACGAAAAGCTTACTATAACGCACTTTTTCTTAAGTGTTGTGATGCACCACCAGAAAGCACCATTAACAAATGCACTTAAAATATATTTAGCTCGTAAGGGAAAACCAAACAAACCAACAAAAACTGATATTGCACTTTACCAAAGCAAACTAAACTTATATTATAGTAAATAGAGAAGAGGGAAGAAAACCGCCCGTTGCAGGCGCGCGTGAAAAGCACGTGGAAATGTGGGAAGCGTGCAAAAATCGAGGCGAAAGCTTGCTTGGCGAAACGGTGAGAAAACAGAACACACATATACACACCCATGTGCACTAGTTTAACCGACGTGAGTATGTACATTTGCCAAGTTTAGAATATCTTTTTTATTCCTGTTATATTTACGGTAACGAAACAATGAAAATAAACAAAGCACAATTGCCAACAATGGCGTGACCGTGGTGTTGCAGCTAGCGCTAACGCGAACTATGAACATTTAAACCAACACAGCACTGGAACGTGAACACAGCAGAAAACCAAAGAAACGCTGCACCGAAAGCCAACAGCCAGTGCACTGAGCGAGTGCATTGGTGAGAAAACTGCATGGAAAAGAGGAAGCGTAAGGGGAGGGGAGAAACGGGAAAAGATGTAACCGTAACTGAAAGCCTAAAATCATTTCCAAAGCGAACGATTCATTTAACCGAACGCCTAAAACTGAACAAACTCAGTGGCCCCGGACCGTGCACGGTCGTACCGGGCCAGCCAGTGGGAAGGAAAGCATACGGGAATACGTGATAAAAGCGATGCAAAAAAAGACTTGTTGTAAATAATCATTTAGTCACTAGGCGCCGGCACAACCGGTGTCGGATCAGATATCGTTACACCTCGTTTGCTATAAATGGTGTGGTCGTGGCTTATCCCCAAGGCACGAAGTAGGGAAACGCTATGGGTGTACAGCGTACTTCGAAACTGACTGCAAATGGCAAAAGAGGAATTAGAAAAAAACTGCGTTCATTCGCCAACAGAACGGGAGGAATAGTGTGAATGGAAATAAAAGTAAACTAAGGTCGTGCAACCACCAGCAAAAAATACACGGTCAAGCAAAAGCAAACAAAGGCACCGAAAAAATATAAAATACCGGATAATAACAACCTAATATAGAGCTATTTTTGTTCACCTTTTAAACGATATTCAACAGTTTTTAAAACAATTTATAACTTTGCCTATATGCCCTGCAAACCTATCGAGCTCTACTACCCCAACTTCTCCCCCCAACAAAAAAAAAACACTGCACAAAGCAAACACTCATTCGCACAGTTAAGACAGAGATAAAACACGTTGCTTTCCTCTCGTACGCGATCTGAAAAAAAAACAAAACGAAACGAAAAGAAATACATACGGTAACATGACAATCGACACCGGCCAATCCATGAATGGGAGCTGAAAAACATTAACCCGATAAACAGAGATACCCCGAACCTAACCACCAACTCAGCTCCACTCCTACCTTACATATTCTCCACCTCCCCCTCCCCCTCCCTTCCCATACCGAACGAGCACCGAACCCTTGTGACAAAACCAGTTGGACCAGTATTGGGTCATCAACAGCATGAAGAAGATAACAAAAAAAAATCAATATAACAATGTGACAGTCACAAACAGTCGAAATAATCGTACAGCAATGTACAAGAGTAACAGAAAAAGCAAAAAAAAAACAACAAACAAAACAAAAAGCAAACAGAAAAAGATACAAAACAATGCATGTAAAACGTTTAACTAATCTAAAGAAATGTTAATCAAAGCAACAAACAAACGAGCCACTTCTGAGCATACAAAATGACACCGCAATCAGGCAAATGAGTAGAAAAAGCAAGAGGTAACTTCTTTTCATCTTTCATTGTGCAAACTATTTTCTCATTCATACATTTGATTGTTCTTCTAGAAGGAAAATAAAATTGACCCAAGGTACATTAATTTTACTATTTTCTTTTAAAAACCCGGCAAGTTTAGTTTAAAATTCAATAAACTCCCTCCGTTCACCAAAACGGTCGAACCTAAGAAACAAAGCGGTACACTGGGGTAAAACTTAAGTCTCGCTTTGTCCCCTGCACTGCACCTAGAACAAAAAACCATAGTGCAGTCTGCTCGATGCAAGAAACAGTTTATTTGCACGTAATTCAAACCATGTTATGTACCGCACAGCCGTTAAAACAAACACAGCAAAAGCATGCATATAAAATGCATTGACACTAAGCATACATGTTACTCATGTGAAGAAGAAAGACAAAAAAACAGACAAGCTAATACAAGGCCGCTTCCAACGCCTGATGAGTATTATATGAGTGAAAAAAAAAACGAGCAAACAAGTTGATAAACTCAGAGAAACGAAAGCAGAAACAAAACGAGCTGAAAGGAAAGTATAGAAAAAGGAGAATAAATTAAAACAAAAGCAGAGCAGAAAACAAGTCGAAACAAAATGAAGCGCGTAAGAAGAAAGGGAAGTAAAAGATGCAAAAATCTAGAAAGCATACGATGTAAACGGTGAGGGTGAAAAACAAGAAAAAATAAGAAAAAACACAAGACAAAAAGCACACGAAAACAAAAGATCTTATTATACTGGATATTACAAACAGAAACAGAAAAAAAAAAACAAGAAACCAAACAAAAGATTATATACATCGTAAAATATATTATATATATACTTAAAACATATAATGTATGTGAAATAAATGCCTCAGTCAGTATGAACAAATACGATTATTGAGTTTGTTTTTTTGGGTTACGCTATCGATTTGTATATTGAATTATATATAGAAGAAGGTAAATTTTTATTCTATTTATTGTTTTTCTTTCTTATCAAGCACAATATCACAGCATGAGAAAAACCATGTTTCTGATTGTTCGTTTAATTGAAAATAATAACTCAATTGGCACAACGTCACAAAAACACGTCCAAACAATTAAACCATATTAAACATTTGATCCTTTCCCATCCATAAACGCCGCCTGTAGACTAGTGATGGGAAATTGAAGAATAATTTGAAACGAAACGGAACTAGGTGTTTTTGTAAAAGGAACGGAAAAGGAAAGGAACGGAACGGTTAGGTTAATTGAACATTGTGTTTTGTGTGTTGGTCCTTGCAAGACTTTTGGCCGTTCCAACTGTTGCCAACCTGCCGTTCCGATCCTACGGTAGGAACGCCAACCTGCCGTTCCGACGGTAGGTTTAATCGGTACGGTTGACCGTTCCGACCAAACCTACCGGTCCTACCGAATGTAAGGTTCAAGCTGAACCTGCCAGATATAAAATGTTGCACCTAGTTCTGATCGTTCCGTTTCAGGAACGCAACGAACCTACCAGGTTCATCCCGGATCGCGCATCACTACACCGTAGACCATGCAGCAAAAAAACTGAAAGCGGAAAAGCCTTAATCCATGTCCCGGAGCGCTAGCGTTAGCATGAATAATTGCATTATCCTTTTAATAGCACATCTTACATAGTTTGAAATGCAACCCTAAGCAACCATTCTTTGGTAAGCCATCAAACGGTGAAGATGTACATTGTTCAACGTCTCCGTGGTATGGCGAGACGTCGCCTCGAACGTCAGTCGCTAGACCTTCGCATCCAGTGCAGCTACATTGCGGACAGCCTGAACCGCGTCGGTGGTCTGCTCGGGCTCAACGTCTTCACACCCGACTACTCCCCAACCAACCTGGTCCTTCGTTTGATACTGGTGAACACTTTCATCTTTTTCTGGATCAACCTGTACAACCTAACGACCACCTACGGTAATCTGGTCGAGTTTATGTACTGCTTCGAGACGCTGCTGTATGTGGGCGTCGTCTGCATCAAGTTGCAAACGTTCGTGATGAACCGAACGCTCATCGTGGAGATGTACCAGTACATGGTTAGATTTTTCGCCCAGTTTTACGGCGATCCCGAGCAGGACGAGCTGCTGATCGAGACGCTACAACACACGACGGTGCTGGGGGTGCTGTTTGGCGTTTGCTGCTCGTTGGCCGCTGGATTTATGTTTATCTTCTCCCTCTTCTGGTCGCTGCTAGTGGAGTATGTCCTTCCGTTCGGGTTTTTTATCCCTTCGGTCGGTACAGACTACCTGGAAGGATTTGCTTTCAACTACGTGTTTCAACTGTTCGAAACTACGCTTTTAATGATAGGGACCATCTCGAGCGAGGGTGCATTTTTCATGTTTCTGGCGAACGCGTGTCTGCAGGTTGACATGTTACGGCTGCAGCTGAAACGGTTGAGCGGGCTGGTAGTGGCCAACGAGGATGGAAGTAAAACGAACGAGATTAGAACACGCATACAAACGATCATACAATATCATGTCGAACACTTGGAGTAAGTGGAGTTAAATCCAGAGAGATGGAGAGTGTGAAGGGAGTGTATAATCTTGTTAACTACCTTTTCATGACGTACATCCCGTAGCTACTCGAAAGGCATGTGCAAATTGTTCGAGCTTCACTTCTTCGTCGTGTTCAGCTGCATCTTCTGCCAGCTGGTCAGCATCGTGGTAGTCATAGTATCGGTAAGCCTTTTCCCCACAGCCTACTTCAAACCGTAAGTAAAGAATTGTTCCCATCACACCGAACAGGTACCCAACTGGTATCCGGGCTATTTCCAATTCATCATGCTAACGGCACAACTGTTCTTTAGCTGCGCTTTAGGGCAAATCTTCAACATCAAGGTTGGTGGCTTAAGTTCGTATTCGTACCGGAAATACACCTTCTATGCCCGTTCTTTGTTGCAGTGCGATGAGCTGACGATTGCGATTTACAATGTGCCCTGGTACAGCATGGAGGTGCGCGATCAGAAAGCGATGAGACTGTTGCTGATGGCTTCGCAACATCCCGGGAAGCTTTCGTACGGGTTCGGGACCGTCAATATGCGGGCATTTTTTGAGGTAAAGCATACGCCACTCGGGGATGCAATTGTTGTTTGTTAATTCTAAATTTGTTCTCTATTGCAGATTTACAGAAAGACCTACTCCATCGGGATGATGCTGCTTAAAGCGAATGTGCAAGATTAGATTATTACAATTTAATTAAATGTTTGAAACATATTGGAGCACATTGGTAGTCTTCGGCAAAATGTTTTAACCTCAGAAAAGAGGAACTAGTTACACGTAGGAGCCACCCACTTTTGCTTGTTGTACTAAACTAAACACGGTAATAATTCTTGCAAACATCTCTTTCTGCTTACATACACCATTAATTCATATCAATAGTGTCACACCACTCAGCTGTTAATTAATTGTGGAAGAAGTTTTAGGACAGCATATCTACATGTTTTAAAATTTTATAATCGAGTTTGAAATTTTGTTATTTTGTTATTTTATTGTATTCAATTCAATGGGCCTATTAATGGGAAATACAATTAGACAAACATTGAATCAACCCAAGATTAACAAGATTGTGAAAAACAAACGACCATTAATTTGCTTACCGTATATGCAATTGGATACTATTTAAAAACGTTAACAAATCAACCAAATCCAATTCTGTTCGTACCGACCGGTTCTCTGTCTTTTAGTTTTCAATTATTTTATCAATACGGTAACGTCATGCTTTTGAAACAAACAAAATCACTTATTTCTGTGTGAAGAGCACCAATTGAAAATGCTTCGATTATTACCTGAATAGAATTTTCCTTACCAAACAATGGAATGGAAACATTGGAAAGAATTCCGAAACGAAAAATCGACGACTGACCAGATCTTCACCATGCGGCAAATTTTGGAGAGGATCGCAGAACAGCAGCTCAACACGTTCCATCTCTTCATAGATTTCAAGGCCGCCTACGACAGCAAAGCCAGGGTAAAGCTTTACGACGCAATGAGCTCTTTTGGAATCCCGGCCAAACTGCAAAATCCTTTGCTATCACCAATGGTCTGCGCCGGGGGATGGGCTTGCCTGTCTCTTTTTCAACCTGGTGCTAGAAAGGGCCATCCGCGACTCAGAGGTGGAGACTTCGGGAACCATCTTCTACAAGTCAATCCAGATCCTGACATACGCTGATGATATAGACATCAATGGTCTGCGGATCTCCTATGTGGCGGAAGATTACCATAGGATCGAGCAGGCGGCAGAAGACCTCGGGTTGCAGATTAACGAGGCAAGGAACCAACTGTTGCGCCCAATAAATAAGAAAGTAAAATATTGCTCGACGCAAATAGATCATAACTCCTTGCATTAAAAACAATTAACAGATGTTGCAAAATATTTCTTTTTCAACCCATAATCAACTGGCAATTCAAACCAAACGCATATAGCGCCATCTAGATGTGAACACAACCCCTGTAGAAAAGCATACACGTTTAAGTGCTGCAGATTCAATACTCCGCATGTCACGCACAAAACGAGTGCCTTTTCCAAGATTTGTGCCCACGTACCAACAACAACAATAATCAGCTGTTTTTGCGTTGCGTATTTGTTTAACGTTTTACATTCTTCGTATTTAGTCGCCCACGTCCCACATTTCGTACCTTTTTTCGTAATGGTGACAACATTCTTCAGTCCCTAAACTGAACCTTCTTACTCTCTGCACATTACACTCTCCGAACAATCTATTGAAACGATGGCCTTACTTCCACCGGACCCGGTGTTTTGCCTGCGCTCACCGGAAACCTGCTCCTACTACTCGCTCTGTTTCCATACCCCCGAACATCTGTATGCCGGCACGGACAAAGGAACCGTTCAACTGTGGGAGCTACAAGTAAGTTTTAAGGACCTGGCCTATTAATTTTCTGCATACCAACTGCCACGAACTAACTATCCCTTCCCGCTTGTTGCGGTAACCCCCGCACCACACAGACAAAACGTACGTCCTATCAGCTTGCCGTCGGTTCGAGCCCCATCCTAAGCCTGGCCCACACCTCCGAGGCCTTGATCACGCAGGAAAAGGACGGCACGGTCAAACTGTGGACGCTGGCCGATGCCGAGTACCTGCTTCGCCACGAAATCTCCACCGAGCACGTCGGCTTCTGCCGTCTGGTGTACGACGCACAATCGAGCACTGTGATAGTACCGCGCGAGCGGGCCGCCATTAGCGTCCTGTGCGCCAAAACGTTCAGCGAAACAATGCGCTTCACACCGACGGCCGACGACGAAAAGGCACTGCCGTACGGGACGGTCATGTGCTTCCTGCCGGTTGAAATACAAAGCCAGCGCTACCTACTTGCCGGGTATGAGACGGGTACGCTCGTCCTGTGGGACTACCGCACAGGACGACCAGTTGGTTCCACGTCTCACTACATCACGCAGGATGCTGACTGTGTGCAAACGATCGATTACGATCCCGTCACCAATCGGGGCGTATGTGGTGGTTCCTCCGACAAGCTCTCCATCTTCTCGATCGATCGTAAAACGCACCAGCTGCTGCCGAAGAGCGACATCGCGATCAAGAACGCCGGTGTGCATCGGGTACGCATCCGGAAGGATCTGAAAGTGTTTGCGAGTGCCGGCTGGGATGGACGGTTGCGCATATTCTCGTGGAAAAGTCTGCGACCGCTGGCCGTACTTACCGAGCACAAGGGCGAACTGTTGGACGTGGCGTACTCCGAGGCAAAGGTAACCATGTGGAATGCACCGGTCATGGCGGCGGCTGGTAAAGATGGACAAATTTCATTGTGGGATCTGTACAAATGAATCCAACGCAATCGGAGTTGTAGAAGCAAAACACCTACACTCAGCGTATCACGTAATATACACGTTTGTTTTTTACACATATTGTTGAAATGAAATTAAATTTGTACCATTGCTTTCTTTGTCGCACATTTATATTTTTGGGGGCTTCGCCATCATTCGCCAACTCGTAAGTGTGGCGCACACTTATGAACTAGTTACTATGAATAAAATTCTATACATTATAATGTATTATTCTATATATTATATGTATACATATTGGCAGAACAGACAGCATAACGGCGCGTTCTGGTTATTTATGTGGTATGCCGAAAACTGCTACACGACTATGACTCGATAAGGAAACCTAAGGAAACCTGCCTCTAAGCATTAGCGTCTACCCTTTCCTCTGTACGGAAGCTGGTGAATTTTATTCCTAAATAGTACTAAACCTAAACCAAGCTTGAAGCTGTATCCTACATTTGTCCTATTAGTTCAAATAGAGCGTTTCAGCCATGGGACGTGGAGTGTATTTCGTTAGTGGAATCGATTCCGCTCTTCCAAACTTGCCAGAAAAAGATGTTCAATTGATAACGTAAGGTTTATTCTGAATGTGCTCGAAAATAAATAAAAATTAACGATTGTTGTGAGTACGAGTTTTAACTGTACGGTGTCATTTGTAAATTGTATGTAAAACGATAAAAATACCACGACTATTGAACGCGTGTCAAAAAATTATCATTACGCTACCGATTACGCTTAATCGTCCCCTGCTCTATCGAATTACGCTCCATAGTCCCTGGCATTAATGCTCTCTACCACTAACAGCACCATAAACTGTTTCCCCTCCGAAACATTCTTACGCTTATTTAGCTTTATTACCCGATCGTAGCTCTATGCCTCCACCGATCTCTTGATTTTCCCCTGTGCCATCATCATTCAAACGGTCCGGTTGCTCCTGTTCCGTGTGCAGGTGTTGCTGCACTACAAGTCGCTTCCGTTTCCTCAGGGGACGGCTCCGCTCTACCATTTCCTTACGCTCGCGTTCAATATCCGTCTCTTCCTTCGTTCCATCCCCATCGCCATCATCCTGTAGCTTTCCCACCTCCAGCCGGGTAATTTTAAACTTTGGCAATAATCTCTTAGCAGACTCTTCACACGCAGAACCATCCCGCCGATTGTCACCGTTCGGTGGACAGGGATCCGTTTCGTTTGTTGCGATCGTTGAAAGTGCGTACGTTGGCGCTGTCACGTTGGCGCTCACCGGGCTCGATCCAACCGGAGCCGTATTTTCCACCTCGCACCAAGCATCAACTCTACTGTTTGCAGCAACATCTCGATCCGGTTCCTTTCTGTGCCCACTGACCGTAAAGTCCAGCGGTACATCGGAATCATCCTCCACCGCCGGAAGTGCTTCCTCGCCCATCGTCGTTTCATCACTATCAACCAACATAACCGTTGCATCGGTTCCAGCCGGGTCCTGTCTCGTCGCCCCCGTTCCTTTCTGCTTCGATTGTTGCTCTCCCGCTGCCGGTACACTTTCGTCCTTCGGCAGGGCCGCCTTCAGGAAGTCTATCACAGGAATCGGCACGGGAATGGGCAGCGGTAGTGGTACGATAATGGGATACGGCACCAGAATCGTCACCGGCGGAGCAGCACCGAAACCGAGCAGATTTGGAACGGGTGGTCTACTACCCGGCCCTAGTGGACCACCGGAAAGGGGACTCGGTGGAGGCCCCATCGGTGGTGCTGGTGGTGGTGGTTGAGCGTTTGGTATGTTTGGCATCCCGCTGGGGAATCGAAGTTGAGCGGGATTCAGAGGGAAAAATGGAGGACGCAACATATTCAACGGCGGGGGCAAGAACTGAGGGGGTATATTCAAGGGTGGTGGTGCGGGAGGCGGTGGACCAAGTGTACCACCTGTGCCATCGAATCCGGTGAGCGAAGTGCCATCGTTAGGCGTTAGATGTTTCTTTTGTAAAATCCGCAGATCTTGAACGCTGGGTGCGGATTTGCCTGGACCGGTGGTGATGACCGAGGACGGACTGCCGGTCAGATTGTTGTTCGGGATGGTAACATTGTTGTTGTTGAGGCTCGCGTTGCTGCTGGTCAACCCGCCACCGTATGCATCCGTCTGGTGGGTCGTTGCGGCTCGTTTCGATGGATGAGATGTGTTCGTTCCGGCCAACTGTGGTCTATGACCGGTTCGGCGCTTACGAGAACTCTTTGGATTGGGACGACTCAGGGTACTTTGTTGGTGTGATTTGGACAGAAGTTTTGATGCGGGAGCTACCGATATGAGCGGCTTTTTGACGGGCGTTGGAGATCGTAGCAGAACGGGGGAAGGTTCCGGTGACGAGCGCATCGGTAGGGATGGAACGGGTGAGACCGATTCCGACCGATCGGATACCGGCGATATCGAGCAGCTTTTACAGTTTTTCATCCACAGTTCTGGTGTTATGAGACTTCCTACAAAAAAGTGAATAACAGATACGATATTAATTTGAAAGGCCTCAGAAAGAGATTCAATCCAGCACAGCTTACCCGCAGAAGAGCTCTTCTCCTTCAGGTGCGGATTCATCTCGAGATGGGCCTGCGTTTCGTTGCAGAAGATTTGCATCTTGTACTGGTTGAGACATTTGTCCGAGCAGAACTGCAGCTGGGACGCACCGTCCTGGAAGTCGACGTAGCTAACGGCGTGGCGCACGTGCCGGCACCAGTCGCACGTTTTCGCCCGCTTGAAGGATGCACGGCGCGACTGCGAGAAGCACGCCTCGGTGCAAAATATCATACCCTCGGTTGTGCCCAGGATGCCGGTCTGATGGGACGGTATCACCTTACGGCACCACTGGCAGGTCTGTTCTGTAACCGGGCAGGGAAGAGAAGAAAGAAAAAAACGGAAGATGATACAGAACCGACAGACCGTAACAAAGAGAGAGCGTTACACGATATGATCCACAAATGAGAAGGACATTTAGGTTTTGAAATAATTAATACAATGACGATGATTGAAGATACTATCATCTATTTCAGTTTCTTCGGTTTCTTCTTTAGCACAACAACCATGGTTGGTAGGGTTAATTACGAATATATTTGAATTTTCTGTTATTTTTGTCTTGATGCACTAGCGACAGGAATTTCGTTACGAACATTTTTAATTCTCCTTTCTAATGCTACATATTGGAACGAAAGCAACGCTCAATGGAAGTAGTGAAGGAATTGTTAACAATTAAGGAAAGGTTTTAAAAAATAAGGTCTTTTTATACAATTTGCGGCGGTGATACTGTAAATATGTTGAACTGGACAATAACTAATCTATATATCTCGGTATTGAAGCGTGATTTTTTTTATAAAATCGTTGCACACTCGCATTAAAGCCATATTGCCTTTGTATCTTTCATATCAATCATATTGATATTATACGTTTTCTCTAGCTTCTATAAACTATATAATTAATAATAAATGACTTTCTTACTGTCCAATTTATTTGTTTTTTATTCGGTAGAAACGGCACGGTCAAACTAAGGTTAATCACCATTGTTATACAAAGTTAATTAATAAATTAATACAACAGATATTTCACTGAACCTAAATGTACAAAAACATTAGCTACAGTAATGTTAAATTTGGCTCTATGGATTCAAACTAAGCAACAAATAGTGATAGTATAAACGATTATCAACCTGAGAAAAGAACCGTCTAAGTTAGTTCCATTAATTGATATAAAAAACTGATTCCGTTCCAACAAAAACAAATGGAAACAATAAGATATAGTATCCATATTAGTGATTGGAGGTCCGCACTTCGCTAAAACGATCGAACCTAGGTGGGATAGTTTCAATGAATGAAGGTGGGATTTCAATCAATTAAGAAATATGTTTTTTTTTCACCTACAATTTATTGTCCATGCTCGTAGCAAACTAACTTTCCTAAATTTCTCATTATATTTTTACAACAACGTTCTGTTCCTTGCTGTATAGAAATTGGTACCATTTCGTTTGAACTAAAATGATATTTTTGAATCATAATGGTATATCCATAGCAGGATAGTCTGCGGAGCATATTCAAATGGGTTTGAAACAACGTTGGGCGCTGATAGGACTTCTCGACCACCTTCTTTTTGTTCAATTCAATTGAACAAAAATCGGTATCAATTAGATTATTTAAATTTCTTTATAACAATCATTATTGCATACGTAACACACGAATTTGAAATAATCTTGATAATGAGTTAGGGTTAATTCCCGGCCGCACCAGCTACTCCTGGACGTTCGTTGAATAGAACAGATATTAATTGTATGTTCTACCTTTTCCCCCAAGGCCCTTTCAGACCCTGGCACCTTTGTTTCGTTAATGATCGGCCATGGAATTACATGGAATAATCATCGCTCTTTTGCATTTACTTAAAACCCAGCACCATGAGGAGAGCATAGTAGGCTATTAGAATTAGTTCACCATTTCGTGCGCAAACCGTAGCGCAATGGCAGGCGTAAACGTGAACGAATAAGCAAAAAATCATACTAAAATAATGACCAACCACCTTCCATAATCAATTCCAAGCCTACGCGGATTCGTTGTGCCGGATAGAATTTCCCGACAGGTCTTCCGATCGGCTGGATCATGCCAATGGTGGTACCGATGGTAGCCAACCGAATGACCGGAACCGTATTCCCAATGAGTTTCACTTCCCCCATCAACGACTCGCCAACGCCACCAGGTACGGCAACAGCGCTAGAAAAGTATCAATGACTGGCAACACTGCATCGATACGTAGCGGCCGATGGTAAGGCGCGCACTCGCGAAAGGGTCTGAAATGGAAATTTTTCGCGAATTTAATGAACACGAAAACGTACTCCGTGTGTGCCCGTATCCGTTTCGCCACAAAGTTTCCGAGTATTACAGGTGATTCCAACGAGTGCAAGAATTCGGGCAACGGCGGTCCATCAGCAGACGGAATGGTAATTGATTTTTCCAGTTAACAAACGGTGGATGACCTGTTGCTTCCATACAGTTTCCTGGGAGTAGAGCCAGCGCGCATGGGTACATCATTATGGGTGCATTATGCGTGAAAATTAGTATGAAATTCCGATTCATAATTGAGGTTGCCGTTCAATACAGCAACTGGCATTGCAGGTGATGGTTTTGAGCTCCATAGGTCATTACTGAATATTTAATCAAAGCTGTTATTACTTTTAGGGCCTTTTTAGGGCCGGCTCGGTGGTCCAGTGGTTACGGCGTAGGGCTGTCAAAAGGCCCTGCGCCGGTTCGAATCTCATTCGGACCGCTGCCGCCGCCCCCCCATAAGCAGGATTGACTATCCTGCTATGGGTACACTAAATCACAACCTCCCATATCCAGGATTAACAATCTTGATATGGTACACTTAGTCATAGAAAGAGCCAAAGCACATTAGTGCTCTGGTTAGGCCTTGGACCCTACAGGGTTGTTGTGCCACCGAAGAAGAAGAAGTTATTACTTACAACGAAACAATTATGTTGCAAATGGTTTTAAAAGGTCAAATGTATTTTAAAAAGAAAAAAAACAATAGTAAAAAATAAAAAATCATGCTGTATTTGGCCACGCCATTTTTTGCAGATATAAAAGAAACTGCACACAAAATAGGTTTGAATAGGTTAGTACTTAGTTCATTAGTGATAGTTAGTAAATACACAACCAAAATTGTGTTGTTATTAATTGTACGATAATAAGCAACACGGTCTAGCTGTTACAACGATTTTTTTAAAAAGGTACAATAGCGTGTTTTTTGTTAGTTTTTTTTTTAATTTATGTTCGCCCATCAACGATAAGGTAGAAAAGCAGCAACAGGAAGCTTACGAAGTACGAAACCGCTGAAGCACGAACAGTTAAGGCATATTTTCAATAAAAAAAAAAAATAAAGAAAAAAATAAATTTATTTAGTTAATCCTTCGCAAATCCCTTTTTAATCAATCAATCGGGCATTCCTAAACTTTGATAAACGAATGAGGATCTCCAGGAATATTCCTCAAACATTAATGAACAAATCATGTTATTCCGACGATGTATTGATTCGAATTCTAACAATTTTCATCCTTGGATTTCATGTAACGCTGGGTTCAAATTCAAACCTTCAAAACTTCAGTAATATGGTTTACAAATCATTAACTTCCTTTCTCATAACTTATTATAACATTCATCATATCTAACAGATGGTGTTTAACCAACTTTGTGCGCTTCGAGCTCGTCCGCGTCCAGAAGAAGCTCTTGTACGGGACTTCTACCATAATAGGAAGCCCATTTCCTATATTTAATTTTCAGCTTTGGGCTGTTTATGGCCTAATAAGACGAAATAAATAATTTCCCTCTCACTTGTTGTCGAGTTCCTGTGTACATTGAACTGGAAATATTTATCAGTCTCAGGTCAACACAAATGATGGCAATTTAGCTATAGCTTGAATCGGAAAAAAATGTATCAAATAGTTTGAAAGTGAACCAAAAGGGTAATTGTAGCGGTTGTAACTTTAAGTACACAATTCAATACAACATAAATATGAAATAAAAAAATTAAGTATAGAAGTAATTTGATGATATTGAGCAAATTTACTGTTAAAACAAAACGGAATTCACAGGTACTTGTTCCTGTTCTAATGGGCTTGACCGACTAAAATAAAAAGGTGATTAAGCAAAACAAAAAAAATCAGCAGGATAAATTACTTTTATTTGCTGTTAAAACAACTTCAAAGTTAGGAGCGATCAGAAGATCTCAAAATGTAAAGTAATAGATGAAGATTTGCTATTGGAGAGCTTACACTATTTATTTTAAAAATTAACTTAAGTTGGAGCAAAGAATGCAATCTATTTTTGCCTGTCGATCTTTCTGAATTTTGAATTCTTTTCCTTAAAGACAATTTGCCTATAGAACTGTCATATATCCTGAAGAAGGTATCTTCGAATACGTTTCAATCGGATCCACGTAGCTCTGGGACAAACTGCGCAATGACTTTATCACGCCCGATAAAAAGCATATTACTCTTCATATGCATTTTGAGTGTTAACTGGACAAACGGTATAAGTTACGTCAATTATAAGCTTTTAATTAAGCATCCAATATCCTAACGAAGGCAACCATCCATCGTCAAGACGATGCATCAAATAAACCGTAAACGGACACTGCATCGTCAACGGTTGTTGCATCTTACCCTTGCCCCTTTCGGAAACACCCCGTGAGTCACACACACATACACACAAGAAAATCCACAAGACAGTAAGAATGACGCCTTCACCTCACCTTGCTTGTCGGTGAGCATTTTCATCAGCATCGGACTCTTGGAGCTTTCCCGCGAGCTGTCCTTCTCCGAGGTGGAACTTTCGCCGCCACCGGCCGGAACAGGGCCGTGCTGCTGCTGCTGCTGCTGCAGTTGCTGATGCGCCTGATGATGTAACACGATACCGTTCCGTGCCGTTGTGGCGGACGTCACGGAGGACGGTGGAGATGCGGCCAGTCCTGGTCGGCCCACGGATGTGCCATCTCGCCCCCGGCGCTCACCGCCACTAGATGACGTTGATGGGAGCGAGTTCGCCACCGGGTCGTCCTGCTGGCGCGAAAGAAAGTGACCACCGAGGGTGGACGGTTGGTGCTGATGATGATTATGTTTCGATGAGCCGCCGCTCGACTTTGTCTTGAGCAGATTAGTAGCAGCCTGCGATGGTGAGCCGTTGTTGTCACTGTCCGGTTTCAACCGAACACCGGGGCCTTCCTCGTCGAGCACGGGACCGGATGTGGAGGTGGTGGTGGTGGTGGTAGGTAGCACATTGTTAGCGGCCAGCTCGAGACGATCGACACTGTCGTACCCGTACCAGCCCAGTATATCGTTCATCGCCGTTTCCGCCAGCTCCTGTAAAGCAGAACGGACAGATCAGAAGTGGATTCAGCGGGACACAGTTTCCGATACAGGCATCGATTTAATACGACACTGTAAACCCACCCGCCTGGGAGGGAGTCATAACCCCCGAGCATTCAGGATGTCATTATTTTATTGAATTCAAACCTACGGCTTGAACTATGCACGTTGCACCCAGACGCGTAACAGAACACCAGCGATTCCCTTCGCCGTTGGTATCCAGGTACGAGTGCGATGTACTTCGCCTTCCCGAGTTTAGCCCCGATTGGATGTAATTGAAATCCGAAACGCGCATTGCAGTTGGGTATTAAATGTACGATTAAATGGAAACCAAACACACTCACTCTACTCTATGCATTGCGCGAAGAGTGAGCTATTTTTACCGCGATGTGTTATGACTGTGAGTCTCTCAAGCAAATACTGACAATATCCGTTGGTTTTGTTGGACAGCATATCGTCCAACGACTGCGTGAAACGAACATCCATAAGAACATCAGGTTAAAGGGGGCTTTAGGTTGCAAGTCAAGGAAAAGGTCTCCAATTGCTCGGTTCCATCAGCCGGCTTTGCACCGTTTTTGCACCACTGTGTAGGAATCCTTTTCCACATTTTCCAGCCATCGCTCGCATCGCCTTTCTATCGACAACCGCCTAGAATACAGGGCCGATAGCAGCTGAAAGATGAACCCGTTGGCCGTCGTCTATGGTATCGCCTTCTGTCTCCTGCACAGTTTGTACATTTTACTAGCGTACAGTTTCAGCACTTACGCTGAAAAAACGATGGGCGAAAGGATATTCCGGCACATGGGCATGTGAAATTTTACACTGAAACAAGAAGCGAGTGCCACGCCAGCCCATACACAAACACGGACACCAAAGGAAAACCCAACATCCTAGAGCTTTTCTAGCAGGTACGTAGTAGCTCGGGGTACCTAGAAACTCAAGACCTAGCAACCCCACGTCATCTACCTTTCCTGCAACGGTACGAAGCACCGATACTGAGACACAACAAAAGACTACGCCATAATGAATACACACACACCTACTCACCCAAACACTTTCCCGCACTAGAAAGCAAAGGGATGGAGGTTAGAGTGATATATTTTTTCCGTACCGTGTGTGATGCAGTCTCATAGTCCTTGTTTTTAAATTTGCAATTCGAGATCCTTGTTAGGGTATTGAAAATCTGATACGACACTTCTTCGACCAACGCGGCGACTCGCGATACAGTACAGAGACACTGATATTGAGTGTATGTTTTTAATCAATGGCTATTAAAGAGTATTCATTGCAGACGTGTGTGTGTTTCTGGGATATGATACAATTTGCAGGAATTGTGTATCCATAAGCGTTATCAACAACAAAGGATTTTACTTGACACTTTTTGTTAATGTAGCGTTTGGAGGTTATAGTAATATTTTTTAAAAGTTTTATTATTTTCCAAATTTTGATTGCGTTGCATTGTCGATATGTAGCCTCATTTAATTCTATTTGCTTTTTTAAAAGAAGGGACACATTTTATAAATTTCTTAATCTTAGTTAATTACAGTAAGGATTGGTTACCTCTAAAAAGGTTAGAGCAGCCAAGAATTGAATTAGGGGATCCAAGGAACCTGCGATATATAGCGCAGAAGCTACAGAGAATCGAAATATTATTTTTAATATGTTTAATTTAGTATAACAATTATCATAAATTAAATAGAAACTACTTTTCATGTTAACATAATACTTAATTTTTGACAATTCCAAGCGTTTTATTATCTCTTATCTACCGTCACTTTTTTAGCAATAAATTTGACTGTTGTCCACATTAAAGCATAAAATTGAATCTGCTTACGAAAATGCGGACACCATTCAAAACATACAAATAAAGTTTTGAGGCAAAACTTTTGACAACATTAAGTGAAACAATCGTAATAAATTTAAAAGTTTTTATTCAGTTTAAGTTGATTCAGTAGTGACGGCCAGGCTGTATTGCTTAATTTTAAAGATTAAAAACTCGTTAAATTAGCTTACTGAACTGTTGCCTTAATGTTAGAAACATAGTAACCCGCGATCATAGTATACATTGGGATCTGTATATATAAATAGTGGAATATTGCAAATAAATAGTTAGTCCATCTTTAACCTCCAAACCACACAGCTACTCTCAACACTTAATCGTTTTCTGAATCCTTTTTGTGCTGCGTTGAAGTCATAGACTTTGAATACTTTAATCAGTTACTTAATCACTTTGTTAAGTATGTTCACCTTCTTTTAGTTCATATCAGAAGTTGGTTCATGGAGAGTTCCACCAAAGTGCCATTTTTTCATGGACATTCTCTATTCTTTGGTGGAACTCTTGCACATCTTTCGTATCTAGATGCATTCCGTCTATTTTTTATTCCTCCGTGACTCCGAGAAAATCTAAACCGTCTAGCTGTCAACGTCAATGTCAACGAAATCCAAGAAGGTTACAAAAATTCTGGTTAAACAGCCAAAAGGGCGAATAGTTCATGAAACGGTACGTGGAAACATCTATTTTAGTTTTTGAAGCATTTTTCCAGACATTATTTCCAACTTTCCTTTGCGCCAATAAAGCTGATAAAAAAAATATATTTTTTTGATAATGAAGCTATGTGCATTTTTTTTAAATGTCCATGTAAATTGCTGCTATTTAAACTAAACTCCAAAAAGTCTTTAATGTATACTTCTTCGAACTATTCCAATTTTAAGAAAAACAAACCTCATAACGTCTACATTATCCTCTAGTAAAGATTCGAATATGCGATACTGAAGCAATTAATTGATCGATACTACACCAAGGACTTTATTTTATTAGGAAACGACGCTGTTATCCTAATCAGTTTAAAATTTCACTATGTTAACTTTTGCCAATACAATTCATAGACATTTTCAAGGATTTTTTTCAATTTCTGAAGATTAATGTTGAACTCACAAGTTGGTCATTGGATTAAGTAATATTTAAATAACATTTTTGTTTTAAAGTTAACATCTGTGTATACTTGTTGGATAGTTCTAAATTTCTTTAATATAGCAAAAGAAAACCAATAAAATAGGACTTACAAGACTTTCCTTAAATCCTTAACATAAGATTAATGCTATACATGTAACAACACGTGAAATGTAACACAATTATTGCTACAAACACTACTAAAACATCAATAACTTTTCAGATAGTATAAATATTCGGGAGAATCAATCTTTTAATAAATCCTAACCAATGGAGTGTGCTGTTTTATTTTAACTGTTTAATTTCCTACAGAAACTAGGTAATCTGGCAGAAACTAAAAATCACACCCTCCATTCATCCATCCATTCACCGGAATTCGGAAAACTTATCTGCGTGATATATTTATCTGCACCATGCCATAGGAATAATCTCATCGCGTATTGCATTTCATACCAGCCGTGATGCAAAGCACTGATTATAAGTACACCAGCACGCCCGCTGCTGGAGAAGAACGAAGAACGGTTCACATCCGATCGATCGTGCCCTGTTCCCTAACGAACCGCATTACAGTTTCATTTGGAGCGTATTTACATCCCAGGTCCAGTCAAACCCCTTCGGCCATTCCGATGATGGATCGATTTAGACTTTCATCTCATCCATCGCCCGTTTCCCCCCCTTTGTGTTTTCTTGTTTTCTCCAGCCGCGTAAAGCACACCATTGCTAGTGGGAAGAGCTCGCAAAGCCCCTCCCCCTCTCCCCTTCATGGGATCGTCTAATCAAGCCTCCGATCGGTCGTCGATGAACATATAATACTTCTAAATTTCAGCAATTAATTCTTCGCGGACCCTCGAGCGCGCTGGACGGAATCGAAGGTAAGATGATACCCTACGGGATATTCGAATGAATACAGACGCTCGTTTTGCATTTCGGAGGACGCTCAAGGGGAGAAAAAAATACAGAGGGGGGAGGAATGTTCCAGACCACCACGTGACCGGTTACGGCAAATCGGATCGCCCGATAATCGAGTGTAAACCAATAAATTAGTATTAATAAAAACAAAAGTATTAACTAACCAAACGAAACAAAAAAAACGCAGCAATGGGCAGGGCTGGGACCCAGTCACGTTCAGCGGGGCTTTGGGGAAAATTGATACCGATACCTACTCGCGATCGAGTGCCAGTGTGGTGATTGGAAAGTAGTGGCAGTACGTCTTGCCACGTCTCACGCGACTTCCCTCCGACAGAAGGGAGACGAATGTAAAAAAAGCGCAAAAGCCTAAATAAACATAAAACAGCGATCGATTTCAAATCCAAAGACAAACGTACTCAGCTGAGCATATGTGTGTGTGTGTGTGTGTGTGTGTGTGTGTGTGTGTGCTTGCGCATTCGAAAACCTTCCCTTCCTTCCCCGCAACCTACAGCAGCAACAATCTGTGTGCTCGATCGCCATGTGCGATCGCGTAACATGATGCAAACGGACAAAATTCAAACAGCACACAAAATGGTGATGATGATGACGATTTGGCTTGAGAAGGAAAAATATCTTTCCTTCACAACCCCCCTCCCCCCTCGACTACCCCTTCATTTCTGGCCACTCCAAAAGTTTGCAGACGCAGATTTCATGGCCTTTTAGGCCATGTGCCACGGCGAGAACCGAATCCTTCGACGCAACGGTCGTGTTTCACAGTCGTATAACAAATCCATTAAATAATTTATCACACTTCACGCGCGCACACGAGGGTAGGCCGAGATCTCGTCTCGCAGGCACGTTACCAGTCCTGTCCTGTCCTATGGTGGAAGGAATGTCCACGGCGAGACAGAGGTAGGGAAAGGGAGCAAATCCCACCCTGTGAACCGTAACTAAATATCTCTTCCAATCGACAACAGCACTGCAGACGTGTGGGACATTGGCGTTTTAGAGAAAGCCTTGTGCGTGGATAGATTTTCTCATAGGCCGATGCAATCCATCAATTTTTCACGGCTGCAAAACTGTGTGACCACTGGCTAATCCGACGGTTAGTATCGCCGGTCCACCGGTGGGACGCTTTGCAGCTTCGACCCTCGCCAGTAGCCAACGCCGGATGTGATGATTGATCTACATCATCGATGCCAAAAAGGGTAATAAGGCGATCCAATTCGCACACTCCACCAGGCTGGTGGTTTATTTTCGGTGGATCTCTTCCACGAAAACCAGTGTCTTTCGAATATTGCAGGCCTTTGGATGGGGCTCCCTCCCAGATCTAAATCTTGTCTCCTCGAAAAACCATTCCATGCCACAGCCGGTCCACACGACCCTACATCGTCTTCGATGTCCATCCAACAATCTGAGCATCAAAATCTGACTACACAGACATTAAGGCTTTCTATGAAATCTTCGCCCAAAAGAGAACCCCTTTCAACCGGGGAAGAAATTTGATACCTCCCGCAGCACGAAAACGGCAGGCTTTCGCAACTTCGGGTATCGCCGACCAGCAAATAGTGCGCCCAAAGCGAGCAAACTGAGCGCGGACATGACACTGGTTCGGTAGTAAATCGTGTCCACCCCGTCTCGTCCGGATTAATTAGCGTTCCGTGGGCGCCTCTAGATGCCTGCACCGTATGCCACACTGCCGAGGGTGGATTGTCCACGAGCATGAGACACGCTCACACCGCTTCCAACAAGCTCACCATCGCTTAAACCTCGTTTGTCCTTGGGAAATGGGAAGGGTTGTTAGAATATAGAGTTTCTCTTTGGCGCGCACCGGAACCAGCTTGTCCCAGTTTCCACTTTTTCTCAAGGGGGCCATTTTTATGACTCTTTAATGCACGTTAGGTCCATGTGGTGTGAGAAGTGTATACCGAGTGAGTGAAACAAGCGTACAAATATGAAATTAGAACACAAAACACCAACATCGACATGAAGGTGTCAACCCAACAACCAAAAACATAGGTGTCTACACCGCAAAAAAGGTGTCCAACCAAGGATGAGAGGGAGTTGGTCTCCATTTTTTCGTTCACTTTTCTCTTTTGGCTTTACACACATACACGCATACACACATTGTCGTCACCTTAAGACGGAGCGCAGCGAAGCTAGGGATCGAATTTCTTCCCATGGCGTTAATCGATCGTTTAAACCGTTGTCTACAATAGTGTTTTTCGGCTTGATGATGCCGATGGTACACGGGGCCGAAAAAAAAAATCCCGAGCAGGAGAACGAAAGCAAAAACCCCCTTGCCCCTTCTTTGAGGGCGGTACAAGACGCGAGAGTGGCGGCAAATGAACACGTCTGATCGATTACTTTGCGTAACATGAAAGCCGACACGCGAAAGGGTCACTGTTTTGAAGCTAACCAGCATAATGTGTAACCGATGCCTATCATCACCTCGTCGAGTGCTTTCCACTTCACACTTCGATCGATGGCGCTTTGACGCAACGACAGAGAAAGAAAGAGAGGGAGTGTGTGAGTGCGATCTAGAGACGAACAAAAAACAAACATGTAAGCACTTTAGTCGCAGTAGCAAACGGTACAAGCGATGTGTGTTTATTTGCATATTTTTGTTCGATATTGAGTACATAGGGTTATAACCGTCTTTGGAGAAAATCCTTTGATCGATGCGTTTGAACTGCACACGCGGAGAAGTGTGCCGAATTTGTCGGTGGAAATCGATCCCTATCTCACTTTATATAGTTGGCTATTTGACTACGAGGTAAGACCATATTAACAAGTTTAAACAAGGAACATGCACTACATATAGTTCAATGGATGTGAAAGAATATCAACAATAAAGTCGATCGTACGTATAGGGAGATCAGGTGAAGAATCAATGCGCTTCCTCATGGGCAAACTGATGTCAATCGACAACAGCTTTAGTATTCTTGTGAAGTATGCTAGTTCAAACTGAAATTAGAAGGTTTTATTTCGACTAGTTAAAATTCAGTTTTGCTTTATTTTTAAATCAATTATTTCAATCAATTTCTTATTATATGCTGTAATTAGGCTTTCTCGTGATGAAAACTGATTTCCCTATGTAACAGAGCCTTCAACCGTTTCTGTTCTTAGTTCAATCTTAGACAGAGTGCTACTTAAAAGAACTGCAATATGTTGTTCAGTATTATAATTGAGCTAAGAAACTAGTTTGATGATAAGCGGATGTGTGAATCTGAATCGTTTCTCCGTTTCATTTCAGCAGTAAATATTAAAATATTTTAAAGTTTTGTCATTACCTTGATGATTACTTCCAAACGACTAAAAATGATATTTTTTCAGTTGTAAATTTCTGTTTTCTCACACTTTAAGCTTCAGTTTATTTTCTTCGTCAGAAACGATGCATAAAATTCGTCAGAAACGATGCAGGGATGAAGACCCCTGTGGACTACCACCATGCTATGTGCATAACTTAACGAGGTAATTAAAAAAATATTTTAGGAATATACAAAAATGAATTTCATAATACGGATAAGGCTTGCTAACCTAATCATCTGAACGTACTTGAAATAGAATATTTCAGACCTTCAAGTAATGAATCATTGACTAAAGGCTAGTCTTTCGAACCGGATAATAACTGCGTATCTAGATCCTTTGCGCCCTTGAATTTTACATAAACGAATTTTAGTAAAATCACTACTTGAATATGAGAACCTTTGTTTGTCAAGTTATGATTTAAGCTCCTTAATTACTTATTTTATTGGAAGTGTATTAAATATTAGAGAATTTTCCAAAATAATCATCAAACTTCAATCTTTTCCAAAAATGTTATTTTTTTATTCATTAGTGAGTTGTTAAAAATATGTTTAAAAATGTGGTCAATTTCTATGAAATTGGTACATAAACAAGTCATTGAATATATAAATATCCATTTTTCATAAGAAAAACTAATAATCATAATCATTCTGGAAGGCTTAATATCTTAGATGCAACACGATAAATGTTGAAGTTAAAACAGGAGGAAAGTAATAAAATCAAACTCAATGCTAGTTGTACTAATGTTGAGTATACATTTATCAACCAGAAAATAAATTGCATAAATTATGTATTTAAGTCGATCAAAAATTCGATCAAAGTCGAATTGATCAAAAAGTTTTAGATAGAATCTTCCGTATCAAGAAATCTTCACTTTGCGAAGGTACATCTTTCACGAGCCAGAACATAACATAATAATGCCACTTATAAACAATTATTCTCTTTTCGCAAACTCCCTTTTTACTGTTAAGAATAATCGTTTCAATGAGTGTAAATCTAGATAAATTTTTATCGTTTTAAATCAGTACAACAAATACTTGCTTAGATCATTGGAAATAACACTCGTCCACCTCATCGCCTTACCACTCAGAATTCGGAAACTTCACGCTCATCGTCTAAGTATCGAGTGTACTACGCACGGCCAACGATCCGCATGGCTTGCTCAATCTTGGCACAGATCGTAGTACCCACTAGCAAGCATCGCACCGGAAACGCTCGCATTGCTTGTGCTTAAAACTGCGTGTAATTTGAAGCAACGGGCGCCAACGATAGGATCAGCCCGTCGATGAGACACATACCCCCCGTTGGCATCACTGCATCATTGCATTCGTCTTTATTATCGCCACATCGCTGCAATAGTTTTCTGCACTACCAGGAAGAACCCAGCGCCTTCCCTTCGCCATCGACAGATCGCTCCATTGCTGCACGGTCTAAACGATGCGTAACTTGTAAGTGGAAACTAACGAAAAGTGTCTGCATTTCATTAACCGGCAACACGGTCGGCACGGTCGGGGATGGTTGCAGCAGCCCGGTAGCCCGGGCCTTCGTCCCGTTCCGGACACCCCGTTACTGTCGGCAAAATGCCACTCTGGGCACGTATCGTCGTGTGCTCGCTCAAGAAACAGTGGTGTGCCTTTGATTGCTTGCCTCACAGTGCCACAGCGCAGCGATCGATCGAGCCGTCCAGCCGTCCGCCGATGGGACGACGGCATCCGAGCGAGAAGATGGGGAAGGCCCGCGGACGGGTAGGTGTATTGAAGAGGTGTAAATGTGATACTCATTTACCGCCAGCCGCGCGCGCCTCGGTGCACCTCCAGCGAGAGCCGGGCTGCTGCTGCAAATGGCATACCCCGGCGAAGCAGCTCAGATTCCTTCGCTCCAGCGACGAAGATTAACGTTGAAAATCGATAAGGCACTCCCAGTCTCCAGCGACGGTACGGGAAGACGCGGGCGGGCGGGAGGGGCCGGGTGAACAGGGAGGTGCATGCCGTAGTTGACAAACGTCTCCCGTTCCAGAGAGGACAGGGAAATAAACAAGTATTGTAATACGATGACGGGTAAAGTTAATTAATTGAATAAGAAAACGAACAGTGTCACATTGCCGCCGGCCCCGAAGCGTTCGTTCACGTGGGCCGGATGCGAATGCGAATGTGGCAGTGATTGGCCTCGGTTGACGGTTCGCAATTGGCCGGTTCTCGACACTCCATCCATTCCCCCCCCCCCCCCCCCCGGTCACCAGCCGCCAGTACACCGTGTCAACCATCTGAACGATCAAGTGCCGGGATTTATTACCACTTGCCCCGCCGCTCGGTTTGAATTTCGGCGGGCGGCGGCGGATCGATGCGCCGTGTGCTGCGAGATGCTGCCCGCTGACCGACGATATGTGCACCGGGAATGCACATGTCGTACGCGAACGTGGATATGGACGGGGTTTGGCCGCGTTCGCCAAAGGTTTCATTAGCTTCGATGACAGGAAGAAACAGGGAACATACACATTGTAGCGTGCGCGATCCGTTTTTGGCTCGGGGTCAGCCAGAACCAGCTGAATCGTCTTTCGGACATTTGCGGCAAAAGGCAACACAGCAAAAAAAGTTAAATCAACTGACATCTTTTCCGCCGTCTCGTGCCAATGCGAAATGTAAAGCTTAACTAATGTACCATGGCACCCATAAAAGGGGGAAGGGAAACTTATCGTGCAGCTCAATTTCGTCCAATTAGAGATCAAGCGATAGTGGATCGGGCTGACGCAGGAAAGGGCATTGCGTCTTCCGAGATGGTATTACACTTGAGTTATTATTTTTAAACGAAGGAAAACATTGTATAAAAAAAATATGCAAACATTGTGTAGCACATGCTATGCGGTTCAAGCTGTGTAAAGTTGCTGCATTACTCTACGATTAGCAACACAATTTAAGACATAAATTGATTCAAATACGGTGAAGTTGCATTCCTTCTAGAGTGTAATGTTTCTCTTCGGTGAACTTCTAGACGCATCTATTATTTTTATTTACTCACATTTTTTATTCCTCCAATATTAATTACTCTTCAAGTGGATGCTCTCTGGATGTACATTTTAGAGCATCTTCAGAGTATTGTTAATAAAATAAACATACAGCCGAAAAATTGCTGTAAACAGTAATTGAAACAAGAATCATAGTAATGTAAAGCTGCATCAAACAAGAGAAATTAGATTTGCCTAATGGAATCATATTACTGAATTAATAACGATCATATTAAGAAATTAAAAACAGATAGAAAAAAAGTATACAGAAGTCAAATTTCTAAGCAGGCAGGAGTTTATAAAAAAAAACAAATGAACCAAAACTGTAAATCGAAACTGAGAGTTTCTGCTGTAAAGTTAATCTTTTCCAATATAAAAAATAAATAATTATTTAACAGAATATGTTTACATCGACATTTTGTAAAAGTAAATATTTGGATAATTGCGTTCAACTCTGGGCTAAAGTAACTAGAATGCGTTTGATGCATTTATTTATTTTCACATCATTCACTTTTCTAAATCTCAGTTTATTTAATATTTTCCAAAATTATGTCATAAAGTCGCCATAAAAGGACTATATTTTTTCAACTTCTTTGTACATCAGCTGTCATGATTTTTTTACCTGTTTTCTCAGCTTGTAGATTTGTCTTCCACTGCCTCTTTCCTAGCTATATTTTTTATATCTATGACTTTCTCAGTTGTTTGGTTTGCCAACAACAAATATAAAATTATAAAAAAAATCTTGTAACATAGCATAAGCAAGATAAATAATTGGCATTCATAATTGTTTTGAGTTAGGAATTGCGATTGATATTATAATTTCCGATAGGGACATCGATTCCATGGATGTTCATTACTCTTTTCAGTTCATGGTGCTAGCATCAACCTACAGACTATCAAACGTATTTCCCGGTGTGTCATCAAACCGGCAGACAGCATCAACAAAATTAATACAGATTCGTATCTACCGACAAGATCCTGGAAGCTGATTTCCAACTCTTTAACAAAATCATTCTTATGCAAAAACAAAACAAAGTTTTCATAATAACAATTTTGCGGATTAATATAAAATAAACGATCAATGGGATCGCTAGAGTAAACACAAATTTTGGCTATCATTAAACTACTGATAACGGTAAGGTTACTGAAAAAAAAAACAAAACTCAAACACCTGCTATGCCTATACGAAACAAACGTCTCATTGCGACACATTTGTATCTCCATTTAGCGTCAATGTAACAAATTCCTCGGAACAAACCGTGGCAAGCCGTAGCCGTTCTAAAATTACGGTTGATATTCAATTTGCATCCTTTACCCGGCTAGAAAAGATCAACGATTCAGTCCCAGCTGGCTGCGTATATTTACCTCCGATCATCGCAATGAAAAACTGATGCACTTAATAATTCGTATCATGCATACACCGGCTCGAACAGACACCGAATTCCACTACATTGTAGCGCCGTGGAGTAAGCTGAGAAATTAATTATAACCGAACGTAAGGGCGATGTTTACGGACGTTATTAATTTAAACACCCGTGCGTAGGCACAGTGCCCTTCTTCTCGTGACGACGAAAAAAAAAGGTACATGCATGTAAAGGCATTTAAAAGCCACGGACACGGCGTGAGGACGGTAGCATTCGTTTCCAATAAGGGGTATATACGGTTCCCAACAAAATCGGCCATGTGTCACGCCAACCGACAAGAAAATATGTGATTTCTGTTCAAGAAGCTTGAGATGTTCTACACATCTTACAATTCTCTCAACGAAACTATTCTTTCTCCCTCAAAAAAAAGGCTGCTTTGGAAAGGCTTGGAAAGACGCTTATCAAGTAATGCATCCTTCTCGGCCAACCGTCGCTCGGTTCGTCCCGAGCTGTCATCTCGCGTATCCTTGAGATGCGATAATGAACGGGACACACTTATTTATTGCGCCCGGGACACAAAATATGGACCTAATTAAGGCCATTCGAAACGCTGTCGCCCATCGCCCCGTTACGGGCACGATCTGATATTTCCTTCCTTTCAACCCGATCCAAACAGGATACCACCTTGCTCCAACCATCGTCCGTGCCTTGGGTGTGTAGCAATCCTGCCCCACACACACACACACACACACACACACACACACACCAGCTGAGCTTGGAACGGGACATGACGGGCCGTCAGGCAAATCGTCTTCGTCCGTCCATCCGGATCTTCCATCTCGCCGCCCAAAAACAAAAACCATTCGTTGGTGTTCGCAGTTGATAGGGCGCAACACTGTCGCATCAGTGTTTTCCGCGATGCCATTTTCGAACGATCGACGGCTGGCGATGCCGTGTGGGAACTTCTCACCACCGCCACCGGAGCGGTATACGAATAACGCACCGAGAGTGTCCCCCAGCGGTTCAGTTGGACCCGGGCAAGATGTTTTGCATTGACGGAAGATATCGGGTTACGGGCGCGGTATCAAGTTACCGAACGAAGACGAAACCCCGTGGCATAGCCGTGCGGCGCGACCGGTCGTGAGCGTACACGCGTGCGCTTGTGCGTCAGTTCGCGTCCGAGGTTCAATACCCTGCTTCCCTTCTCTCCGGCCCGTATGATGAAGGGGGAGGGGGAATGTCTTCGCCCGTCTTTGGATTTAGTTCTGAGAGCGGGAACGATCGAGATTACTTGTATGGAGATGGAGCTAGAAGGAAAGACACCGTTCAATGAATCAAGTGAACAATGAAAATTGAACCAAGTTTTGGTTGGGATTCGATAACACCATCCGTAGCATTTCTTCAGAGAAAATGTCAAGGGTGGTGTTATGAAAAATAGCGAATAAATAATTAAACAAATAATTATTGTTAATTTTATTTTATATTTGAAGGTTTGTTGATTTATAGCTGTTTTAGAGCTTAAGTTTGACTTTTTCAAAATTCAAGAAATTTAATGGAAATATTATTTTAAAGTTGTAAATAAAGTTGTTCTCTGGTTAAATGTCTTAAAAAAAGATATCTGTTATAAAGTCATAACCATTAAAAGAGATTTTAAATTGCATGTCTAACGGCCTAGAGCACAACATCCCAAAAACGTTGCCCCGCTCGTACATGTTCCAACGCCAAGGCTGCCTCGTTGGCCGTTGCTGATGACGTTGAAACCGGGCCCCTCCATGCCTCGACCTACCCACGGTCCTCCCTACCCGACTCGACGGCCTGGTTTCAAATTCGATACTCGAGCGACGGTTTCGAGTTGCTTAATAATGTTTTAACGTTTGAAAATTATGTGTTATTTTAGCGTACGAATTCACCCTCGTCTCCAATAACAAACCCCCACCCGTGCTGCACCCCTTTCCCGCTCGCCGCCGTCCGCATCATCATCATCGGTGCCGTCGTCATCCTCATGACCCGGACTTGGGACAACGCTGCCTGTTTTTTCCCATCTCACTGCCGGGTCGTTCAGCACGCGTAACCGGAACCATACTGAAGCCTTCGCACCACCCCCTTACCCCCCGAGTGCCACCCCCCCCCTGCCTTCATCCACCCATGCCGGTTTGGCAGATGGATCGTCTTCAGGCGAAAGGCGAGAACTTTTCGAAACTGAAACCCATCGAAGATGAAGAGCGACGTCCCAAAATCTAAACCTCCTCTCTCACTCTCTCCCTCGACAAGAGCCTACGAAAGAAACTTTACCAGCCACTATCAACAACCAACAGCAAAATATACACGAAGACACACACACACACACACACACACACAAACAACTCCCTGCGCATGATAAAAATCATTGTAACCGGATATGCAACCGAGCAGGGAGAGATTCCCGGTTCGCGTTTTTGGCAGTGGCGACGGCGCATAATACCGTGCGTTGCGTTTGTTTTTGGCGCAATTCCACGAAACGGGATACGCGAAGCGCATTCCGGAGGCTGTCTGCTCTGCGAGCAAAAGCCGGAGAAGCACACAAATATAAAGCCTTATCACGGTATGCGGATCTCCCAGACATGTGAGACATTTTGTGCGATTTCAGCAGGGCAGAAGAGTTTCCACAAACCACGTCACATAACATCAATTTCGGAGGTCAAAATTTAACATTAGCCGTGAATGCTAGAAAATTAAAAGCCAAACCGTTTCCATTACAATTGAGCAAATAAATATGATCACCGACATACCGCAAATGTTTCCTTTTGTTTAGTATTTTGTTTTTTTTTTGTATCAACACAAAGCTAACGACAAATGCAAATTTCCCATGCTTCTGCAGTGACTGACGGTAAAGTGGGCCCCTGTGGCCCCCGGTAATTCGAAACTCGTTTACGTTTCTGGTTCTGCTGGAGTTCTGTTCTGTCGTTACCCTACCAACCGCCATGTGTTTCGCGTCGTACATGACGTACCCGTTTCCTCGTTCCCAGTTGTGTACGGTGTGCCGGTCGGGTTACACCCAAAGGGGCGGTGGTGTAACACGTTCGATTGAAGGAATCGCGCGCGCAAATGTGAGATCGAACCAGCGTTGTTTGCAAGCATTTTGTATGAATCCTTTGCTTGCCGTCTGGGCTGGTTTCATTCAATCCTGACTGTCAGAGTACCGTTGGCAAACAAAAAAAAATATCTGTAGTCAGTTCCGATTGTAGCGAGAACGGAAACGTATCACTCTCACACTTAAAACAAAACAAAACCTTTCAATATGTTGCTATGTTTTATCCTAGATCAAATTTTAAAGAACTCTTCT
Organism: Anopheles epiroticus; assembly: GCA_000349105.1. Taxonomy (NCBI): domain Eukaryota; kingdom Metazoa; phylum Arthropoda; class Insecta; order Diptera; family Culicidae; genus Anopheles; species Anopheles epiroticus. The sequence goes on along the minus strand of KB671514.1, from coordinate 59,285 downwards.
AGTTCAACGGTTGACGGCGACGATCTTGAGGTAGTAG
>KB671514.1:0-56346 GCA_000349105.1 Anopheles epiroticus | reverse complement strand
ATACGCTGGTTGGGGCACGTGATGAGGATGCCGGACTCATGCCCCACCAGAAAGGTGCTCGTCAGCGACCCGTTCGGCACGAGGCGTAGAGGAGCACAGCGAGCTCGTTGGCTGGATCAAGTGGAGGTGAACCTGTCGGAGATCGGATGTAACCGTGGCTGGAGGACTGCAGCCCTCAACCGAGTTTCCTGGAAACGGATTGGCAACCTGGCCATGTCATGTAGACGTGCTCAACAATGAGCTGGCCAAGAAGAAGAAGTACTTGAGCAAAGAACGATAAACATGTTTATAAAATTAATCAGGTTAATTCAGGCTTCAAAGAAACTACCTAATAACAGTCTTAAAATACAGGATAGAAGATCTATAGTATGGTCACAATGTATTTTTAACAGTAGCGATTTAAACTCTGTGGAGGCCTGTGGCAGAATTGCAAAAGAGGCCATGTTATGTAGTACAGGGTTTTTCACGGTATAACACAACTGTCCGAATTATTTACACAATCGTTCGCTTAAACGACACAACAGTCTACCACTTGTACACAAATCAACCGGTCCCAGAAACGCTGTTCCTTTGATAAACATTAATTGTCGTTTTTATTTAAACAAATGTCAAATCAAACGTAAGGTCAAGGTAGGTATTCAGTCAGTTGGTCCAAATTAAATAATTTACCTTAAAGCACTTGTCACGTTGGACGATTGCGATTAATTAAACAGCGTTCTAGAGGACGCTCAGGGTAACCTTCGCCCTGTACATTAGTGATTCGACGAAAACCCGGAATCGCTTCCAAATGACTCCTCAAATTTCGGAAACGGCTCCGAAACGTAGGTGCAATAATCCGAGCTCAGAACCGTCCGGAGCTATCTGGACTCCGAAAGCACTGATGTGCTTCGGGCTCTTTCTGTGATTGAGTGTACCCATCCATATCAAGATAGTAAATCCTGCGAATGGGGGGCGGCAGCGGTCCGAATGAGATTCGGATTGGCGGCGGGCCTTTTGGCAGCCCTACGCCGTTACCACTGGACCACCGAACAGGCCCAATTACGGACGTATCAGGGAGGTTTTAAAGCGCTTTGGAATTTCAATTCATTTCAGCCACAATGATTCCGGTGGCTTCGTTGGTTCTACCAACTCCGGCTACCAACTAGCGGTTCCGACGGTTCCGGGCGTTCCCAGACGACTCCGGCAACTCCGGCGCTTACGACTGCTCCAGACGGCTCCGGCACCGGTTCCGGACGGCTCCGGCAGCCGAGTAGCGGTTCCGGACGGTTCCGACGGCTTCGAGCGGCTCCAGACGGGGCCGTGAGGCTACTGTGCATGAATCTTCAAATACATGTATTAATTCTGATGAGCAGTAAATTAAGCTCCACAAGTATTAGTGAGGTGATCAAGTAATTAGAATGTGTGAAGCAGAACATTTCTTACCATAAAGTTCGTTAAAGTCTTCAGAAGAATAGACTGGGAATGATAGAATTTCTTGGAGTTTTGCAAACTGAGGTGGGAGATCGGTGAAAAATTAACGCATCAAGACGAGGATAACAGATTCTTTTCTGCTGAATTCATTTCTTCACTATCTACGAATTATGCCAATTTAGTTTATCTTTTAAGATGTCAATTTAACTTGCGTATCATAACGATCAAATAAAGAACGAGGCAATGTTTAATTAAAAGAGTTTGATAAAATGAAAGAATTCCTACACTGGAGATAGTCATTTCATAAGATCCCTGGTATGGATCGTGTGTACAGCTTTCTTGCAATGGACCTTTTACAACCCGAATCGAAGGCGAACGCCAAATACACTTTCGGGCAGGTTTATAATGACTGTCCAGCCTCATTAGTCACATTCACCGCGTCCGGGGAACAATAGAGCACCCGATGAGACACAGGGTATCATCAGTTCCAAGAGCCGGAGCACACACCAGGTAACTCTACACCTTGAAATGTCTCATTTACCGAAACGAGGAACCCTTTGTACCCGGCCGAAGTCCAAGATCTTCTCGCCCTGCCGCACGCTCATTATTTAATCCTGCAAAAGTTCCACTTTTCTACCGGACTACCGGAATGCGATACCTTTCGGGTGAACCAGAAACCGAACACCCAGCAACTGCCCTGCCGCCGGTCCGGAACACGAGACCGCTCCCGTGGCGCATTTTCCAAAGCACTTCGCTTTGCACAACTTTTGACGTGTGCACGAAATGTATCCGCATGCGTATCTTCTACGGAACCGGGAGAGGAACACTATTAGTATCGAGGTGCGCTCAACACACACACACACACACACACACACACACACATACATATTCAACGTGCTCGTGCTCGATCCCGATACCGTCTGAAACCCACCATCGCCTGATGGTGTGGAAAATATGTTTTCAATTTGCGCCGCCCACCCGACCGAACTCCCAGCGTTTTGTCTCCACAACGAAAGACTAAAGAGCCGGTAATAGATGGAAAATCTAAACCAACCCAAGGGCTCCATCTTTTCCTCTCGCTGTCGCCCGGCCCGGAACCTGCTGGCGAACTGTTTGCCGGTTCGCTACTTGCTGGTGGTAATGTGACACCGACGATGTGCATCGGGCGACCGATTCGAACGAATACATCGGAGCATCATCGTCATCGCCGTCGTCGTACCCGTCGTCGTCATCTTTGGCAACTATGCGGCTAGCAGCAATCCGATATCAGTTCTACCTAGTGTTGCGCAGGATGGGGGGTGGGTGGTGTGTCTAGGATGGGACAGGATCACCGTTTTTCGATCATGGCATCAAGGATGAGCCTTCCAGTTTCTAGGATGCGCAAAATTCTAGACATTGTTTGGTGGAACTTTAAAACAGCGCGAAACTTACACAATTTAAATTGTTTCGTTAAACTGGCTGCAGTATATAGAAGTGTTATCAGAAGTAAGAAGTACTTCAGCTTTTTCTAACAACCTTTCAAGCACAATTTTGAGAAGAAGACGATTGGAATTTAATATTTAACGACACTAAGGTTTAAAATAATAGCAATCAGGGGTTTCAAACATCTTTTCAAGCTCCACTTAAATATGTTAATCAAAAACTCCCTGTCATCGGTCGGCAAAGCAAACTAAAAGCATTACATAAAACTATTAAGATTAATAGTAAATTGGACTTGGAAACAGGCTACCGAATGTTAAGTTGATATGATAAACATAAGATGAATTCCAGTAAAGAACGAAAGAATGCATACAAAGAATGCAATACAAAGAATAGTTATCCTAGCAAAAGTATCAGTAAAAACCTATGCCATCTATATGCAGCTCCTGGATTTGTTGCAAACCACTAGCAACGTTGGTTGGAGTAAGTCCCACAGACAGACAAAATTATATGATATTTGAGAAACTTATCTGTAAAAATCTTCTATTGGAAAATGGTAAAACATGACAGATTTCTGCCATTACTCTGCGTCATATCAAGACTGCTTACCAGTTCGTGTCTAAAAAAAAGTTTTATAAATGCTTCAAACAGTTTTGAAAACCTAATTGCATTAACATAGAGAGTTATTGAACGAATTTGAAAACAGCATTAGAAGTAACATCAAGAACGAGTGTGAAATATGACCGTAAACGTGTACGGCAATGCTACAAACTATAATAATGAAGAAAGTATGTGTCTTTCAAAATGACAGGATCTGCATTAGCAATATTCTGTTTTCGTTCAAAAATAAATTATTAACCAATTTTTCTTATAAAATTATATCAACTCAAAATCATAATCATACATAATCATACAAAAATCTTTACAAAGAGGATGCTATTCGAAACGAGTATGGTCGTGATTGTCTTACAAAAGTTGAAATTGAAAAATAAAACAAAAAATTCAAAATTAACTGGTTGTCACGAATGGCATTTTCGTACTGTCACCGCACAAACACACACACACACATTGTATGGCAAATGGCCTCTCAAGGCGCAGCACCACCACCAGCTGCCGGATATCAAGTTCTCAACTGCAACTTCATTCGCACTGGATCACATTTCAATTAGCAAATCATTTCGCTACGCGCCAACCGTCCTTCCCCGGCACGTCCCGTTAACGAACGTTGTGTACATGCGTCTCGTTACGGAAAGGTTAACGTACAGCCGGGCATGGGAAATAAAACTTTGTTAAGATTAAGTGTTTCAATATAATGCATATTCATATACCAAAAACGAGTATTGGGAACGATGAGCAGCCAAACATTCTTGTTAGCTCTGTGTTTTTTTTTTAATATTCTAGATGGTTATAACAAGAAAACCCATTGCTCCTATTAGTATAAAAATATAAAAATATAAAACCATAACTTACTGTCCCGAAAATGGTCATAACTACACGGACAGTGTGTTAATAAAAAAAACGTACCAAATTACGGGCAAAAAACCCAACACTTCCAACAAACAGATAAAACACCGGTCAACCCGTTCGCGGCATTAACGGTGGCCACCCAACAACCACACCGATGGACCCGATAACCGCATACGCGTACGGCGTCCGAAATAATTATGAATGCAGAAACAGTATCACATTACACCGATCGTATCCAAAAAAAATACTGCAACCATTCGCTTCGTCAGGTCGCACACGAGCCCATTGTGCGCCATCATCATTTGTGATAGGCAGATTTTTTTGGGGCGAATTCAAACAATTAATCGTTCAATCAAAACAACTATGAATTCAATTGTTTGATTTCTATTTATTACCCTCTTTTTCAATATAAGTAAGCTCAACGCGAACCACAAATGTCAGTTTGAGCGAATTATTTTTATTGTTAACCCCATCCTTCTATACTATCCGATCGTCTCGATCCAGGCAGAATGTAGGCGAATTGGATTCGATTTCAGCCGGTTTTTCTCTGCCACAGCAGTTTTTGCAAAACTCATCCCGCACCCTTTGGCACCCTGGCCTCCAGAAGTGGACATGTATTTAACAGCTATAACTGCAACTGGGCCGGGAAATTTTGGCCAACCGATCGGCCTCGTCATACCCAGCCCCTCGTGCCGGACCAACCCAACACGTCGTAATTCATTGACCCGTCATTACGGCCAATTGTTTTGTAGGTTATTTTATTTCATGTTTGTTGATGGCTTAGCTTCTTTTCCCTTCGTAATCGCGCCAACCGCGAACGAGAGAACGAGGGCTCGCATCATTTGCGGTACTGTTGGCTTTATGAAAAACGATACCTTGCGCTTGCTTTGGGAAACACGCATACAAAGAAAAACGAAACCTACCGGACACAATTGTCAGCGGGAAAAGTGAACCGTGGTATGGTATAAGATGGATGCCGTTGGCCTGGCTGCAAAAGAAATCCACGTAACCAACCACGAGAAGGGCCACCGTGTAATACAGCAAGCTTCAGCTATTGGTATTGCATGTCGCTACAGTTTTTGGCGTCGATGTCGGCGTGAAGGTGTCTAAATAGACATATTTTGTAGTGTCATATGTAAGGATTGAAATGATACGACTCTAGAGGCAATGATTGAAATAATTGTCTTAAAATAAAATAACAAGTTTCTATTTGAAGTTGTAGTGTATTACAAGCGTTTCTTATGCTGTAAATAAATTACTTGCATAAGTTGTTAACATAAACTATTCAATTAAAAAACGGATACTGTGTGAAGAAAATGATATCCCATACTTTAACAGAACAGAAAAAATCCAAAAGTTTGAGATTCTGTCACAATAGGATCTACGTCCAAGATTGCACATTTCAGCAGTACAGTGTGACCGTCGAAAAGGAATAAAAAAAATTATCTCTATCCAGGATCAACATCCTAATGCAACTTTAGGGATTAGGTAATCTCGAACCGGATCCTAATCCCAAACCTAACCCCTATCCAAGGGATTAGGACCTCAGTGATCGAGTCCGGATCTATTGGGCTTCGACAATAGCGAACATCACTATTTTCACGAATGCACGATATAAGAAACGTGTAAATTATGTTTTAATGTTATGTTCTCGTTCGGGATAGGAATTTTGGACACATGTACAAAATTTTTCTAACACCTGAGAGATGGAAACAAAATAATTATAATAATCAATTCATCTGTTTAGACCATAAATACGAATATCAAACTATTCCAATTACATACGTAACAGCAACTACGTAGCGCTTTGCGGTCTGCAACAAACTTCGAATCCGATCACGGTTCCGTGACCATTATGTCGGTCTCGATGGACGCCATCTTCCCACCTCAGTTTGGGCCTACCACGCCTCCTCTGTCCATGCGAACGGCCTAAGAGGACTTTACGGGCTGTGTCGTCCGGGTCCATGCGTATAACATGGCCAGCCCACCAGAGCTGGCCGAGCTTAATCCGTTGCGCAACGGAGAGATCTTTGTACAGCTCGTACAGCTCGTCGTTGTATCGGCTCCTTGATTGACCCTCGAGTTTTGGTCCCAGCTTCACTCCTACGTAGATCATAATTTGTTTGCAGGGCCGCTGGTGGTGCTACCGTCAGTTTGTTCTTTGCCTCGTTAATCTGCAACTCGAGGTCTTCTGCCGCCTGCTCGATCCTTTGATTGAGCAGACCAATTATGTCTATATCACCAGCGTCTAACCAAGATCCGGGATGAGAAGATGGTCCACCTCCGAGTCGCGAATAGCCAAGCCAAGGCAAGCTCATCTCCCTGGCGCAGATCCTTGGTGGTAGCTAAGGGTCCTGAGAGTTTCCATCCACCTTCACTTGGCATGTAACGTTGGTCATAGTCATTATTGTTAACCTGATCAGTTTGGCCGGGATTCCAAAAGAACTCATTGCATCGTAAAGTATTACCCTGACTATGCTGTAATATGCTGCCTTGAAATCTATAGAGAGCTTGAACGTGTTAAGCTGCTGTTCTGCCATTATCTCCAAGATTTGCCGCTTGGTGAAGATCGGGTTAGTGGTCAGGTAGATGCAATCGAAAAGTGATATCGATAAATGACATTGTAGAAAGTCATTGTTAATATCCATTTGAAAATATCATCCTTCAAAGATTTCACTGTAAATTCTAAAAAAAAAAAAACATGCTGAATGTCCAACATTTCCTTATTTCATCTTTCACTCTGATTTGCGTCAAAGGTGTGCCCTTGATCACGTGAGCTCACACAAATCAAAGCATGGCATGATCTGGTGCTTCAACCTCATGATCATTGAAACGTCAAAAGTTGATGTGTTTTGTTGCTTCTTTCATCTCCAAAAAATCTCACCCCCAAAGATTTCTACACCCCTGTGTGCCATTTCCACTTCATGGCGTCGTCTAATAGTAAGAGTCTTTTTCCTAAGCCCATCAAAAAGCCGCGCCTACACACACACACCTTGCGGCTCCATACGATTATTCTGCGTCGCCAAATCTGCACGCTGCACACGCGGTGGGAAGAAAGAAAGCGCGTAATAAGTCTTAAATTTCCACCCGCCCGCGTGTGATGATGCGGACGGTCTGCAAGCAAAGCGACGACTACAAAGCACGGGAAAACGGTCTTTGAAATAGAAATCGAAACCGGTGGCGAAAAAAACACGCCTCGCGGTGTGTACGAGTGTCCCCGTCACTAGATCTCGAGCGTCTGTGTCCAAATTTATTACACACTCTCGATTGGATCAAGAGTGTTCGATGCACGGTGGGATGGGGGGACCATGGAAATGTGGGAATCGGGTAAGCTGAAACCAGTCGTGTGTAGCAGTTTTCCCATTCACGCAGTTCGGGAGGTGGGGTGAAGGGTGGACACGATGTGTGACACGATGGATTTATGTTGGCGTGTTTTATTTCACGTGCGGAAATTATGGAAATGGATACTCGGATTTAAACCGGCCCGCAGAGTGTACGTTACGTTACGCTTTTTTTTTACGTTTAAATATAACTTCCAGCACAATTCTTGCTGAGCTAGGTTTTAAAAAATATGGTACGAAGAAACGTATCTTATTAAAGGACTAAAAGCAAATATTATGAAATTTGGTTAAGAGTGATCTTCAACATTATTAATCATATTGGGTGATGGGCAAACCACAATTATAATGTATTCTCTACAACTCCTACACATCTTCGACGTTTCAATCGAATTTGGTAGAATATGTTTAAAATTATTTATATCAATTATCATCCTGAAAAACACCTATCAACAGTTGTGTACTATTGCGTTCTCATCCACGCGAGCAGCTACAATGTAAGATATTCTCATTGCCCTTTTCCAATTACTGCGATATCAATAAATATAAGTAGCCCTGCGACACAACAATACATGGCTGTTGCATGCGCCGATTATTAATGGGTCCACGGCAAACAACACCCGCTCGGCAATAATCCCACCTCGGCCAAGGGAAAAAAAACGATCGACTGCAGACCATCAGCGAGTTGTTTCGAGATGGTGCAGGCTGCATGGAGGTACAATGAAGCAACATCAAGGTGCGGTAATAGCGATCTAACACGCGGCCTGTGACACTCTTCCTCTCTCTCTCTCTCTCACCCTCTTCCTCCCTACCCAGACCATTCCAAGCTCCGAAAATGTGAGCAAAACTGACAACGGCAGGTGTACCGGGCGTTTGAAATTGTAGAGGACTTCACAAGGTACGCCGTCGTCTGGCCGGTTTCGTCTATCTAACGTGGCGCACTGCCACGTATCATTACGGTGGCGGGCCGGGTGTAAGGCAGATAAAACCCCCTTGTGAACTGTGCGCCTACCCACCCCCCAAGCCCTTGATACCGGGTTCATTTGATCCGACGACGACGATGACGACGAGAAGGACTAAATATAAGCTGCTGTAAGTTGCATCAAAACTGGGAGGTTTTCTACCAACGTTTCGTGATAATTTTCTGCCAGCGTTCTCCAATGGTGACTCCCAATCCCGCATTTTGCCGGCCAAATGCAACGTTCGAATTCTTCTCTCTTGTTACTACTTGTTGCTTCTCACAGGCAAAGGGCACAGCATACGGAGTTATTTCCTTGAAATTGCTACAGCACGGGTAATGTTTTAAAGGATAATATATCTTTTTTATTCATAACAATAAATCACACGAGGAAAGTGATTGCCAAGCCTGGATAGATTGCCAAGAGGGATAGGGAAAAGAACTCATTGCGCTCAGACACATGTAAGCGTAGGTGTAAGTTGATCTTGTTAGCCCAAACGATACCAGGTAACGCCTGTCTACGACAAAGGACACGTGTTATAAAAATAGAAACAGTTATCTAATTCCTTTTTAATTTACTTCTCGTAAAATAAGTACAGACAAAGCGCTCCACTAACCTCTAAGTAATTCTAGGCGAATTATCTCACGGTTCATGTATCACACAGTCCATTTTTAGTCCTCACCGATACGATATCCCATTCCGTCCCAATGTTGTTTTGCTCAACAACCCAACTGTATGTGTACACCATGCCAGAGCTATGCTTCTCCAGCGCTCAACTGCACCGGTTGGTTCCGATTACGAACCGGACACCCGAGCATTCCCAGCTTACCAGTGGGATTCGGTAGGTTTCGTACATCAAGGCGCTCTCCACAACGTAGCATCCAGGCGCACATTTCTACATGTCCCGTTTTTGGCGGGAAGGACTACGTGAGCCAGCTCCGATTCCAATTCCATTCTAGCGGTTTTTGTCCGATATAACCGAATATATGTGTAGCCCCGTCCAACAGGCTTGTGGAACGAGTTCCCTGTACATGTGAGCGAACAGCTTCAGCGCAAAAACGATCCTGTCTAATCTGTAGGAGCAATAGCTATTAACCCCCGAGCAAACAGTAAAATGTTCCAGGGGTTACGGTTTGGATTGATAGAAATAAACTTTCCGCAAATAATTTCTGCGTTTAAGCGGAAAAATAATCCTTCTCAGGGATGTCAAACTCTAACGAGTTGGAAAAAGAGAAAAATATGTTTAGAATAAAAATAAACAGTGGATGTGCGATGATCCAGAAGTAAAAAGATAATGAGTTCTTTACCTTTACGTATGAGTTTTATGAGTAACTAGCTACTGTTATCACGATTTGGCTCTTAACTGGCATTATAAACCAACGAAACAAGGGAACTATGCTCAGTTTAATCCGACTGAAGAACCAACTTTAAATAGGTATGAAAAAGGATTTAAATGTTCGAATTAGAATAAGTTTAAAACCACGTAAAAATATCTAAGTGGTTTACAACTTATTCATTCTCCCTTCTTGCACACAGAGCTGATTATCGTTACGTTACGAACAGCATTGACAAACATTGTTACAACAAATAAGAAGAATTGGAATAATTATGTAAATAATATAATAAAGAAATTAGAATAAGAAGAAGAAGAAGAATAAGAATAAAAATAATTTGAAACACGCAATAATTTCATGCAAAAAGTTTTTGGTTGAAAATAAAAAAAAAAAACAACCTTTAATACATCAGAAGATACGTAGTAGGAAAATCTCACCCATAATATACATTAGAAAAAGTTGAACACAGATATAAAAAACATGTATCTTGAAATTAGGTACATTCCATTGTAATAGTATCCTATGATTTATACAAATCTATTTCGTACAAGTTAATGTGCGTTCTTGGTACACCGTTCAAATAGTCAACACTTTAAAGAAAAAGTTGTCCGATTTGTGACAATCCTAGTCAAACAAAAACCAAGCTAAAAAAATATTGAATTGATGCATAATGGGAAACAAAGAAAGCCACGTTAGGATGTATCCAAAATCAAGCGCAATAAAATACAAATCTCCCACGAAAGAACAGAAGTATAAAACTTTAGCCCAGAGGCAATCCAAAACAAGTGAGCACGTAAAGATGCCGTCTTCATCGCACGATAGTAAGTATAGTAGTATTTGTGCTAGAAGAAAGTCAAGGGCTGAAAACCCTCAACGCATCCATGCCGTAACCCAACATTTATAATCTTTATCCCGCTGGCGTCTTTCTTCTAGCACATGGGTAACCATTTACAATTAATGCTTTATAAATTGAATAACATTAAATTTGGCTATGAGTTCATTTTCTTAATCAATCTTAAGATGTAATTTTTCAAACATAATTTTGATTTTTTATGAAGCACAAATAGTTAGTTTTCTTTTCTGTTTAGAATTAAATAATAAAATTAGAAAAAATGAAATGAAATTAAAAAAATTAAACAATGTTTCGATTAAACTGGATTAAACAACCAAGCTGCAACGATAAATACCGTTTGCTGGCTTCAATTCGTGATCTACAGGTTTGACATCTCTGGTTATAGTTCCGTATTGCCCCTAGTTTGTGGTAGACATTTACAGAGTAACCTTAAGTATAAATGTTTACAAAAATCAACAGTTTAGTAAAAGGCAGTAAAAATGTTACACTCTTTGTATGCGGTTCTCTTTCTTCCCTTTGAAAACTCGTGAAGAAAAACTGCACTCGATCGATTAGTATCGATTTTCTTCCGCGTGTCATCCGGAGCACGCGCGCCGCTGAAATACGATACGACCGTTACAGGGTGGGTGTCCCACCGAAAGGTGACGTACTGCACATGCACCGGACTCAAATGACCATCAAACACAAGGCCACCCTACCTCCAACACCCCCCCCCCCCACAACGAACCCGACTTACGTATTAGGGGTACAATCGATTTCTGGCCCACGTTGGTAAATGAGGTTTTCCATGTCCCCGCACCAGCACACACTCACCTTGATCGTGTCGTTATCGGTACAGATCTCCTTCTTCACCTTTATCCGTGGCGGTGACGTACTCGCTGAGGATGATGCTGTCGCCATAGTGACCGGCGTTACTTAGCGTTGCATTACAGAAACTTTACCACAGTAGCAGAGAAGGAAACGCAACTGCGCACCACACCGAGCGAGTACACTTTCTAGTTCACGCCGCTTACGGAGAAGGATTTTTGATTTTCGTCCGTCTGTCCGGTGCTGTCGCCAACGGTCGTCCGCTTACCACCACCAGCAGCAGCAGCACCGGCTCGTCTTTGTGCCGCTCGTACCGTACCACCGAAATATGATCCCGTTCACATGCCACCAAATTCCTCCCATGTCATACGATACACGCGCAAAAGCAGCACCGGATCGCGCAGCGCTGGCGATGGTTTGAACTTGCGGACGTTACGAGTTTTTCCTTACACGCCCGTTGTGTTGAGTTTACTTTTTACCGTTTTGTTGAATTTCAACAAATGTGAATGTAATTGGTTGAGATTTTGTTTTCGGCTAAATTTTCACTAATTTCACTGACCATGTATTCAATTTCACTATTACTTGAATCGCACGAACGGTTTTACCTTTACCACTGGAAATTAAACAACCATTTTTTCTATTATTAGTTTCCTGCTACTAAACTGAAAAACAACTTTCAAGAACATCGATCACATGCTACAAAAACTTTCTTTAAAACACATACTCTTTTTTTAACAATTTTCACCAACTGTTCAGCACCAGAGAAAACAAACACTAATTACCTTCCGTTTGGACGAATGACATCAAACCCTAACATCGGTTTGCCAATCAGCAGAACCTGATATCAAATGCCTTTTGCTTCCCGTACCCTTTGCTGGCGCAAACGGTGCCTGTGCCAACATAAGCGCATAGCTGCTATTTCCCATCCCGCAACAGATATTTGTTCTCCCGTCTATTTATAAATACCACTCTAAATTTAATGTTGCCTTTTTTCGTGTTATTAAATATATCCACCGGAATGGCAACATTGTACGCGACGGCCCCATTCCGTGTGGTGCTGAGTGTGATTTCAGCCATTTTTCTCCCATTTTTAGCTAATATTTTTAGCAGCAATCCACACAGAAGCTCGCATCGATCAACGGTCGGTGAATGTATTTTTATATCAAACACGCCTCCAAACCCGAACAGCCCCCCATTTGAAAAGGGGGTGTGTGATATGATATGCGATGAAAAATGGGAAAAACGTAAACAAGCCGATCCCCCTAGCACTCCTTTGTAGCCGGGAGTGGAGAAAAGATTGGTATGCTAATGATTGAAATTGATCTTTTACTAGCACACTTCCCAACGAACGACAAGCCGTTGAGCAATAGCGCAAATCGAAGAAGGCATTGGACGATCGGCGCGCAATAATATTACTGTTGTAGTGTCTGGAATCGATGTTTAAATAACTTTTATCTACATAGTTTTAAATTTTTAACGTCGAGCGAATCCGTCACTAATTTGTATCTTTTTGCGTCCTAAAAACAGGACCAAATTCAAACAACCAGTTCCAGTTTTAAATTAATGACATCGCATTTCTCACACCGTAGCACCGAATCTCGCAACCTTTGCACCGAGATTGCGATAGACGAGTGTGGATTTCTCACGAATTTAGATTGGGTACATGCAAGACACCCTTTAAAAACCGTTCTACGATCCATTTCTCAAACACAATCCTATCCTCAAAAACCCCCATTTGCTGTAAACATAACACGATCATGAACACCTTCAACAACAGATTCCGAACACCCAGAACGATATCAGGTTTCAATTCAGGTAGCTTGAGAAATAGTTTGAGAAATTCTGTATCACGAACGAGTGCCACAAACACCGGGTTTAGTTTGTATCCTTTACTTCTCCGTAACATGTAGTATGTTTTTGCAATAATAAATATGACACACGATTTGCTTTCACGATTTAATTCACTTGATACCGTTTTCCACACAACAACCCAACGCGATCGATCTTTAAAGCACGTTTGGTGAGAGAAAGATTATCAAATCACAATGTTCTTCTATTTTGCACATTCATACGCAAAAAGCAGCTTGAAAACTGAATATGAAATAAAACAAATACAAACACGCTTCCAACATCACGCAACTCGTGGCGCCAACGTGCGCTGCGGCTTATTCACGTGTGCACTTCGCGCGATTCAAAAACCGAATGGAGGGTTATTTGGTACCGGTTTGGTACGCAGCAAGCAGGGTCGTTGACGAAGAACGTACGGCTTGCTTGCACATTGGGTAGTGCGCGTGCACGTATTAGGACAAAATCGAATCGTATGGAATTTTTTATTGTTCTTTTGGTATTTGGTATCTTTTGGTGGAGAATGTGAGATTTATGTTAAATTATCTGAACACACATTGTGATTAAACTTCTTTCCTGTCCATAAGAAATAGGCCTACTTTCTTTACACTTTGGAAACAAAACTATCTATCTATGTTTCTGCAAAAGAAACTGATCATAGAAGATGGTATTATACATACAAAAAAAGCAAAAAAAACAATAATTAAATCAGTTAAATTTGATTTTTTTTGTCTTTAAAAAAATAATAATGTTTCAAATTGCCAAACTGTTGCCAGAAGTACAAACTCAATAAAATCCAAAAATTAAAATCTTTCCTTTATCGCTGTTAAATATTGTTATCGTCACTGTGAAATATTGTATTTCATGTACATATTTTTTAAGAGGTTCATTATTTTAAACAATAAATTTCCTCTACTTTAGGTATATCAATCCTCAATAAAAATGGATTCTATTTCATGAAAAACTTTCAATAAGTGCTAATTGTTTTAATGAGTAAGTTTCTGACCAACATCCGGAGTTTTTTGTCAAAGTATGATACATTTAAAAATGGAATAAAATCTTTTATATATGTTTTGTTTGTTTTCAATTCTCGTTAATATGAAAACAAAGAAATAAACAATAGAAAGTAACATAATTTATGCATAAAATGCCTCAATTCGATAAATTTTATTATGTTTTAAAATAAACTTCCAGCAAAATGAACCACATTTTGAGGCTTTAAACGACCAGAAAGAAGCGTTGCACAGAGAGTACACATCAAAGAAAGTTAAGTATACTGAGCTCGCAATACACAGTTTATGAAGACCGGAGAAAAATCGATTATCTAGAATTTCCACTTAAGTCGAATTTCACCCATTTCAGCAAAAATACTACCTGAATCTTACAGTTAGTATTTGTAAAAAATGTTTCGAGCGTGATAATATTCATTTCATTAGATTTTTACGAAGTATCAGCGAAGTTGACTACTTTTATGAATTTCTCAAATCTTTGCCAAAAGTTTTAAACTAATTTTCATATGGCAAATTATGTGCCAAATCAGTAAAATTTGCCCATGCTGTCTAAAAGTATTGTCAAATGTGTCCATAACTGCGTGTCTCCTAATTCATGTAGATCGGAGCCCGCGAAACTTGAGTACAAACTGTACCAAATGAAAATGACAGTGTTTTGCCCCGTTTTAAGTGACACTAAATAGATTTTTGTTATTTGGGTCCTGATAGCCGGGAATTGGATAACAAAAAACAATCGCAACAAATCACAATAGCACCATCGGCTCTGAACAGATCTTCAAGCGAAACAGTATCGACTGTCCAATGTCTGCAATTATAAGTCTAGTCTAATAAATCGATTCCCCAGTGCATATATAACTTTAATATTACTTACCTTAATCAAATGTCGAAACTTCCTAAGGCCGCACTTAGCCTAAAGCAGGTAAACGTTTCCGACCAGCTGTACCTGTGCTTCATGGGCAAAATTTTAACACCATGCTTGGCCTTTTCTCGTACAGTTCATGCTTCGACAGGAGGTGCTCAAGCTATACCGGACCATTTTTCGCACCATTCGCCAAGTGCCGGATGCTAGCAGCCGACGCGAGCTGCGTGACTGGGCAAGAGCCGACTTTCGCAACAACCGCAACCAAACCGACGAACTTGCGATAAAGATGCTTCTGCAGCACGGCAATCGCAGCTTAAAGGAACTGCAAACCAGCCTCGAGCTTAGCGGCACAAGCAGTTCGGACGCAACGAAGCCCAGCTAAACCAAACGAAAGGCACCACAAGTTAGAGATTGCAATTCGTTGATATCACTAGAGTTCATGTATTGAGAGTTTATGGTTTAGTTCAATAAATTACAACCAGCCGCTACGGCACAGAGGAGGGCACTGAGATGCGTACGACTGATACTGCTACTGCAATCGCGTGCCTATATACTGCAACTCGCTCGCATATATCCGCCGGGCGATGAAGTAGTCACGCGCAATCCGGAACAGGGTAAAAAAGTTGGTCAGTAACAGAAACGCAACCGACAGCATGTTCTGCCATTCCGGGGTGAGCGCAAAAAGGGCCAGCTGAAACACTATCACCACTAACTGGGCGATAAACAGCGTCAGATTTATTACGACATGGTTACTAAAAATGGCCTGTAAATATACGGGTAAGCTCTTAATCATATTGTTCTCTCTCTCACTCTCTCCAAGCGTACTTACATAAAATCTATAATGGCTGCTATTCGCCGGCATGGCCGAGGTACAGTATCCCACCGATCGGTACACCTCTCCACTGTGCCGCACGTACGTACCCTGCGGATAAATGTTCGTCTTCGACCAGGTATACGTGGGCACACTGCTGGACCGATTGTTCACCCGCTGCCACTGTCCGAGATGTAGGGCGGCACGGTGGAACACGTCGCAGTACCGCATCGGGAAGCAGTACGTGACGCACATGGTAAGCCCACCGATAAAAACACACACCAGATGCTGCGTGGTCCAGGAATTGTTGTAGTAGAGATGTTTCGAGGCCAACACGCACGGCACAAAGCCGGCGTAGTACGCATTCAGCAGTGAGGTAAAGATGACCTGCTTGCAGCGATTGTTGAAGTCCGTCTTAAGCGCATCGATCTCGGCCCGTATCGATATTGCATTCGAGGAGCAGCTGTGCAGTGGCATCCCGTTAATGCAGTTCGGTATCGTATCGACAATCGTGCGCAGAAACTGCTCCAAGTTTAGGCCGAATATCATCAGGTACAGTACCAACGGGTAGCTCAGCACAAACAGATGGATGTAGCTAGCCTTCTCATAGATCTGTGCCCCACAGCAAACGAACGAAACGAGCACAAATGCTAGAAAGATGTATTTGGCCACCTTTTTGCTAGGCTCTACATACGCTTCCGGACAGTTTGCATCAATGCACCTCAGTATGCAGCAGTACAGCAGCCGCCGGCTGGCCATAATGTCGATAAAGATGGCTAAATCCCAGTCGATAAGATAAAAGTTCTACAACGGGAGGAAAAAAATTGAGCATAATTTGTTAAATGAACTCTCCGAAAAGGACAGCTTACCACCGCCTGCCGGTTGTACGAATTTGGCAACCACCACACGGATCGGTACAGATGCAAAAACTGAGTGGCACTAGCGATAATGGTGAAGCAGAAGATTAATAGTTCGTTCATCAGTTCCGAGCTTTGCTCTATGTTCGGGTACGGCACGTGCTTCGGGAATGGTGTGTACATGGTGCCGCCATCCTCTTCACCGTTACTGTCCGCATTGTTGCTGTTTGTGCCGCCACTACCGGTCCCGCCCGTTGTAACATGTCCCCGGTGAGTCTTTCGGTTCGTTACGGTCATGGTGAAGCGATGTCTTCCGCTACCTGCTCCACCATAAGGGAGAATCGCTCCAACTTTCTGCTTTGAAGTAAATCAGCAATTATCCCTTCCTACCGGAAATGTGTACAGTTTTACGGAAACTTATCCACCAAATGTGTTTTACAGCAACAATCGGTTATTTAAAACATTTCCAGACTAAAATTGCTATCACCCCGCCGCAGAGGCACAACGCGAACGCGAACGTGTTTTGTTTAGTGCGGCGAAAAAACTCCCACCGGTTCCTTTGTTGTGACAGATGTAACTGTCAAAGCAGCTACCCGCGCCACAACTGCCAACACGGTTATTTGTTTTTCTCCCAAAAACGGTCCTTTCTTTACTTAGAACCACGGTTTCATATTGCTTTTAATTTGCACACCTGTTATTTTTTACTGTCCGTCCCCCCGAAAAAAGCGATGGTACCACACATAATTTACGGCATCATATTTGTGATGCTGTTTTTCTTCACCATCTTCCCGACGGCGGAAATGGAATCAGCTGGACTGACCGTGAATCATCTCTGCTCCCACTACCTATCCGCTGAGATGGATTTCGTACTGTACCAACTTAAAGCGACCAGTGTGAAGCTGCTTATACACTCCTCCCTGCCGTTTATATACGTAATCTTTATCTGGCTCATGGCGTGGATCAATCCGGACGAGATGATGATGCACTCGCACGCATCGCCCCTTGGCGAATCTCTCTGGAGTGCATTCTGTTCCGGTGCGGGCACACTGTTAATCGTGGCGATGGTGACGGTTCTTTACTGGGCCCAGGACGGTTGGAGTAATCATCCGATCGCAAAGCAGCTGCATCTACTGACGAACCCAGCGCTACCGGACTGGCGTTCGGTAGCAACCAATATTAACGACGAGTATCGACGGTACGTACAGAGGGGACGGCGCGGAAACAGGTATTTTACGTTTTACTGGGTTCGAATGTATCATGTATTTATTATTAAACAAATAATTCTTACGCCTCGTACATTTCCAGACCCCACGCGCATCACGCCCCCGTACTTTTGCTCTACCATATATCAGAATTCCTAATTTCACTGTTTCCCTTCTCTTTCAGAGATACCAAAGTTCTCATCCGTTCCAGTGCAATCTCAACGCTCGTGGTTACGGAAAGCTGGATCATTAAAACTAACATGTACGTCCACAACATCATACCCCAGAGTCAAGCACTACTGTGCGCGTACAAGGTGAGTGGTAATGCTACTGTTACTCCCTCAGAGACGGCCCTCCTCACCTAACAAACACACACACTCTCGTTTGCTCCTCTTACTCCCC
The DNA here is from genome assembly GCA_000349105.1 of Anopheles epiroticus. NCBI lineage: Eukaryota > Metazoa > Arthropoda > Insecta > Diptera > Culicidae > Anopheles > Anopheles epiroticus. The sequence goes on along the minus strand of KB671514.1, from coordinate 37,770 downwards.
TTGTAGATTGACACCAAAGAGGTGATCACCGATACGCTCGAGTCGGCTGAGTTTGTTAATATCGGCGTTAAGCCCCAGCTGACCGGACGGGTCAAGCCGTTCATCATCCGCATCAACATCGCGCATATCAAGGAGCTGCAGGATCGGCTACAGCAACCGATACTGGTGATGCCTTCGGTGCAGTTCCGCACACTTACGGAGCGGTTCGTGGAAGCGTTCATGGAGGAGGTTGCCCAGAACCCGACGGCTCCACCGAGCACGCACGTGCCGGATGAGGGCGATTGCTGTTTGGCGTGTTTGCAGGCCCAGCCGGACGTGAAAATTGTCAAGTACTGTTTCGATGTGGATGTGACCGGTGCGGTACTGCCCGAATCGGAACGCTGCCAGCCGTGTGGATGTAGACCGCTCTGGTGCGTTGGCTGTTTGGCGACATGGTTTGCTTCGCAGCAGCAACGGGCCGAGCGGGATACGTGGCTAAGCAAGAAAACAACCTGTCCAATGTGTCGGGCACGGTTTTGTGTGAGGGATGTGTGCTATCTCGAGAACCGAGTGGTGCAGCAACCGGAGCCGGTACAGCAGCAGACCGATGAATAAAATATTTGTTTTTGAGAGCTTGTCGAATAGGTTGGACTTTTGTGGGGAGTACTGTGCGCGCGTATGTCAAAAAGAATTCAGAACCTCCCATGGTGTGTGTGTGTGTGTGTTTGTGAGTGTATTTGTCCCGCTTTCTTCCGCGCTTACGTTAGTAGCTTGCCGAGCATTATTTCCACCGTCATCTTCTTCCGGAAGTACGGCATGTTTGACTGATCGAACGTGATCGCGTGATCGCGCGTTAGGAATTCCGCAAACATACAACTAAACACACCACAGTCACTGCCATTCTTCTGCCGCGGGCAGTCGCGCATGTTCTGCTTGGTCAGACCGCTCTTGTCGAACGGCGTTTTGCGCTTGTCCAGCGACTCTTCGCATAGATACTGCTCGAGCGCATTCAGTACCGCATTGTTGGGCGAACCCATCGAGTCATAGTAGTGGATGGTTTTGTGCCGCAAATCGATCGTCGACATACACCAGTGAATGCCGCCCACGTGCACCGGCACTACAATCACATCATGCGCCAGCAGGTCCACCTTGCGGGTCCAGCGCCGCACCCCCGAATAGCCCATCCTGAGCAGCTGAGGCAGAAAGAACGTATTCATCGTGTACACCTTCGGCAGGCCCTGGTCGCGCTTCAGCTCGCTGCGCTCCCTCAGCAGCTCCATATAGAAGTTGATCACGGCATCGTTCAGCCAGTTCAGATCCTGCAGCGTCACCAGATCGTTGCCGGTAATGCGGAGGTTAAACTTTTCCATCACCACCTGATTGCCGGCCCGCAGCTTCCGGTGCATCTCGTCTAGCTGTTCCTTCGTCAACTCGGGCAGCGGCACCTCCTCCGGCTCCGGCGTCGACTCCTTCAGCTCCGACTCGTTCAGTACGTCAAACTTGTAGAACGAGCATACATAGTTGAGCATCTTGTTGCGAGCCTCGTTCTCCTGCACGTGCGTATTTTGTCGCAAACTGCCGAGCCGGTTCTTCTCCTGTTCGATCAGTGATTTGCGCTGGCTGAACAGCGTGCCGTACCGCTGCTGCACATCGTGGATGATGTCGTCCCGGAACACGTGCTTCGTTTCGAATCGCTCCCGGACCGAGTTGACGGGTTCCAGCGACTGTTGCTGTTGCTGCTGCTCATCCTCTCGCTCCTGCGCTGCGCTGAGCTGCAACGGATCGATCGTCGTAAACAGGCGACCACTTTTACTTGCCGCCGATGCCTCTGCACAGTCATCACTAGTGTCGCTGACCAGCTGCACCTCATCCTCCTCAGCCTCCACCTCATCGTCGGTCAGTTCGTACGTTTCAATCGGGTTGACCTTCACGCCACCGTTGACCGTAGTTCTTCGCGTGTACCGCTCGTACGCACCCTTGGCCGGGGGATCGTTTGTGATCGGAATAAACTTCCGCATCAACGCTTCGTACTTCTTCAGTGCTTCCCGCTGTGCCTTCAGCTCACGGTCCAGCGCGGCCGTCCCGTCGGATCCTGTCGACGGGGTCGTACTGTACTTCGAGCGAAGCAGGTCGCGGAAGCCATTGGTAAGCAGTGACACGTTACCCGCCTCCCCCGACGTAACCTCCGAAGTGCGTGGAATCGATGACGCAGGGGTGTTGTGCTCACTCCGTCGAAACAGTCCACCACTGCCCGAACCAGCGAATAGTCTTGTGCTGTTGTTACGCTGTCCACCACCGATCGATGGCCGTGCCGTGACGAACTTGATTGGAATCAGGTTCGGTGGTGGCCCACTGTTATTTCTTCGACCGAGTGGGCGCAGTTCCGGTGCACAGAACCGATTGCTGCCGTTGTTGCTACTGCTGGCCGCATTAAAGATGCTACCCCGACCACCCACCGGCGATAGTGTGCGCTGATGCTGAATCGATCCGAATGTGGGAGCGGCGTACGGGGCGTGATGGTTTACCACCTGCGGCATGTCGGTAATTTCACTGAGCCGCCTTGCTTTCGACATCGAGCTGGTAAAACTTCCGTGCACACCGTTTTGCGTCTGTACGTCTGATTGCAGCAGGCTATGGTTAATGTTATTGCTAACAACTTCCTCTTGTTCCACCGGCGCTGGAATCGAAGACAAAGTTGTCATTCGGCGTTTCTTTGCGTCGATGTTTTGCAGCACTGCACTCTTTCGCTTACGATCGTTGCTGTCGGTACTTCCACCACTTCCGCCCGTCAGCATCTGCTTCAGGCGCGATATGAGCGTCCCGGGAAACATCTTCATTTGCAGAAATGAAAAACGCAGTATCACATTAGACAGACGCACACACCAATTTTACACAAACACACATATATATCTATATCTACAAAATGTACCGTTCCCGACCGCGGTGATGACAGCCGACCTGTCCAAGAGACCGACAGGAACAGACCGCTACCGTCCGCAGTAAAAAGAACAAGGATGGGGGAAGCGCAGCGCGCGCGCTATATCGCACCCTTTGCCAGACGACGCACACCTGGCCTAACGCGGAAAATGTCTCACTAACCGAATCGCACACGAAAAGAACGGATTTGCATCGCACCGTGGCGACACTGCTTGCGTGCGAAATGCGTGCATAAGCTCAGTATTCCGAGCTTTACAAATGCATTATGGATGAAATGCTGTGGCTGTGGCTTCTCGCGAAATTTTAATGCTCGCACAGGAACGACAGTTGTCAGAATGATTCGTGTAGTGATGTGCTGCGAACCGCTATCGCGATCTCACTCACGCATACGAGCACAGTGAGCTCATCGTCGGAACCATAGTTCCGCGTGATGGAAACTATTCTGTTCCGCACATTTTGACAGCTCATGGCAAGTAAAAACACCAAAACATTCTGCCCAATTTGCCGGTGGTTGTGATAAAATCGTGTTTTTACACTGAAAATGCAGTAATAGTTTAAAACCGGTGGGTTTTTAATAGCTTTCTTCCATCTCCTCAAACCGATGAAGTGAGTCCAGAATGGAGCTGATTGTGATTTTAGGTATTGTGGTGGTACTATACGTAGTGCTGTTGTTTTTCGATGGGTTTTTTAAGGTATGTGCAACCCGCGCTCCTGTTTCTTTTGTTTTGATAAATAATTTTGTCTCTTTAAAGAGTTGCATGCACTATCCATACGATGCATTCCTCCGGGGGACCGGACTGACGGTAAAGTTCCTTCGGCTACAGTGGCACACGACCGCACTGAACCGGTCCATCGTCAAATGGAGCACCAAGTATCCAAAAATACTGGATTGCAGCTTTAACGCGGGCGTTTACCTGAGCCTCGTGCTGATGCCCTTTGCCGTCGCGATGATAGTAGTATCCTCCCTGCAGACAAACCTCCATGGACAGTCGGCCCGCGTCGTCGCTAGTGGTGGAGCGGGGAATGGCGATTCTCGTGCACCGGCCCGCCGCATGGTCGAAATTGACCTGGTGGTGCCGGGGGTGAATTTACCCATAAACGAAATAGGGTACTACATTGCGGCCTTGGCCATCAATAGTATTGTGCACGAGCTGGGGCACGGGCTGGCAGCGGTACTCGAGGACGTCCAAATACGGGGCTTCGGTTTGCACGTACTGCTAATCATTCCGATGGCCTATACGCAACTCGATTCGGATCAGCTCAACACGCTTCGTTTGTGGAAGAAATTGCGCGTTCTGTGTGCCGGCATCTGGCACAATCTGGTGCTCGGTCTGCTTACGTACCTGCTGTTCATCTCCACTCCATTCCTTTTCTCGTCCCTGTACCGTACCAGCGACGGGGTAATAGTGACCGCGCTGAAAAACAACTCGCCCATGGCTGGGTCGCGCGGGCTTGAGCACGGAGACATCATTAAGTCGATCAACAGTTGTGAGATACAGCACGAAGAAAGCTGGTTCGATTGTTTACTGCACACAATTCACTCGCCGCCAGCCTACTGCGTTTCGACCGACTTTGTCCACCTGAACGACGAATCCGTACCAATGTCGCACAAAAACGATGGGTTGATTGAGTGCTGCGACAGCAAGAACACCGCGTCCAGCTGCTTCGAGTATATGGTAGACGCGAACGAGGATGATGTGGCCCTGCCGCAGCACATGTGCCTCAACATACGTAAAACGATCGAAAACAGCTTCGGCTACTGTCAGCACAATGGGCAGTGTTCGGAGGGTCACTGTTTTAGGCCAAGCATCAACAACTACACCACAATCATGCAGATCCGGCGCGAGTCCAAACCAGACGTCATTTACATTGGCCATCCGGGGGACGCAACGCGTACGGTGCACATTTCGCGCTTCATTCCCAAGACGGGCCTGTTTGCGCCTCGCTTTGCCGATTCAATCCAGCTGCTGCTCAAGTATGTGACCGTGTTTGCGATCGGATTGGCGTTCATCAACATTATGCCGTGCTATGGCTTTGATGGGCAGCACATCGTCAATGCGCTCCTGTCGGATGGGTCGATTCAGCAACGGATACCGCAGAAGAACAAACGCGACATGATTTCGCTTGCCGTCAACGTTATCGGCACGCTGTTCGTATTCATACTGCTGATGAAAGTGTTTTGGCTGTCGCTCTCCCGGGTGCTGTCCGTTTGAAAAGGGTGCGCTCAAAGAAGTTGTATAAGTGGCCCGCAACCGAACGCCATATATGACATCGAATTCCATTTGTGTAGGAAATTCAAATTAAGGCTACAGCGCTGATAATAAGCTAGGCCGGTAGGAAAGCACGGTAGATCGTAATATATTTTTAATGTTTTAGTAGAATGATATCCTTGTGCAACAAAGGGATGATTTGTTAAGCAAACTATGAGTCACATAAAACTGGTATAAGCATACTACTAGAAGCAGCTATCGCTGATTACAATCATTCAAAGAGGTGAAAAATGATAAAAAAAATGTGTAATGATATTAACCCCACACAATAAATTTGATCACAGATCGAAAAATGCTTTTTCAATTCGTTATGTCTCTGACACAGCTTGACTATATCAAAACTTGTGATTGAAGGCTAGAGTTAAACTAGTTTAAATACGCTATGTTTAAGTAAAATTAATGGCCTAATTTCCTTTTTTGCACAAATTATTAAATTAAAAAAATCTACCAAACTTTTGAAACTGGCAACACTTTCACAAAAAAAGAATTCGTAAACACAAACACACGCACACTCTGACAATGTGCTGTCAAAACAGATTACGGCATTTGGCCAACCGCGGTTGTCATAGAAATAATTGAATTGACGAGTGTTTACACAAAAATCCTGTTTCCCATAACTGTTTGAAAGCAAGTAAAGGAGTGATTTTTTGGCCAAAAACTATGGTATTTCCGATATTGTTTATCGTTGTTTTAAATTTTAACACATTCTTCTACCTTCCCTAGCATCCCGCACGCCACAAACAACAACAGCTGAAGCAAAATGCTCTCGGCCGAGCCGTTGAAAATAACCGGCTGAATGCAAATTACCAAAAAGATTTCGAGCAAATAGAACGAAACTGTTTGGAAAAACGGACGAAACAAGCAGCAGAAGAGGCATCTCGCGAACGTGCCAGCGATCTGCAACGAATAGCACAACAGCGCGAATTAGAACGGCGTCAATGGTTGCTCGAGGAGCAGGAACGGACGAAACAGCTGCAGGAAGCAAATCGGCAAAGGATTAACGAAGAAAAGTTACGTCAGCAGCTACGCGAGTCGAACCAAGAAATGCGACTGCTAGAGTCAAAGCTGCGGGCCGCATATGTGGCGAAGGGAATCGCGGCACAGCTAGCGGAAACCGAGCTGCGCAAGAAAGCCGAACGGTTGCAGGCGCTTAAGGAGATGGAAGAGTTGGAAAAGCTCAAAGAGGAAAACATTGCATACATGAGGGAGAGGCAGACAGCCGAAGAGCAAGAGAAACGATCGCTTCGTGCGGTACTGGAGCAACAAATGCACAACGATCGGATGGAGAAGAAATGCTTGTACGAAGAGTTCCTTAAGGAGAAAACATACCTGGACACGGTGGTGAAGAAGATACAGGAGGAACATTTGGAAGCGATACAGCGCAAGATGCAGCAACAGCAGTGCACGCGCCAGGAAATGGAATACTTTCAGGAGGCCAAACAAACCTGGAAGGCCCGTCAGCTGCTGCTGGATGAGGAGGAAAACGAGCGGATCAGAAAGTATGTCGGAGAAAAGGACCGGTTGGCAGAAATGGAGCAAACCCAAAAGAAGGAATCAAACCAGAAACGAATAGAGCTCAACGAGGCGATGATTGCAACTTTGGAAAAGGAAATTGTATGTACTTTTGCTCTTTTATGCGCCATTATGATCCACTCATTTTCCTCTTCCAATTGCAGAGTGAACAGAGAAACCGCGAGGAAATGCTTCAAGAACTGTACATTGCCGAACGGAACGAGAAGGAAGAGATCCAGCGACAGCAGCAGCTGGAAGATCAAATACGCAAGCGAATAGCGATACGGCTCGATCTCGAAAGGCAACTTTCCGAAAACAGCTGCCAGCGAGAGCTGCAGGCAGAAGAGGAACGACGGTTTCAGGAGGTACAAATTAAGGCCTGGGCCGAGCGCGATCGTATCGACATGATGTCCAATGAAAAGCGCCGTCGCAAGATGATGGAATACAGACGTACGGTGCAAGAGTTGCTGGAAGACAGAAGAAAGAGAAGGATGATGGAGGTGAAAAGTCTGGTTGAAGAGGAGGAAAAACAGAAGCAAGCCGAAAATCGAAAACAAGAAATACTGGAGGAGGAAAGGATCAAGCTGTTGAAGGAACATGCGGCAGCCTTGTTGGGATTCTTTCCGCCAGGCGTATTGCGCGAAAGCGATCGGGAATTTATTCCACTGCCTAAGCTAAATCACCAAGCAAAGTAACACTAAAATCATTAAAAAGCAATGCATTAGATACTTAAAACAGATACAGTTTAGCGTTAGGCAAAGTCTGTTTCAGGACATATTCATAACCAATGGACTGATTTAAGCTATTTGCCATGCCGAATATCGGTCTAACATTAAATCTGCTACTAATAGAACAAATTGAATCAGATATTGCCATTATCCATTGAAAAAGGGGTTTTAAATTTAGGAAACACTTAAATTGAACACGTTACTCTTCTCTTGACTCTAAAAGATATCAGACACTCTATCGGACATGACCCATCTGGCATTTATAACATTCTCCAGCTGTTGAAGAGTTACTGTAGCATGTACCTAGTCCATCTGGCTGTAGTAAATGTATATAAGTCCTACAAATCGTGTTACATGTATACATGTCCCATATTGTCCGTAACTATTATCCGATTGCAATGTACTGTCGCTCCTTGCTATTATTAGGCGTTTTAACACACCAATTGAACATTTTATCTTACTGACGTCCTAGGTGACGAAAGAATTAGGAACATGCTACAGGAAAATGTGTACAGAAATTGGTAGCTGGGACAGTAAGGTAAACTTAGTAAATTAGTAAATTTATTCTTAACCAATATTAATTCCATAAATGTTTAGGTCTTAAAGCAGGGCACTCTAAACTACGGTCCACGGACTAAATACGATCCCGTAAGTCTAAAATATAGCCAGCGAAGGTTTTGTTTGGCTCAGATAACTATAGTGGCGATTTATGTCCTTTTTTTGACGTTTTTTTTACAAAATTACAAAATTACAAACAGTAGCAGGATCTCAATTATAGAATTTTGAAGCAATGCGGATCGCCGCAAATAGAAAAGTTTGGTGAGGACTACTGGATTAAAGGATGAGATTGAGGTACTTTCTCAAAATTTCATCAAAAGCATATACTGATTTAGTCACAAATACAACATAATGATTGATTCAAATTCCAAAACTTCCTACCAACTTTTCATGTACGAAGATTTTTCAAGTCGAAAATTAAAATAGTGCTTCTAATACTCTTGAACACATGTGCTGGATCAGCTGTCCAGCGATTGAAATGAAGATTCGAAACAGTCCGCAAGCAGAGCCAACAGTAAAAGCCTGGAGAATACATTACATTACGGTTTGCCCTCCCAAGCGATTTGGGAAAGCGGTAACTCTCCCTGCTGGAAGCATGATTTACTGGAGCTCTCTGGCAACAAGACATCAACAAAACCAAGACGAGCCTCTTGCCTTCTCTGGCACATTTATTGCTGAGCAATGTTTCGGGATATCCCCAAACGAGAGCTGTACAGAAGGGCAACAAGAAATTTAAAATCCGGAACTGTGCTTCTACAGTCAATTACTAAATGGAGCATACAACTTTAACATTTCCATTATTTGGTTCTTTTATGTTTAGATTGTACATAGAAAAATGAAAGGATTTTACCGATGAAAACGAAATTTATAAAAAAAAACAATACTTAAAACCACTATTTTAGTGCAAAGCACTGGTTATGCTTAAATAACCATGCTTATTATTGAGCATACACTGGTTATGCTTAAATAAAGGTCGATTTAAACAGAAATCTAACAACAAAAAGATTAGTATTTTGTGTAACCGCCTTTAGCATCTTGTACAGCCTGCAGGTGACGTGGCATTGATTCCATCCCTTTCCACTGTTGTAGTTTAGTCATTTTAACCTTCGATAGGAAAGCCATTTTTAAAGCGAACTAAACATACAGTCTGTCCTTGTGAGCAACTCGTATAATAATAGTATTTGCACTAACAAGCCGTTCCACGATGTCAGAATTACAAATAGCCAGTTCTGGTACGCTTATTTTGGGGAGATTCACTGCGACATGTTCAATTTCCCGTTTGTTATCTGCTGTCACTTTTCATTGTCATCCTCATCCTTCTCCAGTTTTTTTTCACCTTATCGTACCTTGGTACTTCCACTTCCGGCGCCAGATCCTATTTCCCGAAACGCATTACTGCGGCAGTACTTTTTTTAAGTTCGTGTACGTACGTTCGTTTTGTGTGATCGAAGTAGAATAGTTTTGCGAATTTGTTTTAGTTAAAAATGTTATAAAAGTATTCAACAAACTCGACAACCAACAAAGATAAACGATTATTTAAACTCGTTTAAATCAGTTTCATAAATCAATTGGTTACTCCTAAAACAATAGAAAATTTCGTTGCCTTTTAAATGAATGCTCCATTTTGTGTTTCACTGTATGTCCTCCGTGGAGCCATCCTCAACACGCCAGCTCTTAACCCCCCGAAGGACTCCATGCAGCTGGTTGAAGATGCACGAGAGCGCGAAAGGCTGCTGCTTCTTCCGATGTCTCGCTCACACGCGCTCGCTCTTTCTCTCGCCCTCTCGGCAGCCGATCTACGTAAGTGAGCTCTCGCGAGCCAGCAGTTTAGTATGCGGAAAAATCGTTCCCTTCGCGACCACCGGGGGCCCAAATCGCAGTAGTCGTACGAACGCTTTCGAGCAGTGCGGTGGTAGTTGCCTCGTCCTTCCGGTAGTGTCGACGACGAAAAAGCGCGTGTGTGGTAACGGTGTATAGTGCTGCAGCGACCGACCGCGTGACGGTTGGTCGGCTTCAACGTGTGGTCTGTGTGTGTGTATGTTGCTCTTTTCAATTTTGTTTCATTTTCAGCTGCCACCTTGACCGTGTCTTCTCGGGGGTGTGGGTGGTCGCCGTGGGCCCGTAGTACGCAGCGGGATTCTCGTTCGGCTCGTATGCGGCAGCGTGTGAGCACGCGGAGGCCCGGTTTTTAGCATGCGTGTGTAGGAGTGTAAGCAAAAGAGCGTTCGCGACGCGCCGTATTTCGGGGGTGGAATTTTGATAGTGATTTTTTTATTTGCTGTTCTGCTGTGGTAAAGGCACGGCTTACGCACACCATTGAGATGGGAACATGATTGTTTACGGACAGTGCAAAGGACATTTCAGGGCGAACTGTGCTTCTGAAAGGATGTATAATTTGTTGGAAGCTCGCTAAATAGAGACTTAAAAGCGATTGTAAATGGTTTACCACATACAAAAGCAGCATTAAAATTATGCAACGTGACCGAAAGATGCAGGCTAGCCAAACCTTTAAGCCGATCTCTTGGATGAGAGATACAAAACGGCACGCAAGAATCGACAAAAAAACAGTAATGAAAACAAAATGTTAATTGCATTTTTGTTGTTGTTTTTGTCGCGTTTTGTGCACACCGATTTGCTACTAACCGAGCCTAGCAGCAGCGTGTACGATCGAGATGGTCTTAAGAAAATGAAAAGGTTACGATAAACATAGAGCGTTTAGCGAAAGGGTACGAGATTGATCGAGATAACGATGGTACGTGATGCAGCGCGACGAGAACGAGCGAAAAAAAAAACAGATCCAATAGAAAGCCCCTACCACAAACGGATGCTGATGATGGTGATGATGTTGATTGTGATGCTACTTACACTGGTCCCGTCCCGGCTAATTATAGCGTAAAAAAACGGAAATTTCTTTCGAAAAACCTTGCCACCCCAAACGGGTGGGCACAATGTAGGGTGGGAAAATGGGCAACGAAAGCTGCGACACGCGGGCACGGCAAAGCGGATTGGAAGGGGATTTAAAGAGAATGCAAAACAGTATTCGAAAGTGACAACAAACGGGTGCTCTGCTCGTCGCTGCGGGTGTGTGACAGTTCGCGATCAAGTGAGAGCAGTTTTGTTGAAGTGCTTCATTTTGCAACCGTGAAATAGTCGCCATCGTAGTAGCCATCGTCGCGTGTGCTAAGGTGGCATTGCATCTCGTGTTGGATTTCCGTCGCGTGGAGAATTATGAGGGTTTTGTTTCAAATGTGTCAATAAGTTTTGTTTTATTCGTTTTCTCTCGAAAGGGTTGTTGCAAGAGGATAACTTTAGTAGTAGTCAGCTGCAATGATCCCGCCCTGTATCGTTGTGGGTTGAGCTCCGCGAAGGTCGACAGGGCCATTTGCTGCGTGAGTGTCTTCAAGGTGTGTGGTGGTGAAACCAGCAGCAAAGACGCAAAGGAAACGCAACTTTATCTAGTGCACATTGCTGAGACACAACATGCAGTAGCACGAGCAGAGCGCTTGCATCCATCCACGCCTAGAATGTTCAGTACGGGACGGCACGTGCCGGATCTGCAACTGACCACCAGCCGGATCCTTCCATTCGCTCAGCAACGCCAACCAAGCCACCGCCAGTGCCGTCCAGCCCCCGTTAGCGTCACCTGTCGGCGTCCGTGCCGAGCCGCCCGTCTCGCCGCAAGATGAGTGACAAGCTTACCGGTGGACGGTACAACCGTATCAGTCCATCCTCGGGCCGGGGGTCCATCATCGCCTACTCGCCACTGCCGAAGTCGGAGCAGGACTGCCTGCAAGCGCCCGGGAACAACTGTCTCGCGATACCGCTGTCCGCGATACAGACGGACCACAGCACCGTCGGTCACCACGTTGGCCCACATCCGGTCAATCTGACGCACGCCAACTCACTGCCGGTGGTCGGTGGGATCGGCGGCATTCCGGGCAAGCTGCCGCCGAACGTGGCGCACGGTGACGGACAGAAACATGTGGTGAACCAGCAGCACCACAACAATAACAACAACAACAACAACAACAACCACAACAGCAACCACAATGGGAACAACAATAACATTGCGAATCACAATTCCAGCGGTAAGTGCTTTACTACGCTCAGTAACCGATTTAGTAGGATGTGATTGTGTTTGTTGTGTTGCATTTTTTGCTGTTTTTAGATAGTTTTTTTATCAAGTTAAGCGTGCGTGTGTGTGTTTAGAAAAATAACTTTGAGCACAAATTCTTGCATAAGACAATTTTACAAATTCATTTTATTACTTAGAACATTAGTAAACGTCAATGCTAAGCACCTCGTAGCTTTAAACAGCACAATCGTATACTATTTAGTGCGTTCACGTGTTCCGTATGGCATAAGAGGTAAAGTTATTGGTTTGCTACATTTTCATTTTTCATTAAAGTTAGTACATAATGGGTAATTCAATCTTTCAAATCTTGTCCGTAATTTACTACTTGGTTTGTTTGATATAAAGGAGATGTGTTGTTAAATTATTGTCCAAAATAGCTAGTTATTTTACGGCGAGTAATAAGTTATAAGTAACAGAATGAGGTAGAGATACGTTGATTTTGTTTTTGAAAGTTATTTGACTTCGAACATATTGGCGCATCTACTAACAAATGTGAAATAAAACTCGGAAAGCCAAAGCATCTCTAATAGTTAACTATAAAAGTTGTTTTGTTTTGTTTTTAAATTAACAACAAATTCTATAAAGAATTCGTTATTCGAAATTATGTAATTCGCAATTCGATTAACGTATATATCGAAGGATTTTGTAGAGCTACGTAAAACACGTATCTTTTACTTGGCTGTGCTATAGAATAAAAAACTTAAACATCGGAGTATGTAAATGTAAATCGAGAAAAGACTGTAGATAGCAAAATTATAAGGGCTACATTTACTGTTCGGAAGCTGTTAAGAAACTGCTAACTAACAACTATTAGACATAACACAAATCTTCATATCGCTCATTTTATGGTGAAAACGACATTGTTGCAACTTTTGGCTATCCAAATACGCACATGCGAGAAGTAAACATTCGTATATTTTTTTATACTTGTAATTAGTAAACTAATACGTTTTTTATATTATGGAAAACATTATAGGGTCTATTATGAAACTAAAACGGAAATTTTACCAAACCAAACCAATTTTACCAAAATTGATATGTTTTATTTAAGTGACTATTATTTGGTCAAACAATACAGGCAAATATACACACAACATTAAAAATCATTGACATAATAATTACTCGGAAGAAAGTGTAAAAACATAGCTTTACACATTAAAAACTTGTGCCAAATGTTCCATTAGCGTAAAGTAATGCAAAACATTAATTACTTCTCACCATAAGGCTGTGCGATAAAAAAACATCTCATACTAAAATGTTATCCCTTCTAATCGTTAAACTTTCATCCGCCTTCGGGCAGCTAGTCCATCATCGAATGAAAATGTTATGCTTTATTACTTTCTCTCCCCCTCTCCCATTCCCAACGGCTTCATTAATCACTCCAAACCCATCCGAAGCGATTTTCTTATCAGGAAAACAGCTGTCAACATTCCGCAATATGTGTCAGTGCTTTGCAACTCATTAAAACTAACGACAAATTAATCATCTGCCCGTTCGCATAATCCACTGAGCGAAGCACTACTGGGTTTAGTGGGGCAACGCTTCCAGGGTAGACACTTTGCATGGATTCGCGTATTTACTGTGATTATGTGTGGTTAAGAAAGTATGTATGTGTGTAAGTGTAGACTTAATTTTGATTAGCTAAAAAGAGCGTTTTATGCAGTTGAGGACTTATATCTTCTCTACCACATAAAAAGAATTCCAACAAATCTAAAGTACGGACATGAACGCGGGGGAAATGTTGTTAAATTATTGTTAGAGTGAATTGTTGTTGTTACAGTTAAGGTGGTAAAAAGATGAACAATTCCACATGACAGCCGCAATCAGTTTTAATTACTGTGGAGCTAGTAGAAAAAAAATTGAATCATTAATTTTAATATTTTGTACCGATGCCTAAAACTGACCAAATAGTTTTATTTCTATCCAAAAATAATTGTCACGTTTTTTGAGCCATTTTTAGCCGTTCTACGTTTCGATTTTAGCCGTATCACTTTAGAACCGTTATTTATATATTTGAACGGCATTTTTATACTTGCTATGTACTAACTACCGATAACCTATGCGATTTTTTAGTGTTTTTTTATATGCTTTATAATATAATAAGTGAAAATATCTGTTTTTTTTTAAACAGTCATAAATCAAATTGCGTTATAAAAATCAGTGGAATTCACAAAAAAAAACTCCAATAAGAGATGATAAAACCACCACTTGGTCCTAAAAACCATGTTTTTGGCAGTGCCGTTCAGTTATGATATTATCTTAAAACTGTTTGTTTAGTCGTGTAAATAAACAGTTTGTGTATTTAACTCAAATAATAATAGTTGTAAATTATGAAAAAATATAACACGGAAAATTGCATTTCGCACAAGTTTGTCTTACATTGATTTTGTTTATTCAGGATCTATAAACGCTTCGCGATTTATGAGAAAAAACGTCTGTTATGGATCGCAGAATTAGAAATAGCTATTTAAAACATTTTATTTCGTTTACTCTTCTTGGGTGGCACAACAACCCAGAAGGGTCAAGGCTTAACCAAAGTACTAATTAATATGCTTTGAATCTTTCCGTGACTGACTGTACCCATCCATAGCAAGATTGTTAATCCTGCGTATGTGGGGGGTTGTGATTAAGTGTTTCCATAGTAGAATAATGGGATTCGATCGGGCCTGATCGTATGAAACAGGCTTACGCCGCTACCCATGAGACCACCGAGACACCCCATTTTTCGTTTATTACCTTTGTAAAGTACGACCTTTGTAAATTCATTGTAAAATAAAATATTCCCACTGTTTTTAAACTTTCTATTAACAAAGATGTATCTTGCTCTATTTGCGCTTAAGAAGCACCATTTAACCATTTAGACTAAACGATTTCTCTGCTGTCAAGCATTTGAATCCTTTCTCTGGCTTGCAACGATTCGCTTGCGTTTCGAATGGCTTTGGGAAACATTCAACCACCCACCGTTCAGTTGCAGCGCTTTGTTACCACTATTTATTCCACTTTCCATTTATGTTAACGCCGCGCCTTCTGGCCGCTGGGTCGATTTTTCCACGC
Organism: Anopheles epiroticus; assembly: GCA_000349105.1. Taxonomy (NCBI): domain Eukaryota; kingdom Metazoa; phylum Arthropoda; class Insecta; order Diptera; family Culicidae; genus Anopheles; species Anopheles epiroticus. The sequence goes on along the minus strand of KB671514.1, from coordinate 22,597 downwards.
ATTTTTATGCCTTTGTCTGCTTTTTATTCACGAAATAGTTGTGTTGCCATTTTGAGTCGCGAAAATAAACGACACACGGCTGGGAATGTTGCTGCTAGCCGGCCACCCGTCCAACTTGGGCGAAGAATCGATTGAGCGTTGTGCCTCATAAAAATCGAATCATGATTATACGGAATTTGCATAAGGTAGACCGCAGCAGTGCCGTGGCTATTCCGTTGTTTTGTTTTTTTTTCTTGTGCTGAGTACGCATTTTTGGTATGTTTGTATGTTGTTTTGTACGTAAATTTATGGATGCATGAATTTTAACAAGCGTCTGATGCGTTTAATGAAATTTGTGGAATTATTTGCATTCATATTTAGATGGTATCGGTGGGATTTGTTTGAAAAAAATTAAATAAAAAAATAGGAATGGTACGAAACCTAGGATTTAAAACGCAATGCTGAAAGCAAGATCTCTTTACTACAAATGCGTAAAATGCTTTAGAGAAATCTTTTTCTTTATTAACCATACAACACTTTCCTGAAATGGAAATACCAAATAATCTACCATCAATTGGTAGATGCTAGAAATTTCATAAAAAGAAACATACATCGAACAAATATAATAATAAAATTAATGACTTCTGCCACTAGCACTGTTGAGATCGGGCACTCAAAATGTCATCATTCAAACGTTAGACGATGACTATTTAAGTACCCCGCGATACATGTGTTTTCATTTGAATAAATTTGCGTTTGCGATTAAAAGCGACTTCACCTCCTTGCTTCATACTCACACTTAACACAATATTATTTAACCTTGCTATACGACTCGCTTTGGAAAACTATCTGCGATTGCGATAGTTCGAAGCGATCAGCATCCTCTGCTGCAATGCGGACCCCAAAGCTGCTTCCCTGCCGTATACTTAAACGCTCTGACAAAGAAATCGATAGGGCGTGTGAGAGCAACCGTTCAGATCGATTGCTACTTGCCAATAGCCACCAACCTCGGGCTAGCTATCCTTTCACTTTTGCATCCTGTCATCATCCCTGTTTCCCCTAAAATGGGACGAGAAACGGTTCACTGTACAGTGATCGAACAGGAATGACCGTATCGCATTCCTTTAGCGCGCGTGTGTGGATGCTATCGGATTCAATTTCGAGCAAACATGAAGCTGAGAATGGAAACTCCATCGAACCCTTCCGTCTGTTTTTCCAGCGAACGGAAAGGCAAGGGAAATCCTCGTACCCGTGTGTCCTGCAGGAACAAGCGATTTTAATCGATGAAACAAGAACACTCGATGCGTCCCTTTTCGCGTTTGTCCTAGTTTATGTTTTTTTCTGCTCGTGAAGCAGCAAACAAATCGATGCTTGTCGGGATAAACTCACAGCCATTGGCAATGCATGTCCTTGAAAATAAGAGATTTGATAAAACATTTCACACACGTACCGTGCCCAAACCGCTACGACTGATGTTTGAGAAAGCATCCTAATGGCAACTTTACGAGCCGAGATCACGTTTCGATCGTTAAGAATATGTGCGAGTCTATCGTTTTCGCCGAACGCGTTAGGGTTTTCATAAACCGCTCCTTTTATAACACTTGAAAAATTATGATTCCTCTTTCAGCCGTCAGAATGTTATGGGCTGCTGTTTGAGTGCTTTTGGAATAGATACATTTGCTGGCCAGGGTTATAAAGTGCATTGCCGTACAACAACCTTTTGCTTTGGTGTATAGAATACATGACGCAGCGCTTTGAACACAAATTTTCATTTTTCGCTTACGTTTAGCGCAGCTTTGAATGAATTTTAGCTGAAATATTAAGATTAGTGTTGAACTAAGAAGGGTTTATGAATTAAGTTGACTCTTTCTTTATACTGAATAAATGAGTTAATTCTTCCTGTTTTCTAAAAGTGACTCCTATGCAACAGAAGATTGTAAAAAAAAATCAAACAGAATTAGAAAATAAAAAATATGTAAGTTAAAACCGACTTTTTCTAATTCTTATCCATGGAAAACAGACAGTAAGACTAAGATAACTTATGCTTTAAGCTAATTTAGTGTACCATCATCATAGTAACTGTTTATATTACAGTGTGGCAAGTTGGTACGGAATTAAAATATTAAAATATTAAATATTGTAGAGAATTGCTACAAGTTGGATGGATTTATGGGTACCATGCAAGTAAAAATGAATTTTTAAGCTTTAGTTGTGCTTTGTTCAAAAATATATTTCATTATAAATTTTACAACATAAACAGAAAGGATAATCAATACTTCATCATGAAAAAAACAAGCTACGATAGTATTACAAAACCAAATTATTATGCGATAGAAAGCTATTAAGCGCAATAAGGTTAACCATTCCACAAATCAAAGATTATGGAGTTAAAATAATCGCTTTACGATTATAACAAGAGTAACAAGAGTCACAGAGCTTAAGTGAAGATATTGTCAACATAATCGAGGGCAAAATCTAAACCAAACATGTAAAATCTAAATATATTCAAACCGTTCAGACGATGATTTTTATTATTGAAAAAATAAAATCATTAAAACGTAACGATACCGAGCTATGCGCATGTAAATCATCTCGTTTACTGCCCATGGAACCAACCCTCCACCACCCCCCGAATATTTACTTTTCCAGATTGCAGTGTTCTTTCATTCTTTGGTGCCCCAATGTCCGGTCATTAATCACTGTCGGTAAAGCAAAAAGAAATGAACGAAAAAACTCGCGTCCCGCAGAATGGAAAACCTTTTTACAGTAAACAACCGTAGTATTGCAGCAAACAAAAAATATTCGAACCCTTTTTCACAGCTTTTTTGCTCGGATAGTCAATAAAAATGGTCCAAACCACCAACAGGTGAGCGCTGGATGGAAAACTTTTCCCTCGAAAGCCAATCGATCTAGTGCCAGATGGCGGTTATGGAAATGCATTCTAATTTTAAAATTAAATTGTTTACTGTTTCAAACCCGTAGCACGGTGCAAGTAAAACTTTTATTATTTGTAAATACTTTCTTTCACATCGCTTTAGCATTAGCTTCGCTTGCCGGCGGGATGATTCCGTTGGGTGTGTTTATCGTTTTAAAATCGCAGCTTAAGGTCATTGACGCAGTGGCCGCAATGCAGTAGGTCCCAGCTTAAGTGGCCGGCCAATGAAGGATAAAGACAAAATTGTTCACATAAGTTGCTTGCAAGTAGGCGAAGGTCAAAGGTTTACCGCAGCTCTACACGAAAGCACATCCGGGATGTTCCAGGAGAAGTTTGTGCTGTGCACTGTTTATTTTGATATTATTCTGTTCAGAGAAGCATTTCCGCATTGTATTAGTTTTCAATGTGGTGAATGGGGTGGTGTTTTGTGTCTTTCCCAAATTATCCGAGACAATTTCATACAATGCCGGTGGAAGGATTATGCTCATTTTAAATATTTTAGTATTTATGGATTTATTAAAGTTTGTGCATGTTTAAAGACAATTTATTATGTATTATTATTCGGTTTTAACGGTCAGGCCATATTACTTCTCACATTGATTGTATTTTTATCATAACTACTAGATACAAAAAACAACAAAATAATGTAGGTACCAAGCTTTATAGCATTTAAAGTTTATCAAATTGCAACACAGCTGCATGGGAGATTGCTTAAAAGAACTAAGATAAAAAAGACAATAATTTTAATATACAGCAATAACTCACAATGCCGACAAAACCTTCCTTTCGATACAGATATGAAGCTTTGTTCTTTGTGTTTTTTTTTGGCCTCTATGAAAAAGCATTAAACGACACGGAAACATGTCTAGGCTTTCACGGAATCGGGTACTATTGGGTTCATTCGTTACTAACATACAACATACTTAGTACACGAATTGCTGCTTACCCCTTTTTACCCGGCTACAGTCACTGCTGGAAACAAAACAATCCCTATCCTTTGAACCGAAATGCAATAAAAAGAAACAAAGGATAACATAAAAACAATAACAGTGTTACAGTATGCATGCGCCCCGCTTCAAACTCGCCGTAGAAGTGTTGGGTAGCGCATTCAACAAACATCACCACGTGTTTGGGATTACCAGAAGCGTGAACTGTTTGTAAATTTTGTCCCGCCTTTGCAAAGTCTTCCCTTTTCACTTTTTGTTTTCTCTCGCTTGATATCGTTGTTAGCCGTAGCGTACTGCCAAATTTACTTCTGGCACGAAATCGTAAATTTTTACTCAGCGTTTGCTGAATGAGTCCCGTCCCGTGAACAGGTGAGTTTTTTGAGACTGCAAAGCAACGCTAGTTTTCAGTGGCAAATGCGAATGACCTCTTGGTTTGTGCTTTGTTCTTTGGAAGGTTTCAGTTAACGAAAGTGTGAACAAAAAAAATGAAATAATGAATTATTTTTATATTTTGAAACCTTTTAATGTCGTTGTATAATTTCACAATATGACAATTTTTTAAACTTCTGTTAATGATGAGATCAATTTATTTCTATTAATTTATTTTATCGTTATTTTTTTCAACGTGAAAATTAAGACAGAAAAAAAGCGTAAATATAAAAATTATTTGATTGAATTTTAAACTCCTCACCTAACTTCAGTAAGTATAGTGTACTTAAAAGAACACTCCAAGCAAATATGAAGATTGATCTAACATGAAAAATAATTATATTAAATTATATTTACTTTAATTACTTTACTTTAATTAAACGTCATTACTTTAATTAAACGATAGTCCTACATTTGGAGGGACTGAAAGCGAAACGAACCACCCTGTATGTTTCTAACTTGGATTTCTGTTTGTTTGATGTTTCTAACAGGCTTACACACTAGTCATTCAACCATCTACCCATGACATGCTCATTTAATAGTTTGGTTTTTTCTATAAAATTGATTGATGTGCCTACAACATCATCCTCTTCCCTTTGAAACGTTGATAAACAGTATTGTCATTTATAAGATTTTGAAGACATAAAGCGTCAAAATATTTTTCCCTTCGGGTATTACTGGAATTATCGGTAATATTAAAACTACAACACTTTTCTTAATCTTTACTTAACAACGGCTTCCTATGTTATGCTTTCCATTCTGGCTTAGTCCTCACTACGGGGAAATTGGTGGCCTAGTCGCCTCCACCATCCATCGGATCATCCATTTTGTTTAATTCTGCAAGTTGCACTTATGTGCCTTAAAAAACAAAAATTAAAACCTTTTGTTTGGCTCTTGAATAACACGATGAATAAAACTAGCTTCATCAAAGCTGTAACATTTTATACGTACCTTATAATGCACAGATAGCTACTCAGTTTATTTCTTTACCTTGTTTTTATATTTGTGGTAAATATCCTCAACAGATATTATTTTATTTAACTCCTAAAAAAATACCATCCCTCTATCGGCATAATGAACCTTTAACAAAGTGGTAAAAAACAAGACATCCTGTTGTCTGTTGTTTGCCACAAAATCGATTATACTCTTCAGAGGAGCAGCCATGACAAGGACCAATGATTACTATTCATGCCTTGTTGCTAACGAAAACAACAATAACGTAAAAAAAAACAACGCATTCCTATCAAATGATTGCCACTTGAAATCGCTTTACGCTTCGATTGGCCAAGTATCTCCAAAAACGGATATCTCACAGCCTCCAGCCAGCCGTGTTTTGTGAAATGCGAAAATGCGCCCTTCCTCCTATCTGTTGGTAGATACAACGTTCGTATGAAGTACGAACTGCCGATATAAAAATAGCTGCAGCTCAAAAACAGTACTCAAGCTGTGCTCAAGACGCTGATTATGCTGCACCGTACGAGAGCGTTCATAATAAATTATCCTATTTGAAAAGTCTGCAGGAACGCTGCAAACCATTAAGCAAGTTCGCTTCCAATCAGTGCCACACGAGTGCAACAATCGGGCTGCTGGAACGTAGCTGGGACAGTTGCTCGAGCAAAGCGTTCGCTTTTTGTGTTTCTGTTAAATAATGCAAAAAAAAAGTCAAGTGGTAAGCAAGAAACATCATCGAACGCTCGATAGCTTTCGGTCGGTGGGAATGTGTGTGGAACCTTATCAGCAGAAATGCTGCAAGCGCTACTCAGCGCGCTGTTAGTTTGCTCATTTTATTATGGAAATGCTGACAAACGTCTTCAGAAACCGTTGTCGGCAGGAGTGGTGATGCAGAACGATGCGGCCATTTTGGTGGAGTGGGGTGGTTTTTATGTTTCGTTTGTACGCCGGACCGGACGTCTGCTTCTTCGGCCGGCAGCCAACCTTCGCAGCAAAGTTGGGTCGTGAAAATTTACGAACCAAAGACTGGATGGGTAGAACCTTTCAAATGCTGATGAGGCGGGTCACGAATGGAGAAGTTTAGCTAGAGCTAAAGTTCAATGAAACGATTCTTTGTGCTCTTAAATATGAAACATTTGTATATCGATACCGACACACGCTGTGATAGATAGAGCAGTAAAATTGAATGCTGTTGCACAAACTTTGCAGCATGTGATGAATAAAACAAATTCAATCACGCATTATTGTGCCGGTTTTTCTTCACTCAAAGCATTTTATACGAGCTGTACTAAAATCATACGACTAAATTTTGTTTAACCATAGTAAATTAAATTACACCAAATAACTAAAGCATCTGCTAACATAATTTATTTATGAAAAAAATATAAACTGAAACAATTCATAAACAAAGAAATGTAAAATTTGTTAAATTTCTATTTATGTGAAACGTAATCAAACGCATTTAAATTAAACGAGTTGTTGTAGCAAAAATTTTTATTATTGAAAGTCCATTTGCTTAATGGTGATAATCAAACCAAAGTTAAATTGTCTGTCCCTAGTGTAATTCAAATGGGAAACTAATACAAAATACGTGACTAGAGTTGGCAATTCAATTAAATCACCATCACCAGTGATTCTACCAGCCTTCCTTCCACGACAGAACTGTTGCTTTTCGAAACAATATGCTTTTACATTACACCGGTGCGCGATTCACCTTGCGTACTGTTTCTGTTGACACTGGATTGGTTATTCAAATATCCATTTGCACACAACCACAACGAATGCACAATATTAGCATGCACGTGTGCATCATATGCTTTTGCTGTGGCAAGCGTGTAATGGGACTCCTTTTTGCCTTATGATGAAATTATGAATGGTATTCGATATGGAAGTGCCCAAAATAGAAATTTCATTAGCGATCGGTCTGCTTGGTAATAGAAAACTCTTCCATTACACTTTACTTAATCAAACTATAGACCTTCGGCAACCCTAGTTTTTACCGATGAGCATAGATTGGGGTTATCTGTAAATTGAAAATTCTCTCATAATAATTGCAAACATAACGTCCGAATTAAAATAACAACCACGTTTTTTTGTTTTCCCGATGCACATCTTCAATCGCGGGAAAACAATGCCCAATCGACAACATACTCAAAAAGCTCTCAAGAGATTCCAGCTTCTAGTAGAACTACGTGTGTTACGACAGTGTTACAGCACTGTGTTCCAAGTCCTTCGCACCGGCATTGTTGAGCAGCTATCGCTTGTGCTTGAAAGAAGAACCGTTGGAAAAGGTGAAAGAAATCATCAACGCTGGTAGTAGTGGCATTGTTTCTGCCGTTCTTTTCCACTTCATTCCAATAACGCTTTCCCACGCGGTCTTGTAGTATGCTGAGCATTATCTAGATATCTTTACTGCGCTTACATACCGTACACTCGATTCCGCTTATGTCCCTTTATTATTCCGTCACCTCGCTTGTTCATTGCCACTTGTGTTACACCGACAAAAGGCAGTGGCTTCTTTATGCTGGCATATGTTTTCTCTTTGTTTCAGCTCGCTCGCCTTTGTGTGGTGAACGATCTGTCAGAGCAGCATTCTTCGGAGTGGTGTAGACCAAAAAGTGTGAAAAAATAAATTCCAACACGATTGTTGAGAGCAGTGTTGAGAAGTGTTTTCAAGATTATTTTTTATCATACAATCATTTTTTATCATATCTTGTACCATGTAGATCAATTTATAAGTGATGAATGATACAAAATGTCTGTTTCTTTACCCTGTATCGCAAGAAAATGAGCATTTAGAATTTAATTTTTATTTTGAAATTTAACTATTGTACCACTATCCACCCAGGCGTCTCCACCGGATTCAACCGATTTAATTTATCCATTTAGAGTTGAGTGGAGGCGCCTGGTGATGCAATGGAGTAGCCAGGAAGTATTATGGTAGTCTTGTGCCGTCCATTAAAATTCCCAGATGAAAGTGACACAATGCAGCTTTATTAAAGTCTTGCGTAAAGTCACGATTAAGACCATACAAGGCCATACATAACTATCATACTGTCAAAAGATACCAACACGAGATTACGGACAAGTCGTTTCGAATAAAGATGAGAATAATCACTCTTTTCATTGATTCCATTCAGAGTGAGTGAGTTCCTGCAAAGGTTTGATTCTTTAAATCATTCATTAAAGATTCATAAAAACAAAACAGACAAGCGACTCACTCTTTTAGGATTCAAATCACTCACTCATCTTGCCGACTAGTAAATAAATCGTTCAGGATTCAAATCACTCACTCATTTTGTCGACTAGCAAATCTATCTTTTCCTTAAATATTGATTTGTTATCATAGTGAGAGATACATTTGAATCCTAAAAGTAACACTTAAGTAATTCGTAACACAAAAAACTGCTTCTTTTCATATGTTGCGTAGAACCCTGTTAGGTAAACCCCGCCTCAAGTAAATGTGAATCAGGTGCAAAAAGTGAAAACGACAGAAAAAAAAAATGCTTCACTGCTCATGCTCGATATAAATGCAATGAAATATTCATGCACACGACAGCCACTATAGCACCCAAAGCGCTATCCTCCAATCGACGGTAAATGGTACGCTATCCAGGTGTATGAATATACTGGCATTTAATCCGGAGCCATCTCCATGCGCTTGCCTGGTGTCAAGCTGCAGCAGAGCTTATGATGATAAACCGATTGGCACTCTGCGTCTTCCTTTTTTTCTGCCTCTCCCTTCAGTGAGCATCGGTAGGCGAATAAATTATACCAATCGCTAGGAACAAAACCAACACTGTTCTGCATTCATTTCCAACTAAAAGTCACCCCGGTGGAATCATTAATTAATTAGCGCCCAGCAGTTGTACCGGGTGCGATTCGGACTGCTTTGAATGGAGAATGACGGGGAAGATTAGCGAGAGAGCTTTTTTCTTCTTCTTCTTCAGTTTACCTACCGGCAAAGAAATCAACTCCCAACATTGCAGCAGACTTCATTAATCTTCATTCATAGCGAAGAAGACCTTCGTTTTTTGTCGGTCCCTCTTTGGAATGTCTACGACCGTACTTGAAGCCTAAACCTCAACGGTTGTGGTGGAAAATTTCCACACCCAGTGTAACGGCTGGAATGTTGTCAAGGTGCTGTGGAATTTGTGAACAGTTTAGCCATGGGCAGATAACTATGCCGCTTGGCCAGCTATAACGACGCATAAAGTAGTTAAAACCCAATTTATCACCCTATAACACAGAGGGAAATTGAATGTTTTGAAATGATACCGCTTGGTTATTAAATGTCGGTTAATTTTTCTTGACAAACTTAAGACAGTAGTGAAGATGTTATTATCTCATATGTAATTAATTGAGATGACAAAGCACGATGCCGTTTTTAAATATAATAAATATATAAAACCAGCTAGCCACCTTTTTTTCTATAAAAGAGGCAAAAAGATATTTTAATGAAAAACATCATTCTTTTGCACATTGTTTTGCATTGTTGTTGTTTTTGATGTCAAACTATTTAACGTAAACACTCGTTTTCGTTCTTATAATTTAAAAAAAGAAAAATGTGTCCAAATTATATCTTTAATCTACATAGAATAGAAACATAGATAGAATATAGATAAGAATATCCATGCAATATAATTAAAATGAATTGAATTTTTCACAGCGCTAATTTCATCCAAATAGTCACACAAATAAACAACAACAAAAAGACAACAAATAATTTTTAATATTTTTAATAATATAATTTCATTTCATTGATCTTATGTTATATATTCCATTTAACTGAAATATATTAATCGTAAGCGATTTTCATAGCTTAAGCTGAATTGTAGTGTGATTTTATTGATACTATCAATCAAATAGTTTCTATGTTACAATATTCGCAACAATGGACTTGAACTTTGTTATGCCTTGCCTGCCAAGACAGATAACCTTATTTATGGCTGAGCTTCAATAAGCACGTTTAATTACCTCCAACTGAAAGCCTACTACTCCATCATTCATCGGACATCATTCTTCCACCTTTCACCACAAACGCAAAATACTAATTCACGTCTCTGGGCAGCAATATCCCATCCTTGATTGCCATTACCCGATCATGCTTCCCTCGCATCGCGATACGTTATCTTTCAATTAGTATGCCACACTTACGTCACAATCTGAAAGTCACCTAGACAGCGTGTTGTGCTCAATTTTCTATTTTCCGAAACATCGCTTGCATGTATCGTACTGTAGGTATCCTTCTGAAGCTTAAAAGTAGATCGCAGATAATTTTGTATACACACACACCATTTTCTTGGGTGAGTGGGTGATGAATGATTCGCACTACAACCTTACTGTTCAACGCCCTCGTGCGCCACTATAACACGACGGCTGATTGAGTATTAGCGCTCATAGTTTTTGTGTATTGCCAGCGTACTAAGCTGCAGATGGTACGCTAGCCCGCTTTTTCCTTTTTTTTTGAGGTAGCCGTTTTGGTTACTTTGTTTCAACCGTAGTAACAGCAGCCCGTGTCGTACTGTGTGTTTCTTTTCCATTAGATTTCAGTTCGCCTTTGCCAGCGCTTTACCCTACCGATGGGCCTGCGGTGCGTGTACCAATTAATTACCGACCATTGCGACCCTCGTCACGAGCACGGCCGCCAAAGCAACGGGCTAATTCAATTTCCCACCAACCTTTCGCACTTTTGCTGAGTGCCGTTGGCCACGATTGGCCTCCTTCTGGAAACGGACCGTCCCATGTGTTTTGGCTTTTTGCTGAGTGCGACAGTGGGAAAAGCGGGGGAATGGATTGGGGCCCTCAGGAGCAAAGTGATTACGATGGTGTGCATTTACTTACTGGGTGTAAACATTACTTTGCTTGAATGAACGGAAAGAGGAGCTAAACAGTGGGGTCAGGTCAAAGAAGTTACAATTATGTCCTGTCTTAAGAAGATGCGGACCATGCTTCAGGCACGTTTTCGATACTGAAAGAAGCGCCGTTTGCGGCTGCGGACGGACAACTTTAACGTGAAAGGTGAGGGACACTGTAAGCAAAAGTGGGTAGGACAGGCAGCTCTTCACTATTTCTTGCCCGGAAGTATCGTGTGCATAATATCATTGGCTTGGGAGGGGAGAAGACCGGGGCTCAAGTGCCCTGGTCGTTAGCAATTTCGTTTGGTTCGGAGGATCAATTACGGAAGCGGTTATCGGTTAACCCCATTGGCTTCCGATCGTTACCGTACCCACAAAACACCACAGCGTAAGAAGGTAGGGGGGAGTGCTCCACCGTGCTTCAGTGCCGGACACCGGAAAGCTCGTTACCGCATTGCTTTTTCTTCCACTTTTGCGATGAATTAAGGGTGAACGTGCTGCTTCCAACAAACGTGGCAATCGTATGTAAATCGGTGTAGTTGTACCTGCCGCATTGGTGTGTTTGAAAGGGTGAAAAGCCCCTTTTTCTCATTCTACGGCAAAAAGAAACAGTCGACATACGACTGTTGAAAAAAAAACAGCACCTCCACTGCGAGTAATGAACGAAGCACAAAGCGTTTCACGGAAATTACCTGTCACGTGGTCACGGGTGCCTTTTTCCTGCCCACGTGGAATGAAAATCGGCGCAAAAGGAAATCGTTTCCCACGCCGCCTGCTTCCGCCTTGGCCGTTTCTTTAGGAAGTGGTGGTGATTGAGAAGCACTAGCAAAGCCACGGCATTCTTTCTGTGAAGGTGCATTTAAACAAGTAAGGCAAGCTGTGTGAAAGAATGTGTGACATTTTGTTTGTTCAGTTGACGGTGGAAAGCGCAATTATTTTGAGGGCTTAAAATGTGAGACTGGTGCAATTTAGAATGCAATGCTATTGTTGGAATAATACCCTGTGATGATTGCTTAAATATGTTAATTAATATTGTGGTAAATGAACGTTATTTTGAGTTTTTTTTTAACTTTTGAAAAATTACTCTCTGTCCTTTTTTTTTGTCGTTTGCATTCAAACAAACGTATTTAAGACTCCTTAAAACGTATCTATAAAACCAGAAACAAAATAATGCAGCTATCACAAAATGTTTTTGTTTTGTAACATTCCCATGGTATAGTATTCTAAAACAAACTTTCATATTCATTCTAATAAACAAAACTTTATTATAAGAGTAGTAGTAATTAAAATGCACGTCACATGTACCAATTAGTCAAGTATGATAGAATTCACACTATTTGTGCTGTAAGTCTGAAGTTCAAATGTCATGAAGTATTCGAAATAACTTTTTCATATTTTATATGGATGTTTCTCCATGGAGGTCCATCGTTGTGCTATTGCTGCTTGGCGACTTGCTACACCTTTTGTAGGACTGATACCGATGAAAAACCAGTCGCAAAAATCCAAAAGTCCACGAGGGATTTTGACAGTCCTCTACCAGCCAAATTGCTAATGCAGATTTTAAAAACAAACGTTAATATTTTCATTCATTTTTAAAGCCATCGGGACAGAGCTTGATATCTCGTGTGCTCTTAATTACCATCCAGTGGCTATTTAGTGCCAGTTAGTAGAACCATTCAGCATCACACCTCGATATTTCTTTCTATTTTTGTTAAAAATTATTTGAGAAACTTAGAATTACAATTAAAGCAGCACTAGACAACAGTAAGGTGCTATATATAATTAGCAAGCTAAAAACGAGTTCGGCTGTGTTAAAGCAAATTAACACAGCATACGAAGCGAATCGCCCTCTTTGCCTTCAGCGAATGAATCTAAATAAAGTGCAACCTTATGATATATAATTTAACATTCTTGGATTGTAAGCTTTTGTGTCCTACAAGAAAATAAAACCAATAAAACCTTAAATTCTTCGTTATTGAGTGTGCATAACAAAATCCTTGTTGCTAACTTTTTTCAGGAATCACTTTAGCAAATAAATATTGAAATCAAAATTACATTGCATTGGCCCGGCTTTAACATTAGAATTGAATACATGACGATAGTTTTTTGTTCTATTTCAGCAGAAAACATTGTACTTTTTTCATTTTATTCACATATATATGATGAGCTATATTCTTGAGATATCTCACAATGTTAACAAATAGAATTTACACGTCTTTTACCCGATACGGAACTGTTCATTAACGCCATGTAACAATATAGCCACAATTGAAAGCATAACTCTATGCCCTACTGCTTTTAAACAAGAAGCATAAGAAAGCCTTCTCTCCAAAGGATACTACTACAAACTCCTTTTTTTTCGCTCCATGACCAATTCGTGCGGTTCAGTCATTCTTAGAAGTTCTATTTGCGCTTTTATTGCATACCATCCTTTTCAAACCGTCCGAAAAGCACGGTGCTCGGCACTGGCGCACATCAAAGCACCGACGGAAATGGAAAATTTTGTCAACATCCGACCGGGCGAACGTGTCGAGCAAATCGATTAAAGGACCACCACCAGAAAGAAACACTCATACGCGCACACAGACCACAACCACAGGTGCACTTTGCGTCCTGGAATGGAAGTTTTATTTCATCAAATTCTTATCAGCTTGCCATTGTTGGCACGTTTGCCACAAAGTTGTCTCTGCCAAATGGTACCAGCGCTCGAAAAAACACGATGCTCCATATTTAATCCAATGTATGACAAACTACCGGCAGGAAGATTTCTTCAAGAAGCCTTTCACTTGGATGTACATCCAATTGTATTGCTACACTACATTAGGGACATATTTCATCGAAGCATCAAAAACACTCACCCAGAACAGCATTGTGCAAAAACCAATCAATGTACTTTTAAAGTTTGCCAAACTCTCTCAATCCCCTGTCTGTCTTTGTGATGCATTTTCAATAACCACTTTTGGACGTAACTCGGCAACTGTTTGTGCATTAGTGGCATGACGAGTTAAAACAAAATTAGTTGCACAACTCTGTATTTCAAACGCACACGATTTCGTTCCATCTCCTTATGCTTGCTCAAACTTGCTAGCATAATCTAACCACAGCTTATCCAAGCGAACCAAAGCTTGTTGATGACTCATCTGTTTTTGTTATGATTTCACTGTTGTATGCTTCTATTATGCTTCAATGCTTGTGCAAATTTCCATCTCCGACAGCACAAAACGAGCGGCTCAAGGCTGTCATACGGTGTGATTGATGTATTTTTATGCTCGAAATCAAAGTTCGGGTCGTTTGTTCGGTTCGGAGAGTTCTTAGAATTCGGTCTTAGAAATCAAGGACCAATTATTTGATTTGCCTTGTTGCTTGTGATGGAGAGACAGTTCCAATGAATTATGTTGATTTATTTAAAAATGTTTCCTTTCTAGTCAATATCTATCAAAAATATTAATATGTTATTTAAAGTGTGTTATATAAAGTTATCGAAATTTGTCTCAAAGAGCATGCAAAAGTTTAAATTGTATGTATTGTATAAAAATCTTAGGCATCGGCGAATGGACGGAGAAAGATAAAACTGTAAACAGATACTCCTTAGGGAGGGCTTCAATTCCCGACCCTTCATTTGGTATGTAAATATGCTCCCAGAGGAATGTTTAAGTTTCTCTAGGATCATCTCAAAGCTCTTCAGGAATTCGGCGTTATCGATTTGTTTGGATTGAAAGACAAAAAGTATTTTTTTTTCGTTTGAACAAGAACAGATACTTTTGTACAGCATAAAATCAATAGCTTGTCTAGTTAAAATGGAAGAAAATGTTTCTTTTCACTTTTAAACTGAGCTAAACTTGAAAGAGATCAGGCAACGGAGGCGAAAGTTAAACCCCTTTAAAATCAATTACTACCAGTCACGTTATTAGTTAATTTTATTTCAATCGCATTTTCGTAGTACAAAAAACATACTTTGCTCTGCCATCAACCGACGAACTGCTCTGACTCTGGTTATAAAAGCATTATTTCTCACAAAAAGGAGTCCATCCGCAAGTAGCGTCAACCGAAAAGCGGATTGCTAGATGCGGAGCATTGTGCCTTTGGCACCTTTTTTATATTTCATCATCCTGTCCGCCAATGGGAGAACTCCAAATCGAAAACCATTGGCAGAAAATCATGATGAAGCACTGCATTCTGCTGACGACGGTAGCGGTAGCTTTCAGTACGCCCCGACAATAAGTAATGATGGTTCCACGGTCCCGAAGCCATAACCATAAGCTTTGGGGTGGCAGGAAAAATCACTCAACCATTTTCGTGCCCAGCCCAAGCTCGCGCTCGCCCCACCATCCTAAGCATCATAAATGGTCCCAAATGGGAACGAACAAACGAACGATTATGGGTCTTTCGCTTTTTTCCGCATTCCGAAAATCCCTTGAAGTTTATGCCAGGAAGATTCTCTAACAGTTTTTTTTTGTTGGAGCTGAAAGCAACATACGCACTGGAAACGCTTTAACGTTTCGTTAGTATCCAATGGGGACCACTGCTGCTGCTGGTCTCACCAGAAGCGCGAATTGGAAAAAAGAAGCGTCTGATTAGCCGAGATGCGATACGCTCGACCGATCGTTTGTTTTCAGCTCAAGAAAGTTGTTCACATGAGGTTTTCTTCACCTTCAATGAACTTCAGACTTTGAGCATACTTTCAGCGCTAAATCTGAGGATGTCGACACCTTGTTAGTGGAATTGACTTGAATAAGTGACTATTTGTTCAATAAATAGAGAAATTAAAAAAACTGTGAAATTTTGTAAACGTTGAGCTATCAAATATATCTTTGAAATAAGAAAAATTCTCGAGAAAACATAATTTTAATTTGTGATGCTGGTCAGCAGTTTTGCCAGGCAATACTAAAGTAGAGAAATTTTTAATTTAATTTAAGCATACACCCTGATGTTTCAAAACAAAAAAAAATCATATTTTTAGTGTTTGCAATAACATCGAAATTATGCTTAATTTTGTACGATACTCGAATTCGTTCATGATATGCATATAAAGCAAATGCCAAAGCATCAATTGCCTCGGTACCAATTAAGTGTCCCGCGGACTCAGTTGATGATGATGAGCAGCTGGTTGATACAATTTTTCACACTTTTTAATTTGTAACGCTATATCAGAAGTCTATTAAAATTTCTTATTGGTAAAGTAAAAGCTTCTCATGATGGTTGAGGCAACTAATTTGAGCAACATTTTGTAGTAATAAGCTTTTTGTTGGTGTAAAATTCTTCAAAAGCACAAATGCATAAAAAATGCAGAGTGCGTCGCAACGTGTAGAGTCAACCGAAATTCCTTCACAGAAACAACACAATTCAATTCTAACTTTAATATAGCGACACTTAGCAAACCACAAAACTGCACAGATTAACATTTCTCATCGATAATTCCCACCACATGGTGCACTGCAACCGCTTCCATCGGCCGATCGTTATTGTTGCCTCTGCTGCTTATAACTATTAATCACGATAATTGCTTTCTTTTAACGAGTGCGTTTGCTTCCTTACCCACACAAAGTCAACGGAAACTCGTGACCGGCAAAGCGACTTTCACTGCACGGAGTGCAATTTCTTTTTTCTTTCAAAAGTTGCCAAAATCAGAAAATGTAGCAAGCTTCGAAGCAAAAATGCGCGATTTCCTTAAACGATGGAAGCTAACATGAAGTCATAACTCTTTCCGTTATTATTATTTTCAAAGTCGTTCCCCAGGCAGCGAGAACGATTGGGTTTGTGGCGTTGGAATACATTCATTTTGTAGCTTCGATTGTTGTGTGCATGCGTGTTTATGCTTCAGATAGAAAAGGAGAACGCTTTGGAGAACACGTTTTTAAGCGACCGAGGCACTGGGGTTTGATGATAAACGTAACGAGCCGGAATGAATTATTGTACTTAATGAAGATATTTGTTAGGATCCAGCATTGCAACGATTTATCCTACCGCATTTGCACTGGATAAAGGATTCTTCTGTGGCTTAGACTCGATGTTTCAGGAACAGCTTCACATAAATCATGCCAAGAGCTGGTAAATTGAAACCGTTGAATAATGTCATTTTCGCTCCCCACAGAACTGGAACTTGACAGTAGACATATTTTAAATAACACACTTTAACCATCTTAGGCAATCAGTAGAAAAGCGGTAGCGATTGTGCTCTTCTCATATTTCTTTTATATTCCCTACGCTTAAATTTGATGATGAATAATGGTGACAGTTTCATAGCACTGAGTCCACCAATCTTAGCTGAAGGATAAAAAGATAACAAAAAACCATTTCTTTAGAGTTCTGCATGCATAATTAACTGTGAGCGCCATCAGCTCAAGCATTTACTTATCGGCTTCTCAGGTTCATTACCCAAACGGAATTCGCTTTAGATTATCATTACCATCACCATTCGCCAGGCTAGCTCGGGTGGCATTATTACGATTAGAAAGTGGCAAAAGACAGCTGGACGCAGGAGACACCATTTGCCTAATGTCCTACGTCCAGACTTGCAAATTAGAAGTGAACACAATGAGACTTTTTGTAGCTGTGTTTCAACGCTGGGTGCAAAACAAAATCCTATTTCCAGCTGGTGTAAAGACTCTTGGTGCAACTTGGTAGCGCCGGTGGATCGGTATCGCCATTGCGGTTCTCCGGTTCATTTCCTGCAATCATCTTTCTTTCTTTTTTTTTTTGGTCCCTCGTACCGCATTACGGTTCGTTGAGTCGGCGATGGATGTCCTAATTAGATTCTGCTTTAAACCTCACCATCATTGCACGCTGTCACACGAATGCTTGGCATAAGTTATGATTAGTAGGGGAATGAGAGCAGAAAGGCGAAATAAACGTTACACTGCCCCGTAAATGATCCTCAAATGACCATCGCGAATGACTCTGTTAGGGTCAGTCGCTAATGGAACCGCAGTGTTATTTCTGGTGAATAAATTAGGTAGCTCATTTGCGTGACATTGTTTTCAAAACGGCAAGTACGAAACAGTGGCCGCCGGTGGCCACAACAAGAAACAGTGGTGAAAACGCAAAGTCGTCGGTTTGTGTTTTATGTTTTCTGTTATTGTGAAGGAAGACGGTTGGAGAGGAACCATTCCACAGGTAGTGAGGAAAGCATTGACCTGTAACAATCAGATAAGACTCTGTCGACAGATGTATGACTTTGTTAAAGCGAAGAGTTTTTGTTGATTCAAGTTTTACTAATGATTTAATATTGATTTTTAAATCATTCCGCATTCAAAAACTATTTATTTTAATACTTAAAACAAAAAAACTCAAACAATTCAATTTGGACCAATATCACACACTAGCTAATGCACAAACACAATCACGCGAAAAAATAACAGATTTTTTTTAACAGCCAGTGTTTGTAAAACATGATATTTTTTTATTTACTTTAAATAAAAAAGAATTAAAAACTTAAATTAAAGCAGATTGCTTTCAAACAATAATCGCTGGCCTTACCCTGAGAAGAAATTAATCTTAACCGTACACAACCACACATGCTGTCCAACTTTTCGAAACTTCAAAGAACCTGGCAGCGTTTGGTAAACCAATGTACTACAACCGTTTGTCGGCAACATCCCATCCCCTTGCTTAACCTTTCCCTGCTTCAAACGTTTAGTTCACTCATCTGTCAAACGGACCCTTCAATCATCGTTCATAGCTGCCTGCTAGCATCTCCATTCGCTGTACGTGGGGCCGCTGTATGGTAACTTCCTTCCACTAAGCACGTAACGGTCTATGCGCTTCACATCCATATGGGACCAAACGCCACCAATGGACCAACTTAACGGCACAACATAGCCCTGCGCCGCTGTGGCCCTTTGCCTTTGCCTTCCTTTTGCTTTACATTTCATCCTCATCACGGTCCAGGCCTCCGTGCATACATATTTATAATCAAATTTATGACTTTCTCTTTCTCCGTGCTTCTTATCCGAAACGTGACACAAAACGGTGGGAAAATGTTTGAAGATCATCGTGAAGGGATCGTCCATTTTGCTGTTTTGTTCTGTTTGATTGTTTCAGTTATCTTCGTTCCTGTCTCTCTCTCTCTCTCGCGCCGCGCTCTCTCGACAGCTTCCAGTCGATTTTCCATACACAGAAAAACACCTTCACGCTGGGGTACTCTCGTGGCAAGGGTAACGAACGTCCACGAACGTCATCCCGGGGTGAGAACGATTTGTTCGCCGCACCGTGCGCAACACATCTCGGGCTCTCTTGCTCACGGTACGCTCGGCTGTCTCAGTATCATCCAGCACCTTGCCGGGCATCGCCGTGCCGCTCGCAGCGACACCTGCTGCCGGAGCGGGTTGCCGTTTTAACCGCCAAAAATCGGAGCACTGTCTGTGTGGGCTGCTCTCACACACAGTCACACGCACACGCTCGCCCGGGCTCATTTCGTTGGGTCCGTTGGCCCCGGACACGGTGCCATTTTCATCCGACCGGCTCGCGTCTGACGCATTGCGGATATTTTAGGCTCGCAGGCAGGAAGGAACGCTTGTTCCGTGTTTCGTTATGCTTCGCGGCGTCAACCGGTTTTGCAGGAAGCCGGCTGTCCGGTTTTGTAGGTTTTTGTAGGATGCAGGTTGACTTTCCGGGGGAACTAGCAATCGCACTGCACCTGGTGAGGATGCACTGCTGCCTAAGCAGCGTAGAAATTTAGCTGTACGTTGATTGTTAGAACCAGTTGATTTCAAACTAAACGAATCATAATCGTTGACGGTTTTTTTTTTGCTCAACAAATGAACTCATGTTATTAATTGTTTTGAGTAAAATTTATGGAATCTCTAAAATTCCATTTCAAAGAATTCATTACAGTTGAAATTTCTGAAATGTTAAAACAAAGCATTTTCCATTTAATTTGTTCTACACTACAATGACTATTTTTACTGTAGCTCACATAAAAAGTCAGATGATTAAATTTGGACACCAACGACATCGTAAACATATGTCTTTTCACTCTTGCTCTCGCCACACACAAAAACACACTTTCTTAACTCATTTTTCAACTGAAATTCAACTCAGGCCGGCTCAGTACGTACATTCTTTGATCGAAAAGTTTTCGCACACATAAATCATGTTACTAACAGACACAGTGTCCAGCTGGAAGTAACTGCAAAAGAGATGTAAAAAAGTTAACTTCACTTCCGTCCCTGTTGTAACTAGCAGGCGGTAGAAAATTTCCAACTTGTTCTGGTCGACGAAAAAAAAAACACTAAGAAAACTCCACAAGACTTTACCGTTTCGGGCCGGCTTAGTAGCGATGAAGTTCGCTTTGTATCTTTGCTCCAATAAACAACGGAATGGTTCATGCACCATAAACCCCGTCGAGCACGATTTTGGAGAGCCGTACATAAAGTACGTTTGCTGTTTTGATTGGGCAGCTTTGATGTGGCTTTCCGGCTGTCACAACCGTGTGTCTATTAAAGGGCCAGAAAGTGCAAGAATGCATTTCGTTTTCGCTCGAACTCGAGCATTTGATGAAGTTCCTGCTCAATTGTTCGTAACAAAAACGTTTACAGGTTCGAGTTTTTCTGAATGGAAAATGTACCCAGTCACTCCATGTACACTCGGGTGGATATACAGTGACGGGACAAGCTTTTATGTTGGATCGATAAGGATGGGAAAAATTGTCATCATGGTGCTTCCACTCGTACTTTGCGAACGCCGATACCCGGTAAAGGTGTATCAAAGTGGTATAAAAACGCCTTTTTGTGATCTTTCCGCTAACCTTGCACCGATTTCATTTTGCTTGCCGTTCCGTACCGCTTGCTACGATCGAATGGATTTGTCGATTCATAATCGAATAAAGTATTTTTACCTATCCTTTCCCTTTGTGCCACGTGTGCCGCGTGTTTCTTGTTTTGCTAGTGGTGCCTGTTTTCCTTTCCTTTGTCACGCTCGTTACCTTGCACTCTCACAAAATGGTAGATCAAGTTTTCGCAACCTTGTTTCAATGATATTTGCTCAGGAGGTTCTATTATTTAGCTACACTACAAAATTATCAGTGCTATGCATCAAGATTGAGTTGATCGAACTTTTTCCTCGCTGACCAACAATCGTTTGCATGTGTTTTGGCTTTGGTTTTAAGCCTCTACGCCTTAAACGACCAAAACAGCAAGAGTCGGAATTTTTATCACGAAACCTACTTCCAGAGAGCACAGTTTACGGCCGTCCATAAAATATCAGTTTTAATGATTTTTCAAGCACAGGCGCGTGGAAAGTGGAAGCCCAGGCCTGACAATGGAGTGCACTAGCCACCGAACTCAACCTTGAACGTGATTCAGGTCTCGATGTTGACTCCAAAAGATGAGATACTTGCCAAGATTAAAAAGAACGGACAGGACTAAGCAAAGTGAAGACAAAAAACCCATTTTGTCACCACCCCGTACACCCAGTGCTCCAGAGTACACTGAGGAGGTGAAAAATGTTGTGTTTTTCATGGAAGACGTTTAGTTTATACATTTCCTCCCCTGCTTTGGGCTTCGTGGGGGGGTGAGTTGAGCAACAAAAATTCATTGTCTTCTGCTCCGCCCCATCACCGGTGGCCGGTAAAACCTAATGAAGTGTTTGTAGGCTGTTTGCTTAAATTAAATTTGTTTCTCAAGTTTGTTGCCTGCGTGTGAAGGGTGGGCTGAAAAAAATGATACGATAATCGGATTTTCGTTGCCTTCATTTCTCACCCCGTCTTCGGAGAGCTTTCGGAAACACAATTTGTCCTGTAGCGATGGAAATCACTTGGGTGCGCTGGCGCTATGTAGGAAGATAAATTAAATTACACAAATGCGACTGCCCATCATCATCTTTTGTTCTCTACACTAAGAAATATTTTTCACGACATTTTATTGCCATACGGGAGAATGGAATTATTGATGAAATTTACTAATGGGAATGTTGTAACTTCGCTATTCGAGAATTATTAATAAAAAATGTTCGCTATGTTGTGTAAAGTTTACTTTCCAAGTGAAAAAGGAACCTCAATATAAATCTAAACAATGTTTTGTTGAGTTTAACATTTGAACTAGATTTTTTTAAGGTGAAATAAGTTGTTACATTTTTTTAAAGTAATTCAATTGTCTAATTTTTCGCTCACAGTTTAACCATCGGTGGTAAAAAGTTGTGTAAAAGATTACCATAATAGTTTTTCATACCATTATTGGTCCCTTTTATGTTTTAAGCTAGTTTTTTTCATATGGAGTTTAACATTTAGCAGCTGAAATAATGTAAACACGCCATACAAAACCACACACAAAACTAGCTTCAGATTTTCAGAAAAGGGTTTTTTCACCCTGAAAGCTAGAATTAGTTTCGACTACCTGCTCAATGTCAAATTTAAGGATCAGCAGTCTTTCTCTTTCTAACTTGTTGTTTTAAACTGACCGTTAGTCAAGTTGGTCATATTCTTCCTCATGAAACTCGATACCATTAATTCAACAAATAATTCTTTTTCAGGTTCTCTTTCTTTTTTTATTGAAATTCTTTTT
>KB671513.1:185579-203440 GCA_000349105.1 Anopheles epiroticus | reverse complement strand
CGGCACAGGCAGGTGAAGATTGCGAAAACATTTACTCTCCAACACGAGTCGTAAATCGCTGGAAAAGCCCTCACTTCATCTAAACGAATTCACACACACACACACACACATACTGTAACTGTGTAAACTTTTGCTACAAATGCACAAAAAAAAAACCTAGCGAAACATCAAAACCGTTCGACGTTTTCGTTGAAGGCAAAGCTCTCACGTGAAAGAAGCTGATACAGTCGACAAGGTGTACTCCCAGCTCTGGAAAAAAAGAAATTATCTGGGAGTAAATGGAAGGAAGGAAACAGGGGAAGAAACAATATTAATAATTTGTTGCCAATGCCGGTAGAGCACCGTAAAACTGTATCTTGGTGTATGGAGTTCATTAACCAAGAGAGAGAGAGAGAGAGAGAGAAAGAGATGGATGCCACTTGATAGAAACACTTGCTAACGAGCCCTTACTAACCTGTTTTTGTTAGCTGATGTGAAAATGGTGGAATCATTTTGTTTCTATTCCTTTTTCATTTAGCTACACTTTTCAATAGAACACAAATAATTTAATTTACATTATTTATCTCTTACAACTATATTTTACTATTATAGTTTCGATTAGCATTCTTTAAATTGTTTGCAAGATTGTGTAGATTAGATACAGGAAGAGGTGTTGACATATTTTTCCTATTTTTATTCGATACACTTTCTCACATTCAACCATTTTCTAGTGGTACAATTGTATACCAAGTTGTTCTACCCTCTTGCAAGTCCTTGAAAATGTACCGCGATATAATGCATTAATCCGAATAATGTCTAAGCTAAGCTTATATCTAAGCGCCTAGCATTACTACGAATAAGGTCTAATCATATCGCATAGTTCGTACAAGGCTAACGAATAGGACAGGTACGTTTTAAATTGTAACTGATAGCTTTAGAAGAGATCCCCTACGATTTAGAACTGCTGAAAACAGTGAAAAAGTTGCAACAATATTTTTAAAAGGAATGTTGTGTTCTATTTATACTCTTCCTCTACATACTGCTCTTATTATGACCACAGTTTTAGCTAGAACTCAAAACAGTTTACATCGATGAAATTTGTAAAAATAAATCTGTTTAGAATGGCCTATTATAGGATTTTACTGTTTTATAGAATAAAGCTAGCGGTTTTACAAACATTCCAACAAATTTTGAGGTGTGAGGACCAGAATGCAAGAATATATCCTAATTGTTGTACTTACAGATCTTAGCTGTAAATTCAATATGTTTCCTCAGCAACATGATCAATACCACATATCGTTCTAAATAATTGAAGGCTCTATGAATTCATACTTAACCGGATCTGTACATATGAGAGAGAAATTGTTGTGTAAATCATTTTATCAAAAGTGGAATATCAATCATAATGAATGTCTGTCAAAGCTAAGCACAGATTAAGATCAAGTGACCCACACCAAAGGCATCCATACAGACGTGTTGTTACAAACCAATATTATTACAATACTGTCTTTTCATTGTCACAGGATCACAATTTACTTACACCATCACTTTGAAATGCACCAAACAACTAATCGCTAATCTAATAGCCCCTTCAAAACAGCATGTAAAACTAATCAAAAAAATTCGATTGTTTTCTACGCTATGCTCAACCAGGCAGCGATTGCCGTAAACAACGTTTACTAATTTGGAACTTTCCTCCACCTGCCAAGCAGTAAACAAGTCAGCAAAGTAACGAATCGTTCACACGCATAAACACCCGAACGAAAACAGCTGCACGACTTTACAACACTTACTTGTTTACCGGATTCTCCTCGTATCGCCTTCACGTACAACGAAACTTCGTGAATTCGCTCGCGCACGACAAACGGGAAGCAACAAACTTCTACTCCCCTGCCACGCGGCAAGGTGAGTCACGTTTTTGCCGAAAATCAGCGGGCGAGAGGTAAACACTAAAAACAACACACACACAAAACCAAACCGATGGGCAATCATGGTCAAACCGTCGGTGAGTGATTGAGGAGTACGCGCTTTGCAAAAGCATTCGCCACTTCCTGCTGCGTCGTAAGCTGCCGCGGGAAGATTCGCCAAACCGGAATAAACAGAAGTACAAGCTAGAAGTTAACAAAAAAAAAGCGAGCCGGATTGTGCCCAGCACAGCTCTCCAAAATCGTGGACTACCCTTCGCATCCGTTTAGGGGATCGGGTGCTGTGTTCCGTAAACAGCTGATTGCGCGTGTACCACGGTTCGGCCACGTGGAGTTTCCGTTCGGGTGACAACAGTGTAAACAAAAACAAACCTCAGGCCCCCTGCTTCCCAACCATGTGCCATTTGGGAACTGGATTCCGGCGTTGGATAGAACCGGTTTTATGTTTCGTCGTTTGTGCGTATATTGTAACACGGGTTGCGTTCTAATGTGTGTCAGTCTATTTTTAAACTTGATACACCTGAGGAACTGAGATAAGAGGTTTATTGATGGTATTGCTTGGAAGAGTTGTTTGATTGGATGTTGTGTAAAAATTAATAAATTACTGAGTTGGTTGTACTTTAAATTGCAGAAACTAAACAATTCTTTGGAAAAACTTCATTCTCAAAATCTTCAAGGCTATTACCATTGTAATATACACTAGAACCTCATGTATGGCGTGGTGTACTCATACACCCTAAATCAGATGTTTTCTTTGCGTCATCTGATCGTACCTTCTAGGGTTTCTGGTGTCAAGTGTCCCCGGTGTACATCTTTTGGTAAAAGCCAATCACTTGGAGATATCCTCCAAAACCCTTAAGAAGTAACATGAGGATCGATCGCCCTCGAAACGTTTTGAAACGTTTCGTCACGATCTATCACTCGCGTGAATGCTCGTGAATGTCGAGGACGGTTGGCCACGGCATAGTGTCAGCAGCCTGATGGTTCTCACCGTATATTGATCGATTTGCATTCGCGTCGTGTACGTTCTAATCATTAAAATTATGATCCATATGGTATGCCTTTTGACCTTGTCCGCACCATCCAGTATCCATTAACTTTGTATGCGTGATACACATTCTGTGACCCCTGGAGCTTGTATGGGGCTCTAACAAATGAACAATACCTGCTGTGGCTTTAAATCTGCCTTACAGAGTAGAGAGCCTTTTCAAACGGAAGGTGAAAATCTAATAATAATTTCTCACGTGTTGGTTCTTTGCCTCGGTTGGTCTGGTAACCACCATCCCTCAGGAACATCGACCTTTCACATTCAGCGACATATATGCCCATAAAAGGAAAGTAACACCTTCGAGCAGTTCTCCGACGTCTCCAGAGCGTGTACGGTTTGTCAATTGTGTCGGCTATCCGCTTAGAGTTGGGTGGCACGATGCATACACGAACGACGCTTATGTCACCCCAGCACCACGTGTGTAACCCTTGCCAAGGTTCTCCATGCCATCTAATCGATCGAGCAGCAAGTAATAGTAGCACCAGCAACACCAGCAGGGTGGCCGCCTTCTATGTGTGTGTGAGTACCCAAGCCCTTGTAGCACCGTTGGAGTTCTCAGCCTTATCAGAACAGCTTAACGCACATGTGTCTGCTTTTATACTTTTTATCAACACAACGAAATTATGGCCTTCAAGGTGGGATACCTGGCTTTAGTAGTGACCTGCCGGTTTATCAACATGCGGGTGCTAAACAGATGGCACCAACCTTGTACACTCGGAAGTGAAGATCGGTACGTGTGTTTCATGGTTAATGAAAAGGGTCGGACGTGATTTTTGACACGATCGGTTTGGAATTGCCTTCAATCCACATAAATGAATCGCCACCGAGCTCCCAGGAACATTTGTGCATCAGGACTCGCCCTGACCTCAAACAACACAAAGACGTTACTATTGTCATTTCCAATCGACCAGAGGATACCACACCGACCAGCCCGCGCAAACCTGGAGAATGGGAAATTTACAACCTTCCCCAACAATGCCAACAATGACACGCTGTGCTGTGAGGCGCCCAATGTCTGCGACACCTTAGACCGAGAGAAAGACCTTAGGGAGTATGGAGACCCGTCCGGGGTAAATGTGTGCACTGTTGGCACCTTTTGATTTACGATGGGCAATAAAATGACTCACCGCTCCTTGGCGTTC
Source organism: Anopheles epiroticus (assembly GCA_000349105.1). Lineage (NCBI taxonomy): Eukaryota > Metazoa > Arthropoda > Insecta > Diptera > Culicidae > Anopheles > Anopheles epiroticus. The sequence continues at coordinate 199,346 of KB671513.1, read as the reverse complement.
CCCAGTCAGCAATTCTGCCGCAGAATGATAGTAATCGTGAAAGGGGCGATCGGCGAGATGTACGAGCCGCTCTGGTCTGGTTTGCCATTGAGGATCTATGTCAGGGTGGTGCGCATCGTGCAGGACATCCCTTTCTTTTCGAACGTTTTGCCGCACTCGGAAGAGGGAGGAAAGCCTTGGCCATATTGCACCGCATTTGAACGAGACTCTTTTCTAACAACTCTGCGTGCGAACACGTGCATGAGCCGGACGGACGGACGGACTGGCCGTGACATTGACCGAGTGAGATGAGATTAAATGGAAATGCGAGGGGGAAACCCACGCACACTCCGGCCCGCCGTCCGGCCAACACCTGTCAGAAACAATTAGTGTCGGCTTTGTTCGATGTCAGAATTGCATGAAAAGTGGCCACCGAGGGGAGGTGACCTGAGAAATCGTTGACAATGAGCGGCACAGGGCAACATTTCTATCTGTTCTCACTCTCGCTCACCGTTCTGCTCTGGTCCACAATAAAGCTCCGTCGTGGTCTAGTGATGGTCTAGTTTCGCCCCTTGCGATGTCTTACCACCTGCGGGCTTTGCAAATCTTTCATCCATCGTCAGACACCAGTTTCGCCACTTCCTGTTTCCATCAGCTCGCTCACCCGGGTCTAGAAGTTCAAGGGCACGCCATGCGAATGAACGATTTATGCTAAAAAATACCATCTCCCCCACCTCACCGGACGGCTCTTACCCCTCTACACCTCTGGCACTGTTACCGTTGCGGGCGTTAAACTCATCACACCGGCAAGTTATCGGTGACCGTTCGCCGGGAGTGTTTGAGCTACACTCCAGTGGCAATGAGCCGATCACAGCCGAGTATTGTCCCGGTGAGATGAAGTCTCACGATGGGGCGCGCTAGCCCGCTAGTTTGGTCACTTCCGCACTTACAACCACTCACAGACACACACCATCGATTGCATGACAGCATCGCATCTTGCTCGACGAAGCCAGCCAAGCCGTCTCATCTAGCCTTCCACGGCGGTGAGCGAGCTGTCCTATTGCTGTCTCTATCGGTAGCGTGCGAGGTTTGACGTCTGGTAGAAGCAGATCCGTGCACGATCGGTCGGAACTGACCAGTTTGCTGAGCTCGACGACTTCCAACTTACCTTGAACTTCTTAGGCGCGGATAAGCCGGATAGGCTATGGAGAGGGGTTTCAGAGGTGTTACGATTTAGAATTTCTGGCAAGTTCCATGTACTGTTGTGACATCTGTCCCAGGCAGTTTGCTAGATGGAGATATGCGCTAGAAACATGTGTCACTTAGTGTCGGTGATCATCGATGCAGCGGCCAGGTCCTCGTGATTGATGGTTGGATCGAGAACGGAACAAAATGTAAATCGTGTTTCAATTGGTTGCGTTGTAAGTAACAAAGTAGACGTTCATGTTTTACTAACGGAGTGTTCTATGCCTTTTGTGATGCATTTAAAAAATTTCATTTGATGACTTAGGAGCCAATATTCGTAAATAATTTTAGATATCAACTAGAGTATTTTGAATTCAAGCAGTTCACAGTGTAAGAGTATTTAATTACCAATAATTAAATTAGGTAACAGAGTTTGTTTGGGCTAGGTTTTAGTATAAGTAGGTGTTGAAGGTAGTTAATCAATCTGTCTCAGTAGCAACAGACAGTAAAATAATCACTCGTCTATCTTTCTATTCAATCATTTTCCTAATGTCACTTTCTCATCCGTAATATCCTCAGTTTACATAAAGGAAGCACCAATTCTACACTGTTTCCCGTTCCTTAAGGACCTTGCAAACCCCCTGTAGCGCACTAAATATGGCACAAGGCTGAATGTAACCCCTGATCGAGCTTCTCAGGCCAAATCTTACACCCCCCCCCCCCCCAAATAGCGAGGAAGCGCACTACAGAAACCCAACTTTGCGCAAGACCTCCCAGCTCGCGTGTGCCACTCACTAAATCACATACAGTGTTGCGGAGAAGGTAGGTTAGAAGCTCAAGATGAGCGCAAGTGCAAGTGCAAGGTGCTTCAAAATTATTTATTTATGTCACTAATGCTGTCATCAAATGGCAATTACCGTCACCCCAGCGCTTCCCTTCGACACACCGGCTGGGTGAGCCGTGTTGGCGTTGCATCTCATTTGCCTGTGCGCCAAAGTGGGCCAACTTGCAAGGCGAGATTGAAACCACTAGAAGAGCAGCGAACAACGCCAAAGCAGCTTGGCCGGTAAATATTTACACTGCGATGCGTATGTAGCAAATGGCAAAATCGTTCTATTGCCACGTTTCTCTAGTCTCTCTCACACACACACACAGCACGCGAACGCATTGTATGGTGGCGACCGGGCGCCCTTTTCCCGTCGCGTCTCGTGATCATCCTGCCCTTCTTGGCACGATATGTAAATAAATCATCATTCTCACCGGCCTACGATCACATTCGGGGTGCCATTGGTGGGCCGGTTTTGGGATGGGTGACGACAGCGGGTGCTCATCGCGGCCACAATCGATTTGCGAACTAATTCGAGCGTAAACGATAAATGATGTTGCGGCGAAGGTTTCGCACCGCTCGTTGATCTTGAAGTGCGAGACCACCCGCGGAAGGTACAACTTCATACGGCGACAATCCCTTGCCGTGGGGGAGAACTCCCAACGATCCATCTGACAGATCTGTCAGGTCTGGGAATGGTGTGTAGTAGCATCCGAGACAAACACGCCACATCTCTACGACAAAGAACTTTGTGAGCGTTCCTAGCCTCGACCAGTGCCATCTGCTTGCAACCGGTGCGACTCTTTCAGTGTACTACAGAATGCACTTTATTTGTTCCATCTTGCCCGGTCGTCTGAGTGATGCACATTTTGCTGTGTGTCTGCCGCTTGTGGATACTATAAATAAACACTTTCACCTCACTTTTCTTCAGCTCAGCTTCGGTTTAAGAGTGAGCGTCACCAGCTCTCAACTTCCTCGAAGGACTCGAATGCGGTCAAGTGTAACGGCCCCTCCCGCCATAGACGACATAATGAATATGTCAAATGGGCGCCCATACGCATACCGTGTGCACCGTGCGCCCTTCCATCCACACGCGGAGATAAAACATGCGTACGCAATGTGGCCGAGCACAGCGCAAAATTCCGGCCGTCCTCGAGCTGCTCTGGTGGCAATGGATGGATTAATTCACGATCGAATCCGAGTCTCACTGGTGAGAATGTGAACCGCCTCTCTCTCTATGTCCTCCCGATCTGTCAGGTTATCCAATCGGTGGAGCATTTGACATTGGCCTAAAGGCTTTTCCTGGAGTGTGTCCCCACGCACCTCCGGAATGACAGAACGGAACCTGATGAAGTAAGTGCGGCGAACGTTCTTAGAATACCGGTACCGAACGATTGTTACCGCACCGGAGCTTGAGGTGTACCGGAAGCAACCCAAGTCCTTCCTGGCGGGGTTGATTAAAAAAAAACGGGGTCAGTCGATTAGGAGGCGACACGGCGTGTGGTGTGGCGTTACTGCGCCGATAGGAAGTGATGCTTTGACAGCTTGGTGGGACAGTGGGCCACGGAGCCGCACGTGACTGCCATTCACCGCGAGTGTGTTTTAAAAGTTTTGATGTTTTTTTTTTCTGTTCACTTCCACACACTTCCTCACCCTCCAGCCCGGGTGGGTGAGCTTGAACTTGGCACATGCGTGTGCGTGACTGGCGTACGAGCTTAATGGTGGTTAGGCGTGCAAACGTTTCAAGCATTAACCTTTTGCTGATTGTAAGATGAGGAAAGAAGGAAAACAAGCGGTTTCATCCAGCACGGAAACTGACAGCTAAATGCTAATGTCCGTTTTAGAATGTTTGGTGCGTTAATGAACGAGCAGATCGGATCATGCTATGGGTGAGCAACTGCTGACCAGAACTGTGTCAACCTATCCTGAAGGTTGAAGAGTTTTTTGGGAATTTTTTTGTGCAAATTGTTTTGCCATTTTTATTTTTTAAATTTACATTTTTTATATTTCAAGTTTGATCTAGATTAACCTTGAATTCTTTGACAAGTTGCTATGCAGTACTTGAATCGTAGTTGAGCAGGCTCGCGATGGCAGTCTTGAGGCTGCGGTTTCGATATTCTATACGCTGTACGACACATTACGCCATTCAATGTATGCCATCCACGTAACGAGGAACTGAATAAACAAGTTTGCAGGTAGATGCCTAGCAGTCTTGTGGGAATTACTTCCGATCGGTGGAGGTCAACTGTCAGACGGAGTTGGAATTAAGATTCAGTAGTGCAATAGGTTCTCATATCGCTGTATAATTTTGAAATTTGATATTCATAACAACAAGGTAATAACATTTTTTGTTAGATCTCAAAGAAATATTTATACCAGAATTTTGAATGATTTTGTGTTTGTTCTATTAACCTGTGGGCCAATATTCCCAACTTATTATCAAGCGCTTAGCACAAGATCAAATGTCAAGGATAATATCAGCGTAAAAAACTGTCCACACATACACCACTTGAGGAAAGGTCGTCCGGGCTAGGACAAGCCGAACTGAAAGCAATCCGTTGGCAACTAGTGAAAAGGTGGTTTTGCTGCAGCTACGCGAAGGTTCTTGCGTTTTACTATTCCTTTCGCTTTTTTCCGCCTGCATTCTCGGCAAGAAGAAATCAGTTTTTCCTTCTATTTTTCATGGCCCTGCAGTGGATCTTGCTGCTGTCGGTCATCGAAAGACCGGTTGGGTTCATGATCACCACAGCGCTTCGACTTTTTGCGAATCGAGCGAAACGAACGTGTGCGTACTATTAATTTCGTTCATACAAGCATCCCTTTTGACTTCGTGACCAGAAAACCTTTAACGTATCCATCACACACTGCACCGTGGATGGGTGTTTCGTAGCGGTGCTGGCACACCGCTGAGCTAGCGAGGAGCTTCGAATATTTCTAGGCCTTTTTTTCTCTCAACGTGATCACTCTGCTTCTTCCCTTGCCAGACCGGGGCAGGGTGCTCTTATAAGGAGTTATCGAAGGTCAGTGTGTCAATTCACTTGACTCCGGGTATCCGTATCCGTTGCGGTTTGTTGCTCGTTTCGCTAAAGCTGTCGCACACGGTGCGCTGGAAGCAGTGTAGAGATCGCCGTACATGCGTCTGATCCTTACAGTCTTCCCAGGAGCGTGTACGACAAACTACAAATTGGAAGCGATCGGCTCGAGGACACTTCACGTCTGTACCAGTTTGACTGGAATAGTTTCTTTTTGCTTACGTTTTGTCTTATTTACCCTGAATTACCGAAGCCAATCGTTTTGAAGATCCTCTGATCTTATGCTCAACCCGCTTATGTAAAACATCAACATTAAATCACAAAGACGCTCCAAAGAGTTAGCTGTTTGCTTTTTCTCTCGCTCACACTGTTGCTCTTTCATTGAAGAACTAGAGAGCCCTACAAAAAAATCCTCTCCCACCTCCCAGCGTCTACATTGTGTGACACTGAAAGCAATCACTTCACCCTGCTGACCCTGGAAAGTTCAGTGAGCCTTTTTGGAGGGAAGCCTAGCTTAGTAGACGATAGCTGCGGTGGTGGCGTGAGTAGGGCAGCGTGTTTTGCGAGGAAAACGGTTTTTGCTGCTACAATCTTTGACCTTCTGTAGCTACTGACGAGCTTTCGGTTAAGATCGAAGGAAGCAGGAAGAGTCTAGGTACGATCAGCATGATTAGATGGTAACCATAAACGCTCGCATTGCTCAAAAAACGCCGTTAAACACATGTGTTCATGCGTGTTAAAAAGGGGGGTACAGTGAGTGGATCGTTTTCATGAAACCTTTCATTAGCGTCACTGCTAACCGGCAATTCTGCCACCAAAGCTCAATTGCTTCCGCACAGCTTCCGAGAGGGTATTTAGGAGCAGTTTACCTTTTGTAGATGCAAATTTCCGCCGCAGCAGCGATATCGGACTTTCTTAGAAAAATTAAGTTTGTTGTAATTTCAGTTTCATAAAGAGCATTATGTTTTTAAACTATGAGGAGGTAAAAATGGAACGTATTAGGGCCTGATTTTTATAAATGATAAAATAACATCTCAATTGAACCATTACATCTGTTTTCCTCAAGTGGAGATCATTTATACTGATTTTAAATCAACATTTATCTGTATTCCTCATTGTTTGCTAATTAAATTCTTCTTATACCTAAATGAAAAAAAAAATAGTCTCAGGATCAACCCAGTATTGGTTGCATCGCTGGAATCTTTTTCTATTTTCTATTTCGAAAATTTCTATCCTTTCTTCTCTACGGTCGGAAAGGCAATGTAGTGTCTTTAGTCTATAATTGTTTGTTTTGCTCATAAACTGATAATTTGAAAATCTTCTCCCCAATTGTGGCGGTTCAAAAGGAACGATTATTCCAAACTTGCACTCGGCGATTAAAGGACAAGGTTTCTGGCTTGATAGTACATACACATTTACGTACCAAAGCGATGCTACGATCACCAAGGCGTGGAAAATACGTGACTTAATGATTGAGCGGCTAGGCCGAGATATCTCGAATATTGTACAAGGATCGAAGTTCATCAGTTTCGCAATTCCGGAAGAATTCTTGAGAACCTCTGGATCCCTTTTCAGACTAGGAGACGAGGTCCCGAGGTCCCGAGGACGAGGTCCCGAGGTGAAATCATTCCGGATTAACGGCTCCGAGACTCTAGAGAATGCTCCAAACTAATGGTTTCAGAGACGGTTCCAAATCAATGACTGTAGATCCTGCTCCGAACTACCTTATCGACTCCGAACTAACTAACCGGACCGAAATAACATGCTACGAGTCTATGTCTATAACTAATTGGAGTGAATTTTAGGAAAGATTGAAGAACAGAAGAACCAACAAAACAAGGAAAAATACGTTCATAAATAGCAAAAATCTTTAATTTACACGTGAAAAGTCACACAATCACACCTTCCGGCGTACGCTTCGGTTCACTTTTACCTCACCCAATCCGAGCAGCTTCCCTAGGTCCGTAGGTAGAATGATCATGCTGGGTGGCTCAGTAGGGATCGGTAGCGGACGCTGAAATATGAACAAAATGAAACAATATCGTGGCGTTGTCGTCGCACGGAAAGCAACCGGTACCGCGCGATCCGTGGTTAACGTGGTCCGGTTGACTTTGACCTTATGTTTGGCAGAAAGGGAATGGTTTTCTGATTGGGGAATTGTCTCGTGTTTCTCGTGTGTCTCGTGAGTGCACGGTATGGGGAGCGTTTTTGCGGTACATTATGCCGTGAAATGGGGCACGTGATTATCGGGGCCGATTGTATGGAACGTGTCAAATCAATTTCTAGGCCACTCAGCCGATATGTTTACTCAGTTCAGAGATGTATTAACGGGCGATATTAATCACCTAGAGCGGATTAGTGTACGATATTTTTTGATAATTGGAGCATTTGTGTTACATTAATCCGTTATGACACAAATCCTTCTAGAAATGGAAAGTTCTAGAAGCAATACCTTTCCATTTTTTTCCGTACCGCTTCTGGATGAATATTGTCGCGAAGAACTTTTCCTCCAGAAACAGTCATACATGTTGCGCCATTTGTGCGTGAATCGTTTTACAAAAGTTCCAGCAAATGAGGATAAATTGGATGAAAAACAATACCAGCGGACAACTTTTGCGGAAACGAGAATTCGATACCATTTCATTCCTCATTTAGTGCGAACAACACTATCAATTACATTCCTCACCAACTGTGTCAACATCGTACTCCTTAGCACCTTCGAACGGTATTAGCTCGTTGGAAGGACTCCGAGTGCAGACGATGGTGAAAAAAAAAACAATATTTACAAGCGCACATTAGCTGGTCGAAAATACGATACGACTGCGTATGTTGTGCGTCACACTTTCCACATGGCCTAGAGCACCTACCGGCGGTCTTGGCGAGGTTGCATCATACGTCAAGTGCGTTACCTTCATTAGCTAATTTACTTACCGTGCTTGTAGGAATGCCGCAGGGCAGTGTAGAAGCGATGTCTCTTCCGATAACCTGTTTGCTCCCGTTCTATGACCTGGAATTCGATATCGGCTGTAGTAATTATTCTTTTAAATTTTTAAGGTTGTCTAAATTATTGACACAGTGTGATTTTGAAATAAAAACTTTATCATGAGATTCTGATGTGAAAGAGAACTCGAGAAGGTAGAATATATCCTAGGACTCGGTAATCCTTGTTAGATAAAACATAATGTGAGAGAACGTAAAGTCCTTGAAACATGTTGGATTGTATGCAGATCCTCATTAAACGTATCACATTTTTTCGTTTCAACGTTAGATGACAATCGAAGAGATGAAACCCTTGAAACCCTTTTCCTTTTTTATTTTATGTAAAATTAAAATTTTTTATTTTGAGTTCCATCAACAGTATCAATTTTAAGTGCTACGGTCAACCGTTGTTTGTACTAAAGCATATTTACGACCACTAAGAATGATCAAACGATAGGTATAATGAAAACGGTTTGATATGGACGCTTAAAGGGGTTAAAAGCATAATTATAAATTAAGCCTTGTTTTCCTCGTCATAAATGAAATGAAAATAATTTTGCTGGACCACCCCAGAATTGTACTATGGCACGAATACTTAAACAAAAGAGCTAGTACAACAGCAACGCGATGACCTCGTGTGTCTCCCGCTACTAAATCATTCCTTCCTGATTGCAAATTTCAGTGATCAACTGCTGGCGGCAATCCGCACAATTCGTCATTCGGCCCCACCGCCACAAAACCCACAAACCTACAGACCTACTGCGGCAACACGGACAACGTCTCGGCCCAATGTCACTGGACACGACTAAACCCTGCTCCTACCGTTTAAGGAAGCACAGCGGGGTGCCGTCGTCAGCAACATGCGTTAGAGATATCCCCCCCCCCGATCGTCCATCCCTCTAAGGTAGGTGTGTATGAGTAAATGATGATGCGCAAAGTAAGGGCATGCTCCGATCGATCGATGTACTAAACGGCGAGACGGTCTGTAGTACGCCATCTACAGGACGATCGTGTACTAAAGCGCAAACACAAAACGAACGTGTGAGGATGGTGCGAACATTGGCGCTGTTAATTTATGTAATCGACGCCGCGACCTTTTCCTTCACTTCCTTGGGTTCCGTAGACGGTTTAGCTTCCGGCTAAGGGGACGGGAAGTCGCTAAACAATGTTGATTGGGGCTGGTCCCTTCTCGTGCTGGCGTTTGGGAAAATATATTTAAATGAGAAGTTGTTGGTAGTAGATTGGTTCTGTTTTTTTTGGAAGGTAGCATTGCTGCAATGTATCTTTCTGTAGGTCAGATGACTCATGTTTTTCGCTTCCCCTCCTTACGTCCCAGGCCGACACCTGCCGTGCTAATTAGCTGCGGTTAGCATATGTTACGACTTACTGGCTGTGGTTGTTATTTTTTTTTATAACATTTTGGAGATTGTTTTTGATGCTTAACCTCATCGGAAGCAGGAAAGGAAACGAACTCACTGTGCCGACCGACTAGCAGAATAATTTCACGGCTGCCAATAACTCCGATCACTATCGCAACTGTCGGAGGGATATCGCGGATGCTGGGCTCGGAACGAGCAACGAAAAGTGAGTAAATCGGGCCCACGAAAACGGCCCGCAGAAGGGAACGGATATTCGAATGTTGCCTTTCGTGTGTCTGTGTGTGCCCGTGGGCAAGGTTAACGACCAGCCAGCCTGCCAGAGCCAGAGCCCGGCCGATCGAGCAGCGAAGGCCTATCGAGCCCATTTTCGGAAGGCGAAGTCAGCAAACCTTTCGCTGCCTCGCAAAACCCGACGGCCCTCGAATCAAAAGACGGCAGCCCAAATCGACTGACGGCGAAACCTGCGGGGAAGGAAATTGATCGGAAGTGATCACTCTCTTTCGTTCGCACCGATACGGTACAGCTTCCCGATTGCGAGAGGGGTTTGGCATTTCTTTCCACAGTTCCACACTTTGCAGGCCTTTCCCAAAGCGTTCGTCACACGGGCCGGGCCCCGGGTCGGTGCAATAAAACGGAATCTGTTCGTATGCAAATCTCATTGCCACCTCGGCTCACCATGCGTGCACTCGGCGTGTGCAAAATGTCTTGGTCATGGCCGCTTGTTTAATGGGTGGGAAATGCGCCATGGACGGAATTGACATTATTTGCAATAATACATCCGGTTAGTTGACGTTGAATGTCTTCTAATGACTTAACGATTGATGAATACTTAACGTACTTCGCCCGAAATACAACATCTAAATGAAACGCATTCAACAGAATACAGAAAATGATCGTCTCCCGCCTCTTAATCCATCTTATAACCAACAAACAAATGAGCGCCCCATCCACATCAATCGTCAGCTCAACGCAACGCCATATCGTTTAATTGTCCGCGTTGAATCATCCCAAAAATGGCCAACGGAGCGCCCCCAAGCTCGCCAAGAGCTGCTCCGCTTATCGTGTGCAAGAAATCAAACCCCGCACAACTCAATTATCGTGGCGAGGTCTCGTGAACGGCAGCATTTCACACGTGCCGCGCCGTCGAGTGGGTGTCGTCCCCCATGCCGCCGTCGCTGCCGTAGTCGATCGCGACGTATCGGTTTCCATATTTGCATGCCACAGCTGAGACAACCTCCCCTTGTTGTTGCTTACCATCTCAGACGACGCTCTGCCCTTTGTTGACTCTCCTGTCTAGATGATGGTGCTTGTAACGCCCGTCCGTGTGTGATGTAGACGCGGCGCGTTTAATATCCTCTCTCTGATCTCTGCTTGAAGTGCATCCAATTTTGAAGGTTTTCTGTCGCACCTCAACGCCGGCGAATCGTTGCAGCTAAGAGTGTTTCCAGTGATTATCACACGCCGAGCTGCCTAAAGGGATATCGAGTATCAACGGGTACTTCCAACTGATGGCCACTAGCGACAGAGGTTGACATCATTGGTGGCTAAAGTAGTCACCTTCTGCGCTACTCGGCACGGCGGCACACGTAATGCGAGAACTCTGGTAAACCCGGATGGTTCAAGGTTTTCCCTTGCGCCCGGTTCGCTGCTGGCGGAGAATGAACCCAAGCTCGCTCGTCCGTAGACGAACCCGGGCGGGATGGATCCGGGCAGTCCAATTTCTTCTTCCCCGGACGCCGGACGGTGCAACTTGGCGAGATCGGCAAAGGGGAAAGCAATTAAGGCCCCGAGAAACCGGCAAATTCACGCGAACCACATGGGTTTGTTATCCCGCTAGCGGCGTAATGGGGGCCGGCTATATACTTCGTGCCGGTCATGCATCGCCAACCAAGTGGGCGATCGACTGCACTCCGGGCTTTCGGTTTTGGAGGTTTGGTTTTCTTTTCCACAGTGCCAGAGCAGGACTAGGAAAGGGGGAGAGGGGAGACAGGGTTGAATTTTAGGACGGCATTCCAAAGTTTCGGTGCACGCGGGCCCGTGTGCGTCATGCAAGAAAGGCGCGAGGGAAGATGCTTCTATCGGCAGATTTTCATCTGTAATTTATTTTAGAATTTAATTAGTTTTTTCGATTCGGAACGATGTTTTTTTTTATCACAGTTCCTGCAGTTTAGTCTTTTTATTTGTCTATTAATTAAATTGAACTTAATTTTGCCAAGGCAGATTGAATGTTTTTGCTCCTGTTAAGCATGTTCTTGTTTCGAGATGATGATTTTGATTTTATTTTACCTCTCCTCACTGTTTATTGACGCGCTCAGTAATTGATAAAACAAGCATGAAATAACAAATGAGGCCTCTTAGACGATTATTCTTATTCTGAACATATGGGCTTTGGCCCCAAAATCATGTGGCAAAATGAAAAATAATCTTCTTTAGAAATATGAAGCGAAATCCCCATCTTTTTATCAAACGAAAACACTATGCTTTACATTTTATCCAAAGCTTTCCGATTTGATTGACATACTTTACAATCGGTGATTGTATTACTACGAAATTATGTTTGTAGTTTCGTTAAAATGAGCCATTTTTTATCAAGAAACGATTTGTTCGTCACTTCCCCATCCGTAGTATTGACTATTTTGCTATTTTGTTTATTTTAAATTTTGAGCCTTAAGTCTGAGGAAAACCAAAAATAGCAAATTCAACGAGTTTTCAATGGTTTTATAGATTCGATGCACAACGTGCGAGAATACCACGTGAGAGAGAATTTCAACATGAAGTGGAGTTAAGCAAAAACTATCTTTCTATGTGTTGATTCGGAGTGCCATAGTAAATTAAAGAATTACTATGTTGTTCACCTCATTCTTATTCACACTCCTTGCAACTCACTCTGAGACTCTATTGCATGAATCAACGTCAAAAAGAATTTCAAAAGAGTGAATGACTATTTGACATTGGAAGTGATTCAAAAATAACGATTAACTAAAACTGTTTGTGTAAATATAAAAAATATTATTATTGAATCTCCTCGCGCTGTTTTGAGTCCTTTTATTCACTGGTAGGTTTAAGTCACTCACCTGCTTTTACCGAATGCATGCTTCGTTTGCATGAAAATATCACACCCCTTCAGAGTGTTAATTAACTGTAAAACAATCCTGTAAAACATCATTTATAATAAGACGTCAATAAAGATCTTTAAAACAAGCACAATGCAATGGCCAGCTCCGCAACAGTAGTCAGAAAAGCATTTTAAGTAATGTACAACGCAAACCCCAATATTTGTGTAAGCTGTAGTTAGTGGTGTAATTTATCATACACACCAAACACTATCCTTGAGCTGAAGCCAAATCTTTAGTTTCGTGACGATATATATCCCCTGCTTTCGGAAAACCCCAACAACAGCCCCATTCACCCAACAACAGTCCCCAGGTTTAGCAATGGGCCGAATCGGGCAAAAATCCCAACATTGTAAAAAAAACGCCACCAAATCGTTAAGTACAGCCACAGATCGCACGGTTATTCAATGACACGCCGAAATCATTGACCTTCCACCATGCCGACAATATCATGGCAACAACTAGCACTACACAAAAAAAGCATAGCCAAAGTGTTGGCAAATAATATGCTCGCTCGCCTGCTGGCAGAGCAAACCTTTGGAGGGCAGCTGCACGCTTTAAGCCACGTCTGCCACCTTTCTAATCGCAAATCTATTAAACAATTCCTCCAGCCCAGTGACTCCTTCGTGCTTCCGTCCTTCTCGACACTATGCGTCATAAATCTTGCGTTGACAATCGGAGTATGTGTCTTCTGCAGCACTGGGAGCTCCATTCGAATTGTACAAAGCGAGTGATCTCTCTACGGTTCTTAATCTCCTGAACAGATCGTCTCGTCGCATTGTCATCTCAAGGCGTTAGCGAAGAAGATCGCACGAGATCGCGTGTGGAATTCCTTTCAATCGAGTTCCACTTACTTTGCCAGTCCGGATGCTAAACAACACTAACTCCCCGAGCAGATGTTATAACAGCCAGTAACTGCAACCACAAAAAAAACTCCAAATCACCCAAATGACAATGTTTAATCTGCGAATACTGTCCCGAACCCCGCAGACACAGATCACCTTGACCGTTGAGCCCGCGTTCAGTCCACATCCGAATTTGCCACTACTGACCCCCATTCGGCTTTGCCAAAACACCCTTTCGCCTTCCCCGCTGCCACTAGAGATCACTATCGGGTGGCCCTCCACATAAGGATGTGGAAGCGTTGTTGATGAAGACGACACTCATCGTTTCGGAAATAAGTTGAAACAAAATCCCAGCCGAAAAAAAACCCCCATGCTACATGCTGCATGGGCCAGTGGATCATGCTATTGCCCTTTCTATCGTCCAACAAA
>KB671513.1:67700-181569 GCA_000349105.1 Anopheles epiroticus | reverse complement strand
CTCTCTCTCTCTCTCTCTCTCTATTACTCCGCCTATCTATATGCTCCACGCAACCCAACTTCAAACATCAACTGTTCGCACTGGGAGGTGATCGTGCGCACGGCTTGATGTTGTTGCTATTCTCTCGGCGCTTATTTGGCCACCACCGCCGCCTGACCATGAGGATCAATGACATCGGGTTTGAGGGTGCCGCTACGTTAGTGCGGGGCGCGTTGGACGAATGTTTACATTTTTTGAACGATGTTTTATTTATACTCCTCTTTTTTTTTGGTGTTCTGTTGCCCCCTTGTCTTCCTGTGTCCTATCAGCAAGATCATTTGCATATTTAGGTACGGTAAAGATCGCAACATCGCGGACGAGTTTGGTGTGTGTGTGTGTGCCTGCTACAAACATTAAAAGAAACATGCTTTACAAAACGCACTTTTAAACATGATGCCGATGGTGATAATAATAAATTTTATGCCGCAAGTGGAGCAAAAGTTTCTAATTAGATGAGACAACTTTAATTGCTTTGTTAACCTGATAAAACGTAAGTTCATGTTTGTCATCATCTCCAATAAAAATGTATAAAGCGTCGTTGAGGTAATTACTGCTTTAGACATGATAGACTCTACTTGCTGCATTATAATAACTTTTAGTGTTTCAGTAATTAATTCCATTTCAAAATACAAACACAAACGTTGTCTAACAGTCCTTTATGGTTTTTATTACACACAAATTATAGCGTTGTCATATTTTCTTTAATGTCTTTAAAGGCCCCTCCCCTGAAAGTAGTGATTTATCCGTAAAATACATGTACTAATTTGTATGGCCACGTATTATATCTTCACTAACTTATTAAGGCCTCGATACGCGATTATTAAATAAATAAATATATTTCTGTGACGAGAAGCCCCTGAAATTCAAAACCCCTTCTGTAACTTTTAAAAAAACATGTTTTCATATTGTGTTTACACATACTATACACCCCTTCTCGCTACTTTCTTTTTTATGTTGCTTTTACGTCCATGATAAGTAATCACGCGAACAGCTGCATTAAAGCGCCTCTCACCGTCGTACCCGCCTCTCCCCGTTCGTCAAGGTCGCAAAGGAAGTTAACCTTGAATCTTTCAACCTACAGTGCGCTTTCGGAGGAAACAATTATGCTACCAAGACGGGTTCAACGCTATCCCCAACGCTAGCAAGCACAACGCGTCAAAGGATTCCTCCCGTCCAACGCGACTAGTGGCAACTGTTGCAAATGTCTGAATCTGACCCTGAAAGCGTTTCCATGGTGTTGGAACGCAACGGGCTGGAAATGGGTATAGAAATAAAAAAGCAGACTTTGCGGAAGACTTTCATACCGACGACACTGAAGAACCGCACCGGGAGCGCTGCCTCGCAAAAGCCAAGGTCCCTAGAACATAAAACCGAACTCTCGTTGCTTCCGCGCTCTATGCTAACTCACCACCCTCTGTAGCGTGAGCATCCAAGCTTCTATGTAACGACCAGTGCACCACTGCACCATAAAAGGGAACTGGTGCGGAAATAACATTGCATCATGCTTCGATTTCGAAGGCGAAACTGATTACTACCTCACAACCCGCGGGCTCCCCTATGTATTCCTGTGCACGGCTCGACTTTATGTGCTTTTATGTCTTTCATTTCTTTCACATTCCCTTTATGTTGTTTGCTTCTTATAGGGAGAAGGGATCTTGCAGAGGGAACATTAACTCTCGCACTCTCGCTTCACTTCGCCACACACTGCCGGTCTGCTCCTATCAGCCGCTCGGAAGAAACAAAACACAAACGATCATATCGCTCCACATGTTTCGGGCGATGGAACGGAGTGGACATGAAACGCAACTGGAACCCATGTGTACATAATCTCTTCCACGCCTAGCTGATCACCTTGACTGAGCCCTGCCCGGCGTACACTTGAACTCTCCGCACAGCGCTCCGATCCATCCAGTAGCACTCAAAGTCGAAAGATCGCACTCCTTGCATCCCAGCTGAAAGGGTGATTAACCAACCGTGTGTGTGCATGTGGGTTTAAGCTTCCAAAAACATCTATATTAGAGGCACGATCAATACAAAAACTATGTTAAAGTGTGATTCAATCAATGGTGAGAAGATGAAGCGGGTTTAAAAGCTTTAGAAACTTGATCAACCCAAAATAGGAGCGATGCTATAAAGGGCATTTTTTGGGCGTCTAGAGCAAAACAGGGCAATTCACAGCGAGGTGTTAATAGCTCATAAACACAAATTCGGTTCGATACGGGGTTTCAATTTAGAATTTTACTCTTTTCACTCACTTGAATAACTCCAAATAATACGTTGTTTTTAGCTACAAGCTACACATTGAATAACTCCAAATAATACGTTGTTTTTAGCTACAAGCTACACATTGAATAACTCCAAATAATACGTTGTTTTTAGCTACAAGGATCTCTGCTGGGTTGTACAACGGTTCTCATAATCATGCATCACCAACGGCGACATTTCAATATCCACTTGTTTAAGGACAGTTTTTGTCCGTGTTGCGAAGTGACACATCATCATCATCATCGTTGTGGCACCAGTCGGTTTGACCTAACACAGCGTGAAAACACAGAACCTTGTTGCGGGCCCCTTTATTGGATTAAACCTTCGGCAGCAGGACCACGTTGAGGGGGAACTGTTAACGGGGCAAGCCACCGGTGGGATGGCCGTGTCTGGATGTAACTATTTCGGTTGCGTGAACAAAATCGGTCATTGTTTGACAACAGACCGGGAAAGCCGGCAAATGCTTGCAAACCTTCCCACACACACTGTGCGATTATTTCGTAAGCTAAGCTGCCCTTGCGTTGCTTACGACAAACAGGAACAGTAATTGATTTGCAAATCATACCAAATATTAACCTTATCTTGGTGGCATATGTAACGTAGAAGATATAAAAAGTGTGAGAGTAATTAAAAGGAATGGTTGTCACTTTAACTTTTAGTTGTATGGAGGATTGAAATGGAAAAAAAATGTGAGAAATTCTTTCCTCGAGCTGCGTTCTACGCACTCCCTATCTATAACTCAAATTCCCCCTTTAGCTTAACTTTTAGTTTTTTAAGTACAAACACCTAAGGACCTTTTAAGTAAAAACACCAGTTTTTACGCAGGAGTATTGCAAACAATCGTTATATTTTTATCTAAACCTGTTTGTAAATGCATGGAAAAAAGCAAATAAATCGCATATCAAATCGATTTATCTTATCAGTATCAATTGGTCAACGATCTGTCAAAATCGATGTATATCCAAATCCGCGTAAATCGAGCTTTATCTAAATCGGGCGGTCAATGTAAAAATTGTTAAATCATTTTTCAACTTATTTTTTTCTAAGAATACTCTTTTGAGGTTATCTCATTTACAATGAATTCTACTACAGTAAAATTAAAATAATAATTTGTTTAGTCCAGGAAAACATAAGCTCATCTAACTAAGCCATTTCCGAGCTTGAAATAAAAATTGTTAAAAAAAATACTATCTATTAATTTGCTTTAATGCTTTAGTTTTTATTTAAAAAAATGAGCCATGTTTACTAATTTTTGGCATTGAATTACGTTGCAGAAGATAGCGTAAGTCATGATTTACGTGTAACTTTTTTGTTTACATTCAGTGTGAATGCTTTCCTGTTGAATATTCAATACAATTTTAAATAAATTGTATCAAAAATACTCAAAATAATAAATTTTATATAAAGAAAAAAATTAAAAATAAATCAAGAAGGCAACATATCTTACAAGTAAATAAGATTATCATAAAAAGGTAAAATAAAGCAAAATGGCAGTGGAACAAAAGATTAATCCCTGTAAGTAAACTCATGCCTTAGTAAATAAACTCACACATGCTCAGATTTTGAAGGTGAGCTGCACTTGCTTTCCCAACCCGAGCGCCGATGCAATGCGATTAAAAGTATGCGCAGCCGGTGCCAGAACGGAAATCACCGCTTAATGACAGCCCCCAGACAGCCGCCAGCCCAACCATCCAACCCTCCCCGCCCAACCCAACGGAGGTAAGCAACAATCAGAACTTCTTCCGATCGGTGCGTGTAATGCTCGCTTTTACGCTCGTGCGTACGAGAGCGAGAGAAAAGCAGATCAATAAAGCTAAATCAATCCCTTTTCGCTGCGGAGGCGGCGTGAAAGGGCGAAGCGGGAAGGGAGGGGGGGGAGCTAGCAATGTAAGTAAACGACACTTTTCGTCGAGGTTTTTACCCAACCCACAGTCCCACCCTTCCCTCTCCCTCTTTAGGGGTGAAATGCAGCGATGGCAGCAATGTTCGCGACTCTCGATCAAGCGCCGAAACCACGATCCACGCTTCGCGGACGAGAACGCACCGATTCCTTGGGGAGACAGCGTGCCGGAACAAGCGAGAGAGGGCAGGGGATGGGATGAGGGGGTTAAAACCAACCCCTGTGAAGCAGGGGTGGGGAGGGCGCCGAACCGGGCACGAATGCAACGTTCCCGCGAGCGAGAGTGCCCCGACGAACGGAAGTGCGCGACACGAACGGAACGGAGCACGAGCCGAACGCTAGCGAGAGCGTACACGCACGCACTACCCGCGCACTACCCCCCTGCCACAGCCTGGGAGGGTGCGCTTGTGAAGGGGGAAGGGGAAGGGCTAGGAGAGACGATATAAAACCGGCATCAAGTCGTAGCTTTATTTCAGTCTTTCAACAACACTTGTCGCAGCAACACCTTTCGAAGACGACGAACACACGGCAAACAGCAGAGGCCAACCCACGTGTCTGTGTGTGCTGTTGGTGCTGCAAACACGTATCTTGGCACCCGAGACCTATAACCCCTACCACCCCCTCAAGCTTGACCCGTGCAAATTTCGTTTTTATTCAGTGCGGCGTTTAACGGGTGACGGTGCAGTGCAGTGCAGTGGTGCATCTGGGCGAGAGGAAGCTTAGAGAGCGAGAGAGCGAGAAGCGGTGCAGCCATTTAATTCGGTGCAGCGTGTGCGTGTGTGCCAGTGCGTAACCGTTTCGAACACTCCTTACCGCGCCCGGCCTACGCAAGAGCTAGCGAGCCCCGAACCTAGCAAAAAAAAGGCGTCGCTTTTACCTTCCTCCCCACGATTGCAGCAGACGATCTGTGTGACTGTGCGTGTGGGTGCGCGTGTGTGTGTGCCAGTGATAGTGTATGCGTTCGTGCGTGTATGTCTCTGCAGCCCTTAGCACGCAGTCGAAATTGATGGAGCAGCAGCGAACCGGTGGCATTCAGTACAGGAGTTTGTGTGCGATAGTGACGACGGCAGCAGAAGCAACAGCTGAGGCGCAGAACGAGCGTTCGCGAGTCACGAGTTCGCGTGCTGCACGGAGCTGCTGTGGACGACTGTAACCCTACGGCCTCAAGAGTCGCCCGGACTACATCTCCCCGCCTTCGCCCGGAACGTCCCAAAGCAAGATATCCAGTAGATCGAGTAGTGTTGCTGCTGCCTCGTGCACGATCAGGTGTTGATACTGTCCATGTGTGCTTCCCGGCCGTAAGCCACCGTGAATGAACATTGGCAAAAACGATCTCTCCCCCTTCCCCGGTGCGCCCAAGATTAGCTTGGGAATACAGTGCGGGAGTACGGTGCGGTACGGAGAAAGCTAGGTCCTTCAGGTACTGGTTCAAGTACTGAAGGTGGCAGTAGCTGAGGATCCAGTGAGTGTCAGTGCGAGAACTTCCAAGTTGACCTTTAGTCGACATCTCCTTCCACTTTTTGTGCGATCTTCAAGACAGTTTGTATTTAAGTGTACTTCATTTCGGAACATCATACACCGGAGTGGAAAGTCTTTGAACTGCGGACCCGTCACAGTTCTCCCTTCGCCCTTCAGTGAAGCAGCAAATCCGTTTCAAAAGAAAAACAGTATACATTTTCCACGGCTTAGCGCCCTTGCCCTTGCCCCGTCATCACCCGAGCGGCCTCAACGGAGCCTAATCGTGAGCTTTGAATTGTTCCAACTACGAAAGAGAGTGTTTGTGTGTGTATGTGTGGTTGCGGCAATTGTGAAAGTACTTGAATCGCGGTGGAACACAGTTGGAAAGAGCGAAGCCACAGCGTGCTGCAGAAAGTCTAACGCGCATCGACCGAAGAGAGCCAAGGCGGCACACGACACGAAATCTTCGCCCTGCTCCGTAGGCAGTGAAAGGGAACCGAGCCGTGGCGTTGCGGGCCCGCGAAAAAAGAGAAAATCGCCGTCTCCAGAAAAATCAGCAGACAGCTGGGAAGGAGTGCGAAAATCCTCCACCATTTTAGGACACTCGAAATCGCAAGAATTGGTGTTTTGTGTAAGATAGGCAAAAGTGTTTCCTTCTTCATTACGGACACACACTCAAAAAACAAACGAAGCTTTGGCAGAGAATCTGCTGGATTCGGAATTCTTAGTGCTGGAGCAAACGGTGTATTACTCGACTTAAAACAAAACAAAACTACAGACTGAACGTGATAAGCTGTAAAGGCTGGCTGTGTAACAAAACAAAAGTGTACAATTTACTGTAAATAGCAAGCGTGGTGAATCACACCGTCGAACGGTGGGAACAGCAACCAAGAACCCCTCAAAAGACTGGACTTTGAAGTACGGGAGCGCTGCAGAGTGGCAGGCAGGTGACCGTGTGCACCAAGTGCACCGAGCGATCGATATTATCGGCAGCCAAACGGGAAAGAGAAAACCAACGAAATAGTGCCTTCATCCCCTTACGACAGCTCGCAGGTTTAGACAAAACTCTTACACACCGTGCAAGAGGAAGCCATATTAGCCATATAGTTAGTGGGAGAAGAAACCAACCGAACCGAAACTAAGCAGCAGCAGCAGCAGCAGCAGCAGCAGCAAAATGGCCGATACAAAGACGACAACCACCAGCGAGGGAACGAATCTAGTAACGCCCGTGACGGCGACGGAAACGGCAACGCAAACCAACGACACCAGTGACAGCAGTGAACAGACGACAACGACGACGACGACGACGGAGACCACGCCGGTGAGAACGATGATCGAAACGGCTACGATGACGGATGCCGGCGAGCAGAAAGAAAGTGAAAGTGGCGAGACTGCTGCAGTGACTTCCCCGGCACAAGCAACAGTGGTCGCCCCGGTCGTGGAGGAAGCAAAGATCGAGCTGGTAGAGGCGGAAGAGGAACCGGACACGCTGTCCCCGCTGATGACGGACAACCATACGTTCCTGCAGCACCAGGAGCTGATGCGGGAGGAACCGCTGGACGAGCGTGATCAGCTGGAGGAGCCGGGAAGTAGCAGCCCGCAGCAGCACTTCCACCGCCACCATCATCATCACGGTGCGGAGGAGGTGCATGACTATGGCATCTACGATGATGACGAGCAGGAGGACGAGGATGAGGACGAGGACGAGGACGACATCGACGATGAGGACGAGATGTTTATGCGCGATCAGGACGATCGGGACCTGCAGCGGAACATGAAGCACTCCGACACGAAGGAGTCGATCAGCTCGATCGATAGTGACGTCTCGCTGTCGTACGATCGGCGTAGCTGCAGTGAGCAGCCACAGCAGCATCAGCTACAGCAGCAACAGCTCCGGCAGCACTCTGAGGATGCCGGTGCCGGTTCATCTGACGATGCGGCGAAGGATTCGGGTTGTGAGATCACCAAGAAGTCGGCCGGTGAGGGAGGAAACGACACGACCGGCACGCAGGAGGACGCTGAAGACGGCGGTGCGTTCGAGATCCCGGACGACGAGATGTGCGAGCGGATCATCGAGCAGGTGGAGTTTTACTTCTCGAACGAAAACATCCTGAAGGACGCGTTCCTGCTGAAGCACGTCCGGCGCAACAAGGAGGGCTTCGTGAGCCTTAAGCTGGTGTCCAGCTTCAAGCGCGTCCGACAACTGACGAAGGACTGGCGCGTGGTGGGGTACGCGATCAAGCGCAAGAGCGTGAAGATCGAGGTGAACGACCTGGGTACGAAGATCCGCCGGTTGGATCCACTGCCCGAGCACGATGAGACGACACCCTCCCGCACGGTCGTGGCGACCGGTCTGCCGTACGACAAATACACGGTGGAGAAGGTGTCGGAGCTGTTCTCGAAGTGTGGCGAAATTTCGCTCATCCGCGTGCTGCGCCCGGGCGGCCCGATTCCGGCCGACGTGCGTCAGTTCATCAACAAACATCCGGAGCTGCAACAGAACGAGTGTGCGCTGGTGGAGTTCACCGAGTCTGCGTCGGCTCGCCGGGCACAGGGCATGAGCGAGTTCGTCGTGCTCGAGCTGGTCGCACCGAAGAAGAAGACGGGCAAAAAGGCGACCAACGTGACGAAGTTCGTGGAGAGCTACAAGGTCGCGGCCGGGCATGACATCGAGCGAAGCCGCGGAGGCGAAGGGTTCGATCGGTTCCGGATGCGGCGCGGATCGGGATTCTACCCCAAGGCGGACATGATGGTCGGTACGCTCTATCAGCAGCAGCAGCAGCAGATGGCCGCCCATCACCATCACCACCACCAGATGCTGCCGATGATGGCGCAGCCGATGCAGGCGCCTCTGCAGCAGGACCCACAGTCGCCACCGCTGCCGTACATGGTGCCCCACTCGCCACAGCAGCGTAAGTACTCGTTTGGAGCGGATGCGTACGAGTGCTACCAGACGCAGCCAGTCCAACAGCAGCAGCGCCGCTCGAGCGCGTACTCGCTCGGCTCGGACGCGTCCCGCAAGTTCTCCAGCTGCTCCGAGGGCTACTCGAGCTGCGGGGAGATGTCGCGCCGCACGTCCGCCTGCTCGTCCGTGCCCGCGGACGGCATGTCCCGCCGGACGTCCGCTTGCTCGGAAGTGCCATCGTCCCGACGCTCCTCCAACTGTTCCGACTTTTGCTCGTGCAATGCGCGCCGCATCTCGCAGTGCTCCACTGAACTTATGTACCGCCGCATGTCCCAGTGCTCGGCGGACCACGGTGCGCCAGTGCACTCTGCACCGCGCAAGTACTCTGTCGGCTCCAACTACGAACGCAAGTACGCCAACTCTCCGGAACTGATGCAGCAGCAGCAGCAGCCCCATCTACTCCAACGTCGCATCTCGATGGACTCGACCGGCGGGTACGATCGCAAGTTCTCGTCCGGCTCGATCACGGGCTACCACACGGATGGCAGCCCCAACATCTCGCCCCGCAAGTACTCGTCTGGCGGGTTCGATCCACTACGCAAGCTGTCCAGCGGCTCCGACCAGTACTACAACGGCCGCAAGATCTCGACCGACTCCGGGTACGATCGGCGCATCTCGATCGGTTCGGAGTGCTCCGGGCCGAGGTCGCGTGCTGGTAGCATCCTGTGCAGTCACGTGAACGCTGGCAACACTGCTCTCCCGACGCCGGGCAACGAGGCGGTCGTCCGCACACCGATTGGACCGGACGGCAGCAAGGGCTTTGGCACGCGCACACGCCGCATCGGACAGATAGTGCCACCGGCTTAGGCGGGCGACACCGTCCGCGAGGATTATCGTTTCGTGCAGTATTCTGACTCATCGCCCTGCAACTGTCAACGTCGTCAACGGGGCATTGGTTTCAAACATCTTTGCTGGGTAGGCTTTTTCCCCACTTTCTCGTTCTAGCTTAACGTGTGATCACTAGAATAAGGTTTTATAGGTTCGGGTGTGACATTTCGACAATTCTGCAACTTTCTCGGTAGCAAGGCAAGGTCCAGAACAAACCATCCCCTGGCGGTACAGTGTACAGGACAACGCTCCGATCCAATCACTTTCACTTACGCCAGCTGGTGGCCTAGATTACACGTTCACCACAGCTCTCGCGGTACTGATCGTGGCATCGCACTCTGAGGCAATGCTTTGTCAACCATCGAACAAGACAAATGAATTAAACAAACTTGTATAGTTGTATGGTGGTGTGCCGTCAGACACCTTCCACCTAACAAGAACGCGTCTTTGTGTTCTGCATCGATCATTTACATATTTTTGGATGTCGATGTCTAACATTACAACTAATTGAAAATGGGTATCATTAATTATACATTATTCGTAGCAAACTATTGATGAGATAGTATAATGATATAAAGGCTGGTCATCAAAGTTTGGTTTGTTTGTCTTGTTCGATGGCTGACAGAGCGCTGCCTGAGTTGTCGCTCCCGCGGTGGGATTGCGCAAGCTCACCGAGCTCGCTCGAGGGAAGAGAGTGAGAGCGAGCGAGTACACGGTGGCAAAAACGAGTTGAGGTGATCGTGTGGTGCGTACGCGTGATCAGCCGACTCGTGAGGGGTTGTGTATCGGCCGACCAACGAGAAAACGTGCGCTCAGACAATCTGACGACCGAACCTGATCTTTGCTGCGTTTTTGTGTTGGTGCAACCCCCTTCAGACACACCAGACGTGTTTGGGCAGAGAAGGGTGTGGGATTCATCTCACCCTCCCCGTGTTGGTTGGTGTGCCGTTTCGCTTAAAGCACGCAAATTGCTTGCATTGCGATCGTTTGAAGCTCGACACAAAACCGCACACTGACAGAGCGAATTGAGAAGGGCGAGCGGAGCGCAGGCAGCGTTTGTAAAGAGAAAGATTTCATTGAACTTATTTTAAGGATCGCGTGCGGCGACGGTCGACTTTGAGCGAGAACGGTTTAGCCGTGCTATGCGTCATCCTGCCACCTTCACTTTCAAACGGCTCTCCCACCTCCTCTGGTGTCTGCTGTCTGCAGGGTCTTGTGTCTTAGAAATGCAGGAGTTTATTTATTTTTCACACCTCCGAACGGTGTTGATCGTGACACAAACCTCAAACGTTTTTCTGACCTTGCAGTCCGGAGCAAAACGGGGAGAAACGGTGTGCCCGAGAAGGACGCGTTATTGTCGAAAGTGTTTTGTTTTATTTATTCGCTATATTTGTTGCGGTTGTAAATTGCCACTTGATGGCTAAACAGACCCATTTTCTCGATCACGCTTTTTGTTCGATTAGAAATTATTAAATTATCGTTTTTTTTTCTTCTTCTTTTTGTTCGTTTCCTGTATAAGATGTAGAGCGTAAGGTTTCTCGTTTTTAGTACACACAGAGTACGATCGCAGCTCGTTTTACTTGTTCCGTTTATAAAAAGAGCGATCAAATGTGAATTGATAATATAGTCCGTCAGATTAAAGATAGTTTAGGTTAAGAGTAGAGTAGCCAAACTGGCAGGCGCGTTAACGTAGATATATTTAGTTTTAGCCCGTTTTGCACCGTTTCTCGAGGAACATAGAGAAAAGAAAAAGGAACAAGCGAACGGACCAGTTGAACCGAACGAACCGTTGAAACGTATCGAAACTGAAGATCGCAAACGAACCGTCTGGATCTTCCTGCACTTGTGGTTGGATAGGTCATGTTCTGCTCGACTGACTGTACACCGTACTTCCCTCTGCCTATCCAGGAGCTTAGCAAAGTTACTTCAGTAACTAAATATTTTTGTTCAGACCGTTTCCATACTGGTAACCAGTACCTCATAGACCTTGACCTACTCTGACAGCGTTTTCGGTGGTTCGGAACAGGTTCGCCCGAGCTCTGCATGTGGTGAATGCGTTCTTTTTTTCGTTGCTTTCATCTCAACACCCCCAGTCGATCGACTCCAGCTCACAACCACACGCGCATGTTTGTCGCACTGTGAAGTGGCTTTCTCATGAGTTTTACTTCCACCAGTGACACAGCGGGCGTTTCGTGCGGAACCACCAAGAAATGAGACACAATTCGTGTCTAATTAAGTGTACCACGATCAAGTGTCGATCGGAAATAATGGTATTAACCGAAAACTGAAAGCATGACGACCGGCGCTAATGGGCCAACTACGAACACTTTAACCACACCAACAAAAAAAAAATGGAAAAGCGGCACATACACTTTACGTACCTTGCTTTTTTTTACTCCCATCTCCCGTCCCCCCTTCCCTTCCCATTCCTTTCTTCCCAACCCAACCATTCCTTTTTTCCAAGTTTGATAAATTGCACATGCGGTAACGGGTAACGGACGATACAAAATATGTTTCGTCCGTTTGGGAGCCCGTTTCACTCTTCCATTTTCCTTCCAATTTTTGTGCAGCGTGTGCGCCCGTCTCGGTAGACTTAATTTCCGGTCCACCCAATGGCCCGTTGCCTCAGACGGAGACGCATTAGTTCCTTCTTTTCCCCCGCCAAGTCTGCCCGGGTGCGGCACTTTCCACCAAGTTTCGGCCACGGACCACCAAAGACAACGGTTCGTTAAGGTTTTTGATTTTCATTGCTCCGCATTCGATGGTGTGGAAAATGTACCTTCCCGTGCAACGAAAGGAAGGGAGTAAGAAAACACGACAGAGGTACACAGCTTTGCCAGAAGGTGGCACAAACCCCAACAGGCTGTCTGGGGGCTAGGAAGTGAAATTATCAACCGGTGGTTTCGACCAAACCCCTTTAAGTAGCTTTGAAACATTCGTCGGAGCTGTGTAAAGGCAGTGCGCTACCAACGGCACGGGCGAGGAGCAGGAAAAGCGGGAAAAAGACAAAGACTAACGACCGCATTTCACTTGGCCGCTCGCGTTCGATCACGCTTTTTCGGAGCCACTTCTCTCGATATTCCACCTGCGTTAGTGGTTTGTGGCCAAAGAGCTGGAAACAATGGTGTACGGTGTTTGATGTTCCGCTGGTTGGGAGGCAGATTAGGAGCATTACCACCGCCTCCACCCTGTGTTGCCGATCTACTGCCCCCTGCAATTTAAAAGGGCCGTTGCTTTCGTCGGCTTTTCACTGCTATTTAGTAGCTCTGCTTGTCTAAGAGCTGTGAGCTGTGAGTGGTAGAGAGCCCTCGCTTTTATGATGAATGAGCCGAGAGGGGTGCATATGGGTTCGTGCAGTAGCAGTGCAAGGAACTGCAACCGCACCACGATTTCACGTGTGTACGCTCTATCGCTGTGAGGAGGAAGTGCAAGAAAAACGATTTATAATTACTGCCAGTAGCAGTACGGCGTCCCAAACACGCGGGTCTACTTTCCGTGCGATTGCATGCGGTTGCATTGCCGTTATCGGTTCAGCCTGGAAGTGGCTTACCTCCAACAAGGATGTACGGGTACAGTGCCGCCGACGGACCGACTTACCCTTCCGGCATCGGAAGTAGCAGCCAGAAAAGTCGCGTTCGTTACGGTGCTCATGTTCACGTCACGGCTAGTGGCACGGAATTTCGTTCGGTAGGGTCTTCGCAAAAACTGTAGCAAAAGAGCAAACAGAAAAATTTAAAACCCCGATCAAAAGAGAAAAGAAATCATAATGTCGTGCTGTTGCAGTGTAAAAGCATTAACGTTTAAAAGTGGCTGCTATGACAGTTAGTTTAGTATCAAGTCTCGTAATTGAGTATAGTGGTAATCATCGCTTATGTTTTTGTTTTGTGCGCTCTTGTTAATTACGTTTTCCCACTGTTACTATCTCTTTCAAACGGAAACACACATACATAAGCACTTTGGTGAGAAAAGCAAATTTAGATTCTGCAATAAGCGCTCAACACTGCACATTACAGCAAGTAGACAGCTTAGCTAAGTACTTAAGGTACGCGTAAACATACCGAACCAGGCGCTGGGAAGAATGCAACATAAAACTCTGCTCCTTGCGGGCTCCATTCACGCCACCCACGGATTGGTGTGTGTTTGTGTGTATCCCGTACGGAGCAGAAGATATACAATAGGATCCCTATACATAGGATTTCCACTGATCATACACCCGAAATAGTGCGAACAGAGTAGGAAAACGGACCTAACTTATAATGTACACTATACTGTAATAATTATATTAATTATGGAGACATATCCTCATGTGTGTCCCTCCCCCCTCCCCCCTTCCCATCTGTTATCTTTATTGTAATCTGCATCATTGTTTTGTTTGTTTTTGTTTAAAATAATCGTTCCCCTTCCTTCTTTATAAAAAAAAAACAATCATAACGTTAAGCAACAAAAAGCAAACAGGCAGCAAAGGCAAAAAAGCGAACATAATAGAAGCATAAATTTTGCGATTTAGGAAACCCCCCCTACTACTAGCCCCTCCCACTCACCAGTGACTATAACCAGTGACATTGTTCTGTGGCCACGCATCGGCAAGCGCCATCGGAACGGAATCACAGAGCACCAACTCTGTTCTGCAGGTGGTGCCGCGCCTAAGCTTGAGACACTAGCTAGTTGCGTACAGTGCGGACGCTCGTGTGTGTGTGTGTGTGCAAGCGTTTGGCCACAGTTTTGGGATGCGATGCGTAACGCGGTATGGTGTGGTGGTTTACTAGAAGTGTAACACGGTGTACTGGAGAAAACACAAAAATGACAGAAATACAGAAGTAGCAAGTATTTTATACATGTAGATGAACGGGATACTCTTCATTTAGATCAGGTTGGGAACGTCTTAAACGTCCAAGAAAGAATATTTCTTCTTTTTTCTTTTGATTTTGTAGTTCTCATGGTTCGACCGGTTCACTCTAATGTTGTTGTTTTATCCGAAATTTAATACCATCCCAATGCTTTACGATCCAACGGCGTCTCGCAAAGGACACTCCCGTCGTTTATCAAATCGTTTCCCTCGTGGCTGTTAATGAGCGTGGCTGCAAAACAATTTTCAAATTATGATGTCTCCCCGGCGGGTACTGGTCATGCACGCCGTACGTCATCTATTTTTAAAAAGATGCCTTTTTAGTAAGCAGTTAGTAGGAAACAAACACAAACCATCCGAAAGCCTTGACACAGATCCGTAGCAGGAAGGTAAGTGTTGGGAAGGTCATATTGGACGCCGGGGGAGAATATTATAGAACTGAAAATTGTTCGATTATAATTCTGTTTCACTTCTTTGCTCTAGTTTGCCTTCTAGCTTCGTCTTCTAGTCACTTTCCGGACGGGCCCAAAGCAAGAGTGTTGTAAAGTTGTCTTGTCGCGCACTAATCCGCGCACTAATTTAATAAATTCTCTAAATCCCATTTAAAGAAAACGATTAACACGCTGTGGACGGTTGTATCTGCCGCACCCTTCTTTTTCCCTTACGAAACCTTTCAAAAACTCGTAAATCACAAAAGTCAGCTTTGGGAACCTTCGGACTGGCGTGTGCGCTGCGCTTCAACCAGCACCGGCAGCGGCAAACAGCGCCCCATTGACCTACATTCTCAGTGAGCTCGCGTCATCTGCCATCGCTCTTTTCATTCTAACCTGGGCAACGGAGGGCCCCCTGAATGGGAGGAGAGGCATGAGATTAACGTGGATTCGCGTACGGTGGTCTGTGTTTGGTGTATTAAAGTGTCCTTCAACCAAAATTCAACTACCAACGGGTGCGTCCACATAATCTCAAAATAGTTCCCCATTCTCCGACCTTCCCCCCCTCCTTCCCCCCCTCGTTGGAAGCTGCGTGCTCACCCAAACCGAGCTGTGAATGTCACTCACGAAAAAAAATGTCAACCTGGCAAACCGACGCAATCGCGTTGTCCACGGTAAGCTTACTTGCTCGCAGCGATTTAATCATTTGCAGAAAGAAAGACGTTAAAAGTAAAAGTATCGCGACAACTGGTCATTTCAGTTTTCCTTGGGGAAGACCGATCGAAGGATCCAGCGCGACATTCGAATTCCAGAGACAGACGGGGGCGTTCTGGATCACACTTCTTTGTACCATTCGCTAGCCACAAATCCGGGCAATGAATCGACGCTGTGCAGCCAAAGAGGATCCCTTGAGCTGTCAGCCGCGGTCAAAGGCGTGTAATCATAACCTGTCCAACGGCGACACGCGGTCGTTTTCACGGGATCGGGAAAGGGTCTGGTCGGCCACGCCAGCGCATGCCGCTCAAATTTATGACTGATGATGACCTTCGCCCGTCAAATGGGCCCGGTACAGTACGCGCTGGTGCGCCACATCTAACTGAGGGGTGAAGATTCCCTCGCGCGATCGCGAAGGAACGATCGTAGCACCACGCCGAGACAGACAGACGTACGGGGAAGTAAATATAAATCATATAAATAGTACTGCGCCCGTGCTCTTAAGAGGCAATGGAAAGAAAGAATAGTAGGTAAAGCATGAAACGATGGCCTTAGGGTAGAACATGTACAACACCGCTTAATGTGTGTTTGCCGACCGTTCGAGGTGGTCCTTCCGTTTGGGTAGGTTCGGGAAAGACAATGTCCTCGAAAGGTTGAGGAAAAGATGCTCGTGCTGAGTTTGTGAGGATATGCTAATTTTGTGATAAATTTCCTTTTTGAAAGGCTGCCAGTGAAGAAACCTTATCAGTTAATATGTTGAATTGATAAAAGTCAATCCGATGGGCTTACGTTATATGTCGCCGTTCCTTCCTTCCTTCTACTGATGAGTGATGACTTTGCACCCAACAATAACAATCATCGCAACCTTGGGCGAAACAAAACAGCTTAATATAGTAAACAGATACATTACTATATTTGGCAAGGCGGTGTGATGGGTACAAACCACACAAAAGTGGCCACATAAAAGTATACGGTGGGGATGCCGGCACGCAAAGGTCAACCGGATTGTGGCGGCGTGATTGTGCCTTTTTGTATCCAGCCGGGTTCGGCAGTTCCTTCCGTTCCGCGCTGCCGCGATGTCCGGTTTCCGAAAAGAGCGCACTTCACCTTCAACCAGCCGGCCGACACTTATGATACATCTCGACGCCTGACGCGTCCTGCTGCCCGGGCTCGAGAGCCTTTGAAGGGTGCCTCAAGGGGATCGTTGAACGAATTAAGGCTGTCGCTTGCGGCTAGAACCGCACACCCGGTAGGAAGAGTGTGTGCTTTTACGGTGTGCACTTCCTACTGTTAACGCATTAACCTCCACCGTGTGGACGTCGGATTTGGAGATATGAAAAAAAAAACGCAGAACCATGAATAAGATTGGTTCTAGTTCGTTTCCCCTCCCCTCCTCCCCTCTCTCCCACACGCGCTAGAACGTGTGCTCACGTGCGATCGAGCATCAAAACACATCACGCTGGGGCTTGCTGGGGCGGCACTGTTTGTGGGGTAAATATTGTGACGGTAAACATACGCCGGCGCACATACACACGCGCACACTATCACCCCATTTCGCTCTAGTTAGACGATAAATCCGTTCACCTTGATTGTGGCCGTCAACGCTGGAGGGCTGCTGTAGGTGCGATAAAGCGACGAGGAAGGAACAACATGAGCGCATTACGGCGTGTGTACCAAGGAACGAGGCAATTCCGTCAGTGAATGAAACACGCTGGCGATTACGCTTTGGTGGGACAAGCTGGGTGGCTTTTCGGGTGCGTTTAAATCGCCCGAAATTGACATTTTTCAAGTACTTTTTTTATTTCAAGGTACCAAAAGTGTTATTCGTTATGCTTATAGTTAAAATGTACATTTAAATGGAGCCACATAGCATCTTGCATATTCAATGTTTACAACAATTTCTATAAATTAGGTAATATTAATGCTCTTCAAAATAGTCGTGTGTAGAAGTTACTGAGTTGAGTAACCGGCAATCTTACCTCACACCGACCTCGGTATGATTCGGAAAAATATTATTATTGCTATCATTCATATGGCATTGACATTTACTTTTTTTGTTGTTCATTTCAATGCCGCATATAAAAAAACACGAATTTTGTTCAAACAGTTTATTGTGGTCTTTGTAATTTACGAGTAGATTCCACGGTTTTACTTGTAATTATGGTAGTGAACAGAGGGAAAATAAAATGTCAAAAGTAAAGAATAAAATTAATTAAAGACTTTTCATTCACAATTTAGTGCAATTTAATTTAGTAATATTAGAAAAAATAATAGATTGCTATAGTAAAATTAACATATCCGACGACGTCTCTCTAATTTCAATAGAAAAGGATTCAGGTAAATAATCAAATGAATGATTTGTATAAATTATCAACAAAATCTTCAATGTATGCTTATTTTTTCTTCAATTGCTATATTATTCCACGAAACAACAGACACAGAGTGATCAACGGTCAATGAGACAGATTTAAACTAGGCACCGCTGTACAAAATGTGCCGCTGTAAGAATAACTTCCTGTGCCTCATGCTGCGCCTGAATGTTCTGCACTGTGTTGTGCGGATTGCATACCGTATCGAGAATCTAGATTCAATTCAAAGCATGAACGGAAGCAGGTATTGTGAGCTTTTATGCGATTAAAACCTATTTTAATCGCTTTCAAATAATCACATTTCAACACAAAATTGCTGTCTTTGATTTAAACCAATAAAAATTACATTTTCTTGCTTGTTTAATAATCAATCCAGAATGCTAGGGCCGAGGGTTAAACTATAATTCTTCCTTTGAAAATCCAAACATTTTCAAATAGCAATTTCAAGTCTGATTCGATTGTGAATTTAAACAGGCTGTCAGACAGTATCCACCCCATAGATTGGCGAGTGGCATCCTTGCTGTACCTAATTATAGTAGACCGTAGGTAGGAAAAAATATGGCAAACAATATTTGGATGGCAAAACAACCCTTGTAGGATCAAGACCTACCAATCCACTAATGTGATTTTAGCTGTTTTTCTTGACCTTATATGACATTCCTACGCTGTTACCACTTAAACCGACAAGCTGGTCCATTAAAGACAGACTCCTTTTTTAG
Source organism: Anopheles epiroticus (assembly GCA_000349105.1). Classification (NCBI taxonomy): domain Eukaryota; kingdom Metazoa; phylum Arthropoda; class Insecta; order Diptera; family Culicidae; genus Anopheles; species Anopheles epiroticus. Next base: position 163,035 of record KB671513.1, on the reverse strand, counting down.
TATCAGACTAAAGCTTAAATAGTATTTAAGTTTTACTTAGCGAAACCATTCCAGTAAAGCCAGATTTTGCAAAAAAAAGTAAAATTGCATTATATTTGACAGAACGCAAATGCATTTAAGTCACTTTGATTAGAAAGGCTTAACATAAGAAAAATTGAACACAAGTTCAAGATGAGGCGTCTGATGCAAGGTGATGGACTCTCCTGCCTCTTTTTCAACATTGCTCTGGAAGGTATTATGAGAAGCGCGTATTTCTACATCCGTAGCACGATTTTCACCCGCTCTCTCCAATTCATCGGCTTCGCAGATGACATCATCGGGCAGAACACTAAGAGGGTGTGGCGCGTTCAGTCGGGTGTACAACTGAAACGCGAAGGCACAAGGATTAAACTAATGATCAATGCGACGAAAACAAAGTATCTGCTCGTCGGTGGCTCTGACAGTGACAGAGTCTGGTTGGGAAGCAGTGCATCAGTGGACGGCGACGAACTTGAGGTAGTTGAGAAGTTCTGCTACCTCGGCACTGTCGTAACTTCGAACAATAACATTAGCTGCGATATCTGGAGGCGCATTGATCAGGGGAATCCTGCCTACTACGGGCTCCACAAACTCCTGCGGTCCAGTTGGCTTCTCCAACACACGAAGTGTGCCATGAACCGCACGCTGATACAGACCGGTCGTCCTCTATGGCCATGAATCTAGGACTCTGCTCACGGAGGACGCCAACGCCCTCGCTATCTTCGAGCGGCGCGTGCTCCGGTCTATCATCGGTGGCGTGTATGAGCACGGCGTGTGGCGGAGAAAGATGAACCACGAGCTAGCTGAGCGATATGATGAGCCGAACATTCTGAAGAAGACAGACAGAACGACAGAAAAGAAGAAGAAGAACACAAGTAATTAAGTCCCAGGCACTCATGTAATGGATGTAATTTTTTTTAATATCGTACACGACGAATAACAATGTATCCACTTCAACCAATTTCCATCTTTCTGGTTGGTTTAATTATTTTCGTTGTCATTGAAGGAAACTGTTTCGATAATTTCCCCAAAATGTCTCAAAGGGATTAAATTAATTAACCCAACAATACGGCTTGGCCGTCACTACAGAATAAACCCAATTATCCGACGTCAATCAACGCTGTTTATATCGAAACCATTGCGCTTGTTTAACCGCCAAACAAAAAATCCCATACCTACAGTCGATGAAACTAACCAATCATCATTTCGCGCTCCGACATGCTTCAACCATTTCTTTTGGACCCTGACCAATAAATACGCCCACCCCACCCGGGCAGAAGGATAGCGCCACGATCAGGGACTGCTAATTTTCTCAAATTATAAATCCTGTCAGTTCACCAATAGCGCATCAAGGATGCCCTTATTTTTGCCCTAATGTTTATACATTTAATTTTGTGGATGGATGCATGCTGTATTCGGTTTAGGTCCCACCGTCACAATTCGGGTTGGGACAAATATAGAAATTCTGTTACTTGTTTTTTTTTTCTTCCTTGCGTTATGTTCCCCATGGGGAGGGGCCCCACCGCATAGCACCTCTGACCAACGGCCACTCGGGGTACGATTTAATTAGCGATAATTTATGCATCCTGCCGCGTGATGTATTAGCACGTTTTGGGGCCTTTAATTAGGATATTAGGTACGTCTAATGAAGATATCACTGCCACCGTAAGCAGTAACGAGTGATCGCTCGAAACGACCGCTGCACGCGGCCCGTTTTCCCAACGTTCCGACCACCAATGCAAGGCAGGGGTGCGTATGGTGTGCAGTACCGGTTAAGTGTGCGCGTAATTACTGCATTTCGGCGAATTTTGCCCCTCCCGGTGGAGGTAGAACTACTGCAACTAGCCCTTCGCGTAGACAAAGCTCGTATCGCGGTGCTGAAGGAACGATCGTTACGCTTGTTTCGTAAAGACTTGATGATTTATGCGAATGATATAAATTGTCAAACATCCTGTCCCATTACGGTTGCAGCGTTGCAGGTTGCGTGCGCGGGACCTACAAATGCACTGGCTCAACATAAATTGTCACCCAGTTAATCAAATGAAACTCCTTCACGTACGGGCCTGCTAGCAATGGCAGTGGGGGGGGGTACAGCGGTGTGTTGGGAAAGGGCGAGAATGATTTCGTTAAAATATTTTCATAATTGCTTTAATGTGCTGATACACGGTGTGATGCTATTATTGGGGAGAAAACAAGCATTTTCTGAATCAGATTACTACCGTAGCAAGAATGTTTTTTTTTTTTGTAGTGATTTAATACGACTGACGACACAGTAGGTGTCACACTCCGGTAGGAATTAGAAAAAAGGAAATTATAATAATATTATGATATTTATGTCAAATTTTCTTTTCACATAAATTTGTTTTGCTATCGCAAAAATAATATTTTTGTAGCTAATCTAGGATTTTTACATTATATTCAAAGTTATATCGAAAAAAGAAAACATGTTGATAAATTGTCTCAAAATCATAAAATATATTAAAAATGTACATTAAACGTTCGGAAATTCCATTTGCCTACATGTTAATTACAAGCTTCTAATAGTTGTTAGGGTAAGCAATTCATTAAAAACTTTAGTAAATAAAATATTCAAAATTATATTTTTGGATGCTAATGTTCAGTAAACCTGAGGTGTTTCAACAGCAACTGAGCAACAATTAATTTTCCATAGCTTCGGTAAATTTACAATACTTTTCACCACCCGACAGAACCACCAAAGGGCTTAAAATATTTTAATTAATGACTGCCCTTTCCTCTCCACTTCTCATTGCATCCTAATTGTGCTTCGTGGAACTGGTACGATATTTCTCTCCTCATTTGGAGGGCGCTTAGAGCGCTGCAAAAAAGCCGTTCCTTTGCTCCAGATTAGCTCCAGGCTTGTTGAAATCATCGCTATTTTCCCCGCCCCCCACTCATCCTCTCATCACCTTCCTTGCCCTCCAGATTTTTCCATAATGCGCACGGTTTGGTTAATTTATCCCAATCTTTTATGCTAGATTTTTAAACTACCATACCGTAAACGATACCATGCCACATGTTGACAATCGTGATCGTGGCCAGATCGTGCTTTGGAATGTGGATGATGATTTCTTCGGAAACCGTACACCGGCACAACTAACTGGCACCAGCAGCAGCAGCAGCAGCAGTGTCACGAGGATGAGATAAATTATTAGAACAAAATGAAATCAACCAAATCCGGTGCAAAGTAGGGCCGAGCTCGGAAAGCGATGGGGGAAAGTGTAGTGAGAAAAAAAAAAAAGTGTAAATACACCTATTAGGAAGAGGACACTCACCACAAACTGGCATGCTGCGGTATCGGGGATCGGGACTGATCCAGTTACGACATACCGTGGCGATGGTGCGCAAGTCCCTTCAGCAACATAAATTATGCTCCAGCGCACGGGGCATCAAACTGCACGCGGTTCGGTCGTTGGTGCGTTGTTGAATCATAATTATACAACCTACAACTCCATCGTTTTTCGTAGAAATTCTTCCTAATTAGAGCCTGGGTAGGTGATGATCGCTGATCTCTATTATATAATTGGTTCCACGCATATGACATAATATTGTCCTGTGGCGTGCACTCGTTGAATGCATTTTTATTATTTTATGCTGATTTACGGCATGAGCTAATTTATGTTGCAAGCTTAAAATTTGCATCGATATGAAGAAAGTAAAAAAAAATCAACTATAAATTACATGTAATTGACGTGATTTGTGGTTCGTAAAAAAATGTTAAAACAAAAAAGTCTTCAAGAAACATTGTACTTTGGCGACTTTTTCACCATATAAAATTCTTAAAATAACATGAAAACTATTCTGGGACACAGAGAAAAACGAGTAATTCTCTTGATTTGGTGTGAAAAGTAATTTAATGGCAATAAAGAAATAATAATATGTATATAAATATGTCATGCTATGGTTTTAGACAAACTGGCATTCATTATAATTTTAGTTAACTAATAAATATGGAACAAAACAATTGAGAAGAAAAAATAATAAGAACACAGTAAAAAAGAAAACAAAAAAGCTATTAAAAATCCAATTAAACGCACGGCGCCAATCCGACTATTTGCGTTTGTCCAGCAGCCAAAATTGAGACCAAACAACAAGGAAATAAATCATCCTTGTGGTTCTTTGTCGTACAGCAACTCTTTTTATGTTTTTTTTTGGGGTTGTCGCTTTCCAAAAACATCGGTCCGAAGGAAAAACCACAAACATTGATCCTCATGTTTGTAATTAAACACTCGCCTAACGAAACGATGACATACGAGCAGCGGTCTCGCAGTCGCATCGACGAAAATCCCTAAAAGGCAAACGGGAACGCACCGAACGCAAGCATGTCCCAATTATGCAGGACCATGGCAAGGTTTCAAATTGAGGGCGGAGACCGAAACAGCATGGCGAAGGATTGCTGCAGATCACTTTCACGCCTTCGACCGGAAAACTCTTGTGCTACGGAATCGTTTCACTTTCTCCGAACCCACGCTCCAATAAATCAGATCGATTAGTGTCGTGCATAATTTAATCCCTTCCGTTACGCATCATTTGCCGCTGGTACAAGGCAAAGGGTGCACATGTTATGTTTGAGTTTTTTTTTAATTATTTGAATATCTTTCACGTATTTTCGTTGAACGAAATATAAAGTATAATAATAATATATTGAACGAGACGAAGCTATCTAAAAAAAAGAATGAATGATACATTTTAACGGAGCAATCTAAAAAAGTAAGAATGATAACAGAGACTTATTGCTGTTTATTTGTACCACGGTGTCAATGAAGTATACACATCGCATTTTGGGATTTTAAGTAGTCTCATCGTTCAAGCAGTCAACAGGTTCATGAAAAGAAATGACCCTCGCTCCCTCGTAAAACTCTGCCCCATTCAGCCACAGGTCTTGTTCAACTAGTAAGATTTACGATAATAATAAATCAATTAGTACTGATGCTTAGCAATGACTAGAGGAACGGATACATTGGCCAGCAATGGAAGTTAAGTACAGTGTGTGCTGTTTCATTAGGAGAGGAAAATTGTTAAAAGCATTTCAAATGCGAAAAATATGAGTTTAGCACTGCAGGAAGGATGAACAATTCTAGGATCAGGGTAAGGTAGTATACATCTTCTTCTTCTTCTTCTTGGCCCGCTCATTGCTGAGCACGTCTACGTGACATGGCCAGCTCGCCAATCCGTTTCCAGAAAACTCGGTCCAGGGCTGCAGTCCTCCAGCCACGGTTGCATCCGATCTCCGACAGGTTGAGCTCCACTTGATCCAGCCAACGAGCTCGCTGTGCTCCTCTACGCCTCGTGCCGAATGGGTCGCTGACGAGCACCTTTCTGGTGGAGCATGAGTCCGGCATCCTCATCACGTGCCCCAACCAGCGTATCCTTCCGGCTTTGGCGACCGTCAGAATACTTGCATCGCCAAACAGCTCAGCAAGCTCGTGGTTCATTCTCCTTCTCCACACGCCCTGCTCGCACACACCGCCAAAGATAGTCCGTAGCACCCGCCGTTCGAAGATGGCGAATGCATTGGCGTCCTCCACCAGCATAGTCCAGGACTCATGCCCGTAGCGGACTATCGGCCGTATCAATGTCCGATATATGGCGCATTTCGTGCGTTGTTGGAGTCTTCTGGATCGTAGAAGTTTGTGGAGCCCGTAGTAGGCACGATTCCCCTGAACAATGCGCCTTCGGATTTCGATGCCCATGTTGTTGTCCGAAGTTACGATCGTACCAAGGTAGCAGAACTCCTCTACTACCTCAAGATCCTCGCCGTGAACTAGTACTCTGCTTCCGAGTCGTGCTCTATCTCGGTCAGAGCCTCCGGCAAGCAGGTATTTTCTCTTCGTCGCATTGATCCTCAATCCAATCCTCCAAAGTCCAAAGTATACATCAAGAACAAAAAAAAACTAATTACAATACCTGAAAATATTATTTAGGACAGCGACATTCAGTAAGAACGTTTTTCAGTCCTGAAATCAACGAGATAGGATCGAATTTTTAAACTGACAACTCGTTTAACCCGTGATTGACGTAGCGTTATCGGTAGTGTAGTCTCGATCTTCGCCAACGGCTCCTGGCGGAGGATAGCTGAACGGCGTCGCATTACGGTTCGATGGCGCAGAGTACAAAGTGTGTTCTTTGCTATTTTTTCGATAATACTGGCCGGAAAAGTTTTTTACATTAATAAAAATGTACTATTTCTTTTTATATTTCTTTTGTATTGGATTTTTCTGTAAACGATGAGAATTGAGTTCAATACGATGACTTTTGGGTTTAAGAGCTTAAATTGTTTTTGGCATCTTTTGCCAACCAGGGCGCGCTAATGCAGCTTATGATGATAACAAAATTCAGAAAACAAACATATCTTCATGAACCTGTTCAGCGCTTCTCTCGCCAGGGTTAACCATACAGTTCGCACTGTTCCTTGCAGTGCAGATGAAAAACGGCATCGAAAAGAAAGCCGAAGCAACAACTCAGCGACACACATTACTTAGCGGCGCTTACAACACAGCGGCAAGCGGACAGACATTGCGCGGCAGAACATGCTTTCCGTTGTAACCGCTCATGTTCTCCAATTACACAGAGCGGTGCGATGCAGGCAGGCATGCGTTTTGGGATTTGAAAAATGACGCCCGAAGGAGGGTGACAATATAGCGTAACGGGAGAGGCTACGAGACGTACCGTGGTCGGATGCTGGCAAGTTTGTTATATTTTGACAGTTATTTGACAGCCATGATCGAGCGATCATTGGATGCGTTAAATGTGTGTTTAGTAGGAAAGTTACTAAAATGAAAAGGGGAGCCGAAGATCAGTTTCTGATTCGAAGGGTAGATCGCGTGATCACAGTAATTATTCCTTCTCGTCAAGTGTTGAGCATCGGTATCGTTCAACTATTAAATGTGGTAGAAATCATCTACTCCTGAACAAGCAAAAATAGGGGAAAAAATACAAAAAGACAGAGATAGTACAGCCAGATGGTACACTAAAAGACATCATGCAGCGCAACTGCCACAAAAATGTTTTGAGGGAAAAAAAAACGCCAGAACATAATGAAAATGTCATCCACTGAACGAAATTCTTGCTCTTGCCCCTTCCCACAATCGCTGATTGATTGCGCGACAAAAATGTTCAAAACCACCCCATTAGCGATTATTACTCGTCGGACATCCTTCCCAAGGCAACCCTCATTAAAATAGCATCCAAACGTTTCAACCGTAAACCGCTCCACGGAGCTCCTGCCTGTTGTTCCCAAAAATAAAGCCAACAATTTAAACGATCGTTTCGTTCGCTTTCCAATGTGGCGGACCCCCGAAACAAAACCCATCAGCCCTACACGTCTCGCAGGCTCACCAGAAGGCACAAATGGCGCCAGATTGTTTTTAAAAATTTCAATGAACCGTACATTTCACACATTCCACGCCGACCGTTGGGAAGAAGGCACTTCCCGGGATCACGGGACGTGAAGATGTGAGGATCGCTTTTGACACACAGATGCCTTGCCGCAGTAGTGTCTGTGCTCCCATCGGGTGTGTGTATATGTGTGTGTATATGTGTTTTGGGATACGTTAATTACTTACTCAACAAATCATAGAGTGTCAAAACGGTGCTCTTCTTGAGCTACGGCCCCGCCGGAACAGCTCGTTTGCGATGAAGCGTGCGATTTTTGAATATTTAGCGAAACAACGAGGAAAAACACACGCTTACAATCTTAAGAAAGTTGGTGAGAAATCACCACGCATCGTTGTGCAAAGACGAAAAAAAAAAGCAAATACGAGTCCCCCGACCGAAAAACCGAAAATACTGATCCTTAAACAGGTCTCCAGTGGACCCGTTATGAGCTACAAATATTTCCATTAGTCCCAAATTTCAACCGAAACGCATTTGTCATCGTCCCGAACTGATCGGAAGTAATGCTTCATTTGTGGCTGCGATGACATCAGCTTTGCTAGAAGCAGAAAGTTTTCTATTTTTTGTGCATGGCTTACGGGGTGTTTCTGCTCTAATGATGATTTAAATTTGATTTAATTGTCTATGTCGGCTTTTTTGGCTTCGAAGAAAATTTCGAAAATGTGACTTGTATCGATATTCTAAAAATTAAACTAAGAAATATGAAAATAAGATATTAATAAGGGAACTGTGTGTTTGAAATGACAATTAAAGGACGACTCAAATGACTTTAAGCATAATTAAGCTAGTAACAAATTGATTTAATAACTGCCCTACAATGTTCAGTCTGCATTTAACACAAACAAAAATGCCATATTATGACAGACCAGTTTAAACAAAGCACCCTTAAAACTTATTTGCTTCATGTAATTGATATGTTGTTGACAACAAAGCTGTCATGTGTCAAAACACCGCTACCAGTCTTGCATCGAAATTAAAAAAAAAAGCCCGTAATACTATCTGCGCCACCACCCGAGAACCCATTCATGCAAGGTTCATTGACAAAGAGAAAGACACTGCCAACCAGCAAACCCAATTTCCACCTTTTCGCCCAGCACAAAAATGCATGGAAAAGCGCAGACTCCCGCAACGCACCACGCACCAAAACGAGCCACTTAGCCAAAAGTCGACGAATGCAATCAATTATGCTCCAATTACCGAACAATTAACGCCTCTGGCTGAGCTGTGATGCCTTTCCGGCGTTGATTAATGTGTGCCGTTTCGGTGTGCAACACGCCAACCGTTCGCGCAGGGAGTGGCACAGGAAAAGCGGGCGGGAAAAGGCACCCAGCACCCAACCAGCAGCCCCCTCTCAGGCTCCCCCAGCCGAAGGTGACGACGATCATTTTGGACGCGAAACTGCAAAACCCAACGACAACGACTTCGTTCCGCAGCCTGGCAGCCGGTTATAAGAACCCGCCCTCGTGGTGAAACCGATAGGCAGAACTTTGTTTGAGATTAAAAATAAATCTTGCGGTTAATTTATCTTCTCGGCTGCACTACTCCCCCGTTCGCCACTCCGCTTAAGTGTGTGTGTGTGTTCTCCGGATGGGGACAGGAAATGTGTCGTACGGAAGGCAGAAAACCATACGAGCATGTAGGCAAGATGTGGCAGCTTCTTCAACAAATGTAGCCCTTTTCCCGCTGCTGCTGCTGCCGGGCGGAAAATTGTTGGAATAATTTGTCTTGCTTCAGTTTCCGATTCGACCGTTTGGTGGTGTTCTCGGTTTCGGTACGACAATGACACTCGATCGTTCGGCAGGTGACTAATTTATGTTGTTCGCGGTGAACCTGTCTGTGACCGTTTGCTAATTTGAAGGAATGCGCTGAAGGGGTGCGAGAGATTTTGTTGCCTCCGAGCATGATCCTTTGCTGAGCGAGTACAAATGTATCGAATGATCGATAACATACTTACAGAATGGAATGTTAGGCCATTTACTCATACCTTTAGCGGTTCTGTGTAGTATCAGCTTTTCGTTAAATGAAAATATAGTCGGGCTGGTAGTGTTGAGTAGTGAAAAAACCATTGCATTGGTCTTATTTATTAATATAAGAAAATTTATATTACTTCGCAACTAGATACCCTGATAACTAACTATTATTTGATAACTCGCTAGCGCAACTAAGTTTTACGCTAACACCATCTGGTGTTGCGTGGCTGAACCATCTAGTATCGCGAAAAGCTTTTCATCATTTTTTGCCAAATTCGTAACGTTTAGGGTTTGAGTACTACACACTATTTTTTTGCAAAAAACAAATAAAAAAGAAATAAACACTGCAAAAACTTGGGTGAGCGAGCAAAAATTAGTTTCTGCTACCCCTCAATAGATGGCGCTAGTGTGGAACAAGATTAATTTGGGGCATTAGTTATTTAAATTATTTAGCATACAGTTTCCCTCCTTTTAGAGAATTGTTTTATAACATAGTTGAACACTTGGAACGTTGCAAACCGTCTACTGGAAAGGCATTCACATATGGAGAAGGATTTGGGCTTAAACAGAAACAATTATACTGCTTTTGCACTATGTCTAATATTTCCTCCAAATACTTATCGAAAACTGATGCTACAAACACTTTATTTTCAACTTTAAAGTTAGGCCTAGCTTCTCAACCAACTTTCCTGTCTGTTTTTAAGCTAAAACGAACCATTCATACCAAATCGAATCAACAATTTGCATATAATTTCTAAAGTATTTCTTTAGTTTATACGAGAAAAGGCTAGTAAATTAAGCTCTTGTCATTATTTGCATTACATTTATATTATATTAAAAACGTACACAGTTGTAGATACATGAAAATGCATTCTTTTGCGCAACTCAATCAACAACTTCATTAGTGAGTCTAATTCCCCCCACAGGACATAATCATTGCTTAATTAGACACCGGCTAAGAATGGACGATTCATTAACTCGCACCGTATATCGTACGTCGTGCCGCCCTTATCCCATGTCACAACGATTTCCCCGCCGTGTGCACCATGTACAGACATTCCAACGTTGCCGCCTGATGAGTCAATAAACAGATTTTACCAATTTATCCTTCCCCGCACCCCATTTCGCCGTGACGCGATCGAGGTAAATATCGCCGCAATAAAACCGAACAGATGAGATACTAACGATGAAATGAAGCGTTGATAATGTGCTGGTGTGCCCGGAGTGCGCCACACTTTTCCTCGACGGAAAACTGCACCCGCAACCCACCGGTCCTTTACCGTGTGGTGTGTGCTCTGGGTCCTCATTGGAAAAATGTGTGTGCTCGAGGGATTTCCCCGTTGGAAAAGCGAACGCTGCTGCATCGGCGGATAATTAGGCGATGATTTATTGATGCCGCTTGTACGAGTAAAACGGCGGCGACGGCGCACAGCATCCACTCGAAAGGAAATGATCTTCAGCGATCACGATCACCGGACACGCCCTCTTTCTTCTTGGGACCGAAATGCCTCGTCCTCTGTCAGGGGTGGGAAATTGGTAGTGAGGAATGAAAGAAATTTTCCTCTAATTTTCCTACTTTTTATACAAAAAATCTTGTAAACATTTTTAATTACATTTATCCTTTACTTACTCATTGCAAAAATAAACTAACCGAAAACGACAAAATTCAATAAAAATATGTTTTCTTAAAAGAAATCAATTGACTAGCCCTGGTTAGGAGCAAAAACTTAAACCTAGAGGCGTCGCAGTGTAGGTTTTGTGATCTTTGCTTTCCCCTTCTTAAAGACAGCTACTCTTCAGGATCTTTTCTCAGACACGCGAACATCCTCGATCGTCGTTTATCGCAACAGGGAAAAGTTCTACGTCTTTTCAAGAGAATCGTTCTGTTTTTCCATCGCACAGTCGATCGGGGAAAACTCATCGAAGCGGACGCATAGGGAGCGTTCTAGTGTGTCGTATAGTTGTGTTCTTGTGAAGCAGATTTGAAAGTGAAGTTCACACCAAATGTGCGGTTTTTTAATGTGATATGCGTTAAAAATACTACAAAATTTATAAAAGTTGAATTATAAAAATACTTGTGATACACATGTAGGAAGTGCATCAAGTGCTTATGAAGAGTGTTGTGAGTTTTCCACTAATGTACTATGAACAATCCCGTCTTTGGTAAGCCAGTAGCAGTAACATCAACCAGCGCAACAACGATGGCATCCAGTGTAGTGTCCTCCACACCCTCCACCAATCACCACCCCGACCCGGCCGCAAATAATCGTGTGAAAAATAGTTTCTCGATCGAGCATCTGCTTGCCAAACCAGATCGAACGGTTGCGCCATCTTCGTCTGGCGGGTGTTATCGAAGATTGGACGAGCGTTTGGCCGGCTCCTATCCCGGCCCTTACCCGGCCCTAGCGCACAACGCAATGGTTTATCAGACTATGATGACGCGCAGTCCCACGGCGGGCGAGTTTTTCGATGTGAATAAAAATGAACCGAGTGCGGCGGTGCCGTTTGACGATCGACCACCGTCGGAACGGGCGGAATCTTCATCGCCTGCGTCGAGCTGTAACGAGGATGCGATGGAAAATTGCTCGGAGATTGCCTCGGAAGGAAGTGCTGGAGGTGAGTGCGCTAAGAGAAGATGTTATTGTAGGGCTTTTGAGAACGCTATCCAAGAATCGTGTCTCGTTTCGCGATTTCAAAACGGTACTGGTTAGGAAAGCAATTTATACAGATACTTATCAATGTAATAAATTACTAGAAATTCGATTTTAAACGAAGTAACCGCACAAACAGAACAGATTTAAAATTTACTACTTAGCAATTAGCGAAATATCGAGCTTCTTCCGTTAATGAGTTAAACAAACACAAAGACTGATGTAAATGTACAAGTTCTAAACATATCGGGGATACTATATCAAAGGATACTGCCAAACATTTGTGACATAACGTTCTGGAATCGCAGCAAGAAATAAGTTCCCTAAAATATTGATAACCGAAACGAGGAACACACATTAACAGCATAGCTCACATCTCACAGTTGTCCTATTTTAGACGCAAATTATGCAAATTGGTGCTTTCTGATGAGGCCAACAATGTTACAAGAAAATAAAAACAAATATAGGTGAAGAGTCAGAAAAATTAACGATATGAAAAGGGTGTTCCATGAAAGAAAAGTAAGTTTCAACGTTTCAATAGCGTCATTGTTCCCAAAAGGTTTGAAATTGTTACATTTTTTTGTTTTTAATTTTATTGTTTTTTTTAAAGCACCCCATAGCATTTTGGTGTTGGTTTTTAATTAATTTTATCAGATTCACACAATTTGTGAAACACACGCTAGACGATAATCATTAGATGGATTTTACAGATACAATAGTTCAGCAAGCTATCATACACTTCAATGCCACAATCCATGCTTAACTTATTTTATACAAAACATCAAATTATATGTTTGGGCATAATGGAACATAGGTTGGTTTGTAATAGATTAAAAGCTTAGAACTTCAACCAAGTTAGTGTCTCTTTGTCTTAGGTTATCAGCATTTTCTTATTTAGCTCAACATCCTCTGCTGGCCAAGCCCCGCTCAAGCCCATAATGGAACTGTCTACATTTTACTGTTAATGATAAATCACCGGTTACCTGTGCGGGTTTCACCGTTTCTCGTGCCGCCTAGGAACTTTTCTACTACTTGTGATGAGTTAAGGTTCTAAGATCTCAGCTTCATTCTACTAATGCAAAGAACGTTCGTTAGCTACGGGACACTGCACTACCATGAAACCCGCCACAGTCAGTTTCTCAAAACATTATATAGAAGTAATTTTAATGTAGAAAAAAGAAAAATAAGGTGTTGTAGATTCAACCATTATTTTTGTTGTAGACTTAGTTCACACCGTCTTATCGACATTTAGCTCTTCAGAATGAGTATTTAAACTAAAAATTTGAATTTCGTTCCAAACCTACTTGGTTCCTTACATCCCTTCAAAGAAATGGTTTAACCTAGGTACAAATAAAGTAAGAAAACATGTTTTTTGCACCTACATGTTGGTAATTCAAGTGAAATTTAAAACCTAACCTTTACATCAATTTTTACATGGAGGAGCTAAATAATATGAGAATGAAGGGAACGCTTAAAGTTGCAATTATTTTGTTATAGTTGTTGTTTTTTGGAAAATATTTTCCCATTTAAGAGTTCATATTAAGAGCTTTTTAAATTTATTGTTCTATATGCGTCATGGCTCATTCCTCAAATTATTATTATTCATACCTGCAAAATAACTGAAGTAATGAAAATGTATCGATGATCAATTAAAAATAATATAAAGGACGTTTATTTCAATTACATTAATCGCCTAATATCATAGAGAGATTTGTGGAGATAGATTAACCTCTGATAACCTTTATGCACACTAGCAACTGTAACAATAAGTGAAACTTGTATAAACAAAATTGGTTATCATCCTATAGAGAAACGCTGAAAAAAATGTATCTGCTTTCCCGTTAAAATAGCTTCAACGAACCTGTTAGGTTTCTTCCGCTCTTATCACTAAAGGAACTGGTTTCGTTCCGTTCCAAAAAAATATGAAACTTTCCCACTTATTTAAACCATGTCCCGCAATCTGGCACACAAAATACCGACTCGCACACCAACATTTCCACCGCAAGATCTCACTCAATTTTGAATATTTTTAGCAACCAGCATTTTTAAACACTTCTCTCAATAAGTTATCGCCTACGATCGTCTTTCTGTCTATTGACGATCATTCACGCGGAAGAACTTTGTCCTGTCTCTGCTGTACCTCGCCCGCCGGGCCAGCCAATCATCGCTGTAACGCGCTGCTAACGCTGCCCGATACATCCGCCCGGAGCGCAAGCAGTTCGAAAACTAACAAACCTGTCGTACTGCTCATCAATCATCGCCAGGGCACCGTTTAATCGTTTTCTAATTGCCTCCAAATACGCCACTTAATTGTCACCGAATGTCGATCAGCGGCCGCGAAGCGGCACGGTGGAAAAACGGATGTGAGAAATGCCGACTTTAGAACCTGTTTGTTTTGTTTTCAATTTGAACTAAAATTAGTTTCTTAGTGGTGTGTTTGCGTACATGCCTAGCAGTGCAATGGATTTTCCACTTTGACGGCGAACAAAAAAAAAGCAAATTATTGCTCACCAACCCATACCTGTCATCATTCAAAATGGTCGCTCACTACTAATTGCTCCGTTTACCTTCCTTTGCTCTACTCTTTCATTTTGCTACGTAGGAGGACTGCCAGCACACGATGATCGTAAGAAACGACCACGCACCGCATTTTCCGCGGCACAGATCAAAGCGTTGGAGACGGAGTTTGAGCGCGGAAAGTATCTGTCCGTCGCCAAACGCACCGCACTGGCCAAGCAGCTACATCTGACCGAGACGCAAATAAAGATCTGGTTCCAGAACCGGCGCACCAAGTGGAAGCGCAAGTATACGGCGGACGTTGAGTCGCTTGCCTCGCACTACTACTCCCAGCTGGGCATCGGAAGCTTTGCCCGTCCGATGGTCGTCGGTGATCGGTTGTGGCTGTTCAGCCAAACGCCGAACGGTCCCACGCCCGTCCAGTCGCTTCTACTAAACGGTCCCCAGCCGGGAGCGGGAGGTGCAGCGCCACACCATCCAGCACTCGGCATGCAACACCCAGCGGCCATTCGACCCTACCCGGTCCTTTCCGGTGGCTCAATTCCGATAAGCTCCGGGCCCAATTTCGTCGCCCGTCCCGGCATCCCACCAGGCGCGTACCTTTCCACGATGAATCCCTCAGGTCCTCCGTCAGGATTTCTGCACAAACTTCCTTCTCCATCGGCACAAAGTCGATTGACGCAACCGCTTGGTTTGCGGCCACTGTCGTCGGGAGAACTCATCGAAGGCACATACTACTCCACCACTGGTCTGCCCGGACCGAAGTTTAACCCAAACGAGCTAATCAACGGTGAGCTGCTGGCGACGGATGGCAACAGTTCGGGGATAGCCGATCTTGAGCGTGCTTTTGGCAATCCGAGCAATATGATCGAAAGTTTAGCAGCCGCTGAATCCTCGCTTGCGGCTGGTGTGCGTCCCGCCGGGAAAAAGGGATGTTCCGATCTGATCAACAACAACAACGAATGTGTCAGCAGTAAGGACGGAATGGTCGCCAGTGAGCAAGATTCATCGAGTGAAATAGATTGTGAAGAAATCGAGGATGAAACAATGATTGCGTAAACGCTTCACAAATCATCGAAATTAGTATAGAAGTTTTTTTTTGTGAAAAATCAATGAAAAAGGACGAGCTGCAGCATAAAAAAACACTAAGGATTTACTTTAAAAAAAACGATGTAATCAAACAAAATAATAAAATGTGCCTTGTTAGTATCTGTACACTAATGTAATCACAAATCTGTTTTTGAAACCGAAATAACTAAAAGCTGGTTGGTTAGATAAAGTGCTCTCTTTTCCACAAGGATAAACGTTTCCGAACCCTGTCTTTATCCGCCATACTTTAGTCGGGAAGAAAGAGGGCGTGTCTACGGATCGTTAGCAAAGATCACTTTCCGCCGTGTGGATGCTGCGCGCGTCTACAGGGTGCAGGAAACATCGATAAATCACCTTCTAATTAGTTATTTGGTTGTTTCGTTGCATGAAAAGAAATTGTCTGAGAGGGTATTCGTTGTGTATGAGAAAAATAAATTAATTTTTTGAAATTTGTTATAGCACGTTGTTGGAGTTTGAACAAAAATGCCAGTACCATCCTGCCAAATTAAGGAAATATGCTTAATATTTTGAAGCCAATTGAAGCCAATGTTCTTGGGTTCATGGGAACCATATGGGCCAATGAAAACGACGTACAAACCATGGAAAACTCACAATTATCATTCTGTAAATATTGTAAATACTGAATTGATGGGTAACTCACTTTGTTCCGATTATTTTTGTTTTGTTTCTTAGTTTAAGCCGTTCCAGATTAGCTTTGGTAAAGCGTGAAATAGTTATGAAAGCTGTGGCATGTCTTTATTTTAACAATTTTCATGAGAAAAAAATAACAAACATTTAAAGACAGGCTACTATAATTCCTTCTATTGAAAATTGTGTACACTAAAAACTTAACAAACACATAACAAAAACCAACGACAAACTCACTTTTGAAAAGAACAATTTTCAGCCCAAAATCAATACAAGCACAAAACAGCAACACAAGAGAAAGAGCTATTTACATAATATGGTGAACAAAAGACTTTAACAACACACAAAAGCCCTAAATCAATACAGCCGCAGTACAGTAACACAAGTGCTGAAAAGCACTGTTTTCTTTACAAAGTTACACAATCCGGTAGAAAAATGCCGTAATTGACAACAACAAAAAACTGTCACATGTGAAAAGAACATGAAATTTCGGCCCAAAATCAATACAACCACTGTACCACAAGTAACACAAGAGCAGCCGCAAAGAGCTGTTTTATTTACAAAGTGTACACAATCTGGTGAATGTGTAATGCCTGTGCTTAGTGTAACATTTACTCAGTTAGATGCGATCAAACCTGTGCACGCACAAACGTTTTACGTTCACTGTTTTTTTTTTTTTTTGTTTGGTTCCCCTATTTTCTTTCTAATGATTGTTTTACTATTTATTTTACCATTTACTCTGATTTATGTTCTTTCGCTCGAATCGCGAATACTATTTGACACGTACAGTTTCGGAATTTGGGTTTTTTTTTTCGTTTTACTAATATGGTTAAAAATGCTACCTTTTATCTATTGTTGCTTATTTACATAGATCATACTAAGTGGTATTTCTGGATGACATTGGCGTCGTGTGGCTGACGTGAGATTTTGGGCTTCTTTTTACTGTGATTTTTTGTTTCTAAATGCTTGCTCTTATAGACTCTTTCGCCGGGCCATCTACCGTAATCGTGATGCATTGATAGCTTCATTTACTAATTTAATTTAAAAATTTTCTCTACCCAATGTGTCTTTAAAGATGGAGCCAAAATGTATTGCTTTTAGTTTTCGTTCAACTGTCGCCTCATTGTGTAGTGTTGAGATGGGTTTATTTCAAACATTACCGTCCCGCTCTGGTTACACCATTCAGGGCTTCGGGGCCCATTTGTTGTGTGGTAGAGAGGCCACACTGATTTCCACACATACATTACATACAAACATTCAAACACAAACATTCATTTGACTAGCTGCTGCAGTACATCATGTGTGCAGTAGGAGGTATCTGTACCATGCATGCACTTTCTTACAATCTAACCGTTTTGTTGTTTCATTTTCCTTAACTTTGCATTCACAAATTAATGCTCGGTAAATTTTGATCGACTATCAGTATAGAAAAGACTTGTGTTTGGTGTTTTGCAAAAGCGTTGCACAAGAAAAGGAACGTATGTAATAGATAGATAGCGATAGCAAGGAACTGTGTTTTGATAGTGAGTGATTGAATGGAAAATAATAACGTTAGACGTGACAGACCGTGTCTGGTTTGGTAGATGGTGCGATAATCTTTGAAGTTATTAGTGCTATGCTTTTCACTCTTCAGGTAGATTTCGGTAAAATCGTTTCACTGAAACAAAATAATAAGATTGCATCTGAAATGCGTTAACATAAAATTTAGTAGTACGCTTGTTGCTCTTCGTTTAACTGCAAGCTTCAGCCATACTACGGCAATGAGCGGCATTTTTGCACAAAGTGTGTGCATCACTTACCAGTGACCATGTTACAGGCATTTTACGCACCGGAATGATTGACATATTTGTGGATAAATATTAGTAGTAAAATCATACTATTACAGGAAGGTGAGCAAATTGGTGGATGATATTTCTGAACGTTCCACGCACCTCTATCGTGAGCATTGAAATCTAAAACCTAACTCCCACACTTCAAACATTGACGCTAAAACAAAAACAAAAGTGCCGCACGCTGCAGACATGCTGCGCTGCTGCAGGCCTCGCGACGTATGTAAGAGAAAAGTCAGTTCTTCGCGGACGCGAATGCACCACGAAACAGGTTGCGCAGCAAAACGACAACAATGCTGCGCCGCTAGATCACGCTGGGCAGTGGAGCGCTCTGTTAACTCCAGGTGAGATCGTAACCCTTCCAGTTAGCGCTCGGCGCCAGGAACACCCGCTGACCGTTGTAGAAGAACGAAACGATGCCCCGGTAAGCCGTGCGCGGTACGCCGCTCTGTAACCATACAGCGAAATTTAGAAGCACATCACCTTTGTTTTGCGAACGAAAATTGTGGAGGAAAACATGGTGCCATGGTGGTACTTACCTTAAAATCGTCCATCAGACCAAGGTTTTTAGTGGCCCGCTTGTACTGCTCTTTGGTGTGGTACGCTATGCGAATTGGCTCACGCGTCATTACCAGGCCACGCTTCAGTTCATCCAGCGTTACCACCGGGCTCTGGTACACGGTCTTGAGAAATGCATCATCGTAGACGGACTGAATTGCCGGAAAAAAAGAACGATATGAAAAGAATGTTAATTGTTTCATTTGCGATTAGAGAAGGCCGCTTTACCTTCACTAGGTACGTAAGGTTGGCTTTGGTGAAGCTGACAAACTCTTCGCTCAGCTTAATGTACTTCAAATGTTTGTCGAAGAAAAGACCACTATAATTAAATGAAAAACCGTTACTCAGGCACAACTTCAAAACCGATTCCTTCAAGCCCTTACTTTGATACACCAATTTTGCCAAACGTTCGTGTGCGAGGCAGTTCCGGTCGTATACAAGCCCGCTCCTTGCGCTGCTCTGGCTGCCGAATCCAATCATCCCAAAACCTGCAATGGGACCATGTGGCATTGTAGTAAAACGATAAGTCTTTGCTCTGGACGATGGAAAACTCACGCTTTTGGCCATTTTGGTTCAAGCTCATCCCACAGATCTTTAGTCATCATCCATCCCAGCCCGGGGAAGAAATCGGACCGGTACAGCAGATCGTGCGCTGTCGTATCAATCAGGCCCTCCTTTCCATTGTCGTTCCACGCCGACACACACCACAGCGACTTATCGCGCTTCAGGATAGGGTAGGTGCCGAGGAAGTACTCATAAAAGTCCGGCGCAACGCTTAGATCGTCCTCTACCAGTATCACCGAATCGAACCCTTGCTTAAACACCGCCCTCAGCGCCCAACCGTAGTGGCGCGAGATTTTATAGTAGCCCTTGTACTTCTTCTCCTTAGGCGGTACCGGTATGTCCGATTGATCCGGTTGCTGAATCAGCGTCACCTCATCCCGGTACGATAGGATGGTGTTTCTGGTCGCTTCATCGTCACAGTCCTGCGACACAATAATGGGAAACTGCTCCGCGCTCGGTCGATAGCGTATCAAATCGTCCAGACACTTGTTGACAGATATACGATTGCACGCAAACACGACGACCGGGATCACCGGAAAAGCCGGATCGTTGTTGAGATAACGCTGCTGAAACTTGCTCAGTATGCGTTCAACCTCGGGCCTTCCATCTTCAGCCTCGGGTACGGGCTCCAACGGTGCCGGCACGCCCAATCCTTCTTTTGTCTCCTGACCCTCCTTTACCGCAAGGTGCTCTTTTGCCCCTTCCGCTTCTTCAACAGCGGGAAACTCCTGGGAGGGTACGATCGGGATTGCCTGCGCCGGTACGCTCGGTACTTTATCGTCCCGCCTCAAAATGTTTATGATGTCGCGGTACAGATTCTGTCGGTTGTCGGAGAAACTCTTCAGGCTTTGCTCAAAGACCTGCACCTTTTCCAGCATCTGCTTGTTAACATAGGCGGGTCGAGGCCGCGTACCATCCGTCCCCCGTACGGAGCGCATGAACGCGAGATAAGTCATCAGCACCCAGATGACCAGCACACCGACCAACAGGATCGTCTTACGTGGCCGCATGACGCGCCCGTTATCACACTACGCTACGCCGGAAACACCCAATAACACGCCACTTCCACACGGGAGCTAGCGCCGATCGACCTGTTACACACGTGCGTCTTCTGTGCTGTAAAAACACACAACTGCCCGAAACACGAATTGAAACCTGCACTACATCCAGCCCGTACGTGCCCTCAAAATGCGCTTCGACACCAGAGAAGCAAAAAAAAAACGCGCTCGGAATTGTATTGTTACGCTATCAACACCACCCCCCGGTAACTGTAAATACAATCGTTCCCTGCTGCGTTACTACCACGGTTCGCGATATCACTACACGGCGACTGCATGAATAGCTGCGCGACGGGCCAATATCATCGCTATGTCCGTAACCTGCCATCGGAGTTGGGCATTAGCATAGCACGGAATGGAACGCCGCACCACAGGCGCAAGCACACGCACAAACCATCTGCGGTATACGAGGTGCTTCACACGCTACGCCACACACCCGTTTCCATCGCGTTTAATTCGATGATAAAATCGCATTTACGAGGAGCTCGTTGGATCGAGGGAACTACAGTTTTTCTCACGGATTATTTTCCCATTCCGGACCGATACGTGGATGTATGCAGTTTTGTTTACGTCCTGTCAGATTGCGATGACGTTTACCACGACGGGCTCTGATGTAGACGATCCATGTGGCAAACAAGAACGAACGAAAAATTATGCATTAGAATTTTCAAACTGAAAACAAGAACCAAATACACGCAAGTATCGTCATTGAATTAGAACGTCTTAGAATTCAAAATGATATTAAAGTATTTGTTTAAAGTAACTCATTTTAACCGTTTTTCAAGAGCATTGTGCAAGATCTTCAAGGGTTAACTGCTTGCTGTCATGTCAATCGTTTCACCCAGGTTGTTTATCAACAAATCTTTAAAAACGGTGTTCTTTTACCTTTTTTTCTTATTTCCTGGCATTAGTAACATTACACCTTGCACAAAAATGTCCTTTCTTGCTTCAAATGCATGTAGCTTTCGTAAAATTGATTTTATGTTTATTAAGTAAAACTATTACACATTATTTTCATAAATACTTAAAAGCGCCATCATCCCGCTTTATCACCAATTCACCGAGGACAGATAAGCGGATTTTTATCTCATGACTTGATTTCTCCCGTAAATCGCTTTTCATATTCAAGCCGACTCTTTTCCCACTCCTGTGGATGTACCTTTTTCTTGTGCGCATGCAAGTTAGCTGACGAATTGAATGTTTTAGTGCAGTGTGGACAGCTGTAAAGCGTGTAACCCGTGTGTATCGTCATGTGCTCCTGAAAGCAAAAAAGACGGATTCGTTAATGTTTGGTGGTGTACGTAATTTGAGTTTGGTTTCGTTTTTTCTTACCTCCAATGTAAATGCTCGTTTAAATGCCTTGTTACAAACAGTGCATCGGAAAGACCTTTGCATCTGGTGCACGAACATCATGTGGCTCTTCAATGCAGTGTACGTGGGTGACACTTTCCCGCATATTTCGCACACGTTTGGCTTTCCGCTTGTTCTATGTCTGACCAGGTGTTTTCTTAGACTTCCTGTGTTTTTTAACCTATAATAAAAGATGAGATTATTGTCCCTGTGTGTCATAGTTCCACTTGTGAATACTTACCATCTATTGCAGATTGTGCATTCGACCCGTTCTGTTACATTGGTATTGTGGGTATTAGTTTGATGATTGCGCAAGCTTTCCACCGTTTTAAACGACTTTGAACATATATCACACATAAATCCTGGTCCATGAACGCGTTTCTCGTGCTGCTGCCGACGCAGCTCCGATCCACACCTTTAAAAACGTAAAACGAAATTTTGAACGTGAAGAAACTCTTCCTATCTACCAGCTACCAATTTTACTCACTCTTTGCCACACTCTCTGCAATGGTACTGTTGATCTTGGCTTTTACGCTCATGTTGAAGCCGATGCTTATTCAACAGGTACTGTTTGGCGTACACTCGGTCGCAGTAATCACATTTGTAGCTTACCGTCTCTTCTGACTCGTTTCTTGTTACATTTTCGGACAACTCATGGGCCTCGGTTGGGATCACAGTTTTACATTTTTGCCGCGTATTTATCTCATCATTCTGTTGAGACGATTCGTTGGTACTGCTATTATCTGTCAGTAAGTCTTTTATGTTGTCCGGTTCTTCAGCAATCGTTTCTTCCATCTCGTGTGGCGCATCGATGAGAATTGTTTCCATGTTTGCTTCCTCCAGGAAGGGATCCGGTTCGTGGATTTCATCTCCAACATGTTGATCGTCGAACAGAAGTGAGTCATCCTTTGGTAAGACTTCTGGCTCTATTTCATCACAATTCGGCTCTGCTTCATCGTGTATTCGTACTATTTGCTCGTAGAACTCGTTAAAATCTTGAACCTGCGTCCAACACGTACTGCACACATACTTCTGCCGAACATCTTCTTGGTTGAACCAGAAATGGCGGCACAAGATAGTGATCAAATTCGGTTCTAATTCGCTAGTGAGAGCTTCCGCAATTTCTTTGTGATTTAAGCACAGAACACAAATTATTGAATCAAATAACTCAATTTTTAAATCCATCCTGTTCGCGAGAAACCAGCAAACATGCAGCTGCGTTTTGTGATGTTTGTTTATTTTCATATCGTCGAAGCAAGTCCTGTCGCACGTCAAAACGGTCAGTTGACACTAGCTTGTTTAAAGCTCCTATTTCAAAGGTTCAAATTTAAATCGGTCGCTTCTTGGCATGCATTTGCAATCAAACAATAACGTGGATGACATTGCTCCATGTATAAAAATCTAAACTAGCATCAAACTTGGTACAGTGTCCTTAAAATGTTTGTCATTGCATTTTCTTGAATAAATTTTCAACCTGTTTAGACATATTTCATTAATTCATACATATGAAATAAAAACTAATGTTCACAATGGGCTTCTTCTCTACAATTTTCTTATAAAAATAAAATCGTGATTTTTTAATGTTAGTAACATTAGTTGATAAAAGTGACAGTCTCTCTTTTTGCCTGCACAATTCACTGTTTTGCTACAAATGACGTCATGGCAGGTTTATGAGCAATCTGATCTCACCAAACAGCAACAAAACCCGTTAGTTCTAACAAAAACGTGGTGTCCAATCCTTTTTTGCAAAACGGTTCAACGGCCTTGGCCACCAGACTTGTCTACCCAAAATAAAAACAGGAATAAATTCTTAAGAAAACTGAAGTCAAAGAACTCAGAGCCACATCCCACACGTGCTCATGGTGACGAACGTATGTAACCTCATTCTACTTACGATTTCCATTCCACCTTCAGATCATTTCAGGCCATGCGCACGGTCGTTGGTTAATGAATGTCTTTCCATAGTTGGTTTGCGAATTTTCGGCCCGAAAAAGTTGTTTTATTTATAAGGATATGGCGTAAGCTTGGAAAGGAGAATCGTGCTGAAAAAAGAAACGCACACAAGCAGACCCTTACGACTAAAATTCAAGAACAAATATAAGAAAGGAACCCCCAAATCAAAAGAGCACACAAAACAGGAATCGAACCGGAATGGTCAGGGGCAGGAGTGGAGAAATAAAAAAAAGGAAATGAAAGATAAATTCTACCATACGTCAGGTACGGTGCGGTTATGTTGGTGGTGCTGCTGCTCACCCAAACACGATCACCAAGCGGAACGCAATGCACGGCCAACGCAACAACGCGTCTGGCAAATTGGCAAATGGACGCTCAAGAATGCCCACACCCGTGTGGAAAGATAATTTATGCTAGCCACAGTAGCAATGTATGAGAGTGTTTGAATGATTGGTGGAGGTTTAATACAAATACTAACACTAGAATTGTTTAAACAAACATAATAAAAAAGGTTTACGATATGTGCTTTCAACTATTTAAAACACGTTTCTAGTTGAAAGATCCCAGTTCTGGTTTCCATTTGTAAGAACTCTGTCCACCCTTTGGGGTTGATGACTTCATTATTTGGAAAACCCTCATTACCTCAGCGCATTCTCGATAACTTGCCTTCAAAATGCCACAGCACTTGGGTTACGTACAAATTAATTCATTAATCATGTGTCTCTCTAAACAAAGCCCAGAATGTAACTACTCTAGAGAGCCTACAGCAACTTGCTAACAACCGCATGTCAGGGATATGGCCTGCTGGTTTCCGCTTTGCCCTCTTTCTTTTCGTCAACCTGTCCGCTGATTTTGGGCAGATAACGCAGAAGAAGAATTATATTCGCAGTCATGAAAGACACACAAAAGAAGGTGTGTGGTTCGGTACGATTTAAGTCATCTTAAAATTGCTACACCAAGATTTGGACGGTTTGATAAGCAGATCGAGGCAGATTGGATTCACCAGAACAAATTCTTCCAGTAAGCATTTTAAGCATTTTTAGATTTTTTGTAGAATCTCAAAAAAAAGGAAAAAAATCACTTTATTCTAGCGTACTGCACTCCGTTAGAGTGAGGTTAAATTTTCACTGACCTACACTGCTCTGCGCGCGTTAATTACTGTTTCCCTGATCTTCAACGATCTTCCGTTGGAGCAGCATCCACACGTGAGTGCTGCAAGCACAGGGAAGAGCAGTGGGCAAAGAAGTGGAAGCATAATAATACACATACTTTTATCGTGCACAATTACGCCTAAATGAACTTGCTTCTTAAGATCAAATCCTCCGTACATTCCCATCATCGCCCGCCAAAGTTCTCGCGCATAGAACGGGTCATGCGAGCTGAGTACGAGTGGAGGATTGCATGAGCATCGCTAGTAACTGTGTTAATAGTGTATACTCTCCACGCCGTACGCGAATGTAGGTCTTTCCGGTCTTTTCGGCGTTTACCGCAGTGGCGGTGGCGTCCATTCTTACGGCGACGTGCACTCGGTTTTTCGGTGTGCATGTGAATATATGTTAACCGTTTAATGTGTGTTCTAGCGGATCATCCGCTGCAAGAGATGCCAGCAGCGAGATTAAACCGAAACCGACCTACACACACGCGCTCGGCAGAGTTACATGAGAAAACTCATTTCTTTCGGCGAACCTTGTTTAACCTACTGGTTTTTAGTTGCCACCAGCTCTCAATACGGATGGAAGGGTGGGTAAGATTCTTTTTTTCACTCTCGTAACTGTCCCGTCCACAGAACGGTAAAGGTGATTGCCGGGATGACACAGCTGAGTTTCTGCTGAGAGTCATGCAAGCGGACCCGCGCACTGGACCTGTTCTAGTCACTGATTTTATCCGACATTAATGCAGAATGATATCTCTTCTGCCTCGCCTGCGTGCACCATCGCCATCCTCTGCCGGGCTATTTGTTTTAGATTCATTCCCCTCCCTGCTCCTTGGTCGGTTCCAGGGCCATGGTTCTAAGCGACCTAACTAACCATGAGAGTGTGCATCGAACCAACTCACTCATTACTCACTCACGTGTGTTTATGTGTGTGGAGCGGGTACTTGGAGCTGGTAGGTATCATTGCATGGGAAATGATGACTCTCTTTACCGATCGCTTGATAATCGCGATCATAATCAAATGAGATAAGCTTGAGTGATTGCAAGTTGGAGTAGCATTCCATTCCCTAGCGCCCGTCCACAAAACATCTTGTGTGAGTTGTTTCTTCTTCTGCTAAATAAATAATAAAATGTTTCACTCGTTCCACTCCCTGCGCCAGCGGTTGTCCTTGGTGTGTGGGGCAACAAAACAGTAACTTTATATACACCCCTTGTGAGTGTGTTTTTTTTACAATTCCCCTTTTCGCGATCGGAACTGGTTTTCTTCGCCCTTTCCGCGCTTTGATCCGTTCGATCTTGCCCCAAAAGCCATCAGACAGCTGGCTGCATTTGCTGCGCTGTATCCTTTCGTTGTCCCATTTTGTTCCTTCCATCCTCTTTTTGTTCCTCTCTGTTCGATTTCTTCAACACACACACACACACACATACACGTCCCAACAGTCAGAAGCTAAGTCGCGATCTTCGACAGCAACCATAAATTGGTTCTTAAGCTTCTCGCTCGGCGCAAAACGCAACGCGAAACGGTGCAGCAGCACAAAATGTTCGATTTCGATGGCAACTCTCGCGCTGCTCCAACTGTTGCCGGCCCATCAGTTTTCGCTAGTTGAAAACACTAGCAAAAAGATGTCCAAAAGTTCATCAACCTGCTGGGTAGGCTGATTCAGCAAGATGGGGTGTTGTGTCTAGACAAGTTTGATGAAGGAGCCAAAATTTATATAAAATGATACATCATACATCATCATTGTACATTTTTATATTGTCTTAAAATGTTGTTGTAGACTTTCTCATACTTAAGGTCAAGTATGAGAAAGCCTACAACATGATCAAAACATGCATTAAGTAGTTGTAGAAGTAAGCTGCTTTTAATTATCAGTACAATAACTGTTTAATAAACTTATACTACTGTTGTACATTCATGATTTATTCTTCGCTAATAATGATAAAAACTTTTTGGCAATCTTAAAATTTTACATTTGTTCATTTAAATACTAGAAATTGATGTTTTGCCAACTACCAACATCATAGGCAACACTAAATGTCGTTGCGGTGAAACTTTTTAAAATACTAACTTTTGCATATTATTTTGTATAATGAATATAACAACAACAGCACAAAACATTGGATGATTCATTTGTTTTTATTGCATCGTTCTAGGATCCCTTAAAAAATCTATTTAATTTGCCATTATTTCATGCTTGCAAAAAAAAAGCATCAAATTCCAAATTGCCCTCAAACCTTTCTTTTAAACGGGCAAATAAAAAAAACCAACAAAAACTACACACACACAGAACAGATCCTTCATTATCTTGCGCCCCAAAACTGGATCCTTCTTCAAGTATCACGTAGCCCTCCGCGAGCAACTTTCCAAAAGGCCGGCCACCGCTGGCACGCCGCTGCTTAGCAACCGTACTCGGTGCGTAAGCGCACGCTTTCGTACGATCGGTTCGTTCTTGCTGTGTGCCTTCGCGCGAACCACCGCGATCGGCAGCGAAGATCGAAACGAAAAGCGCCAAGCCAAGTCAGTACTGCTTGAGACGTTATTGCGAGTGGTCGCTGCGCGTTTGCTTCCCGTTCGTTTGCGCTATTGTGTGCAGCCGTGTGATCGTGTGTTTTTAACGGGGTGAATATTGATGCTGGGAGAGTTTAGCAAGGTGGGAAGCGAGATGGTCTTTTGTGGTTTGCCGTCTCGGGTGAAGGCGAAGATTGCGCTTATTGTATTTTCTGCTGCTGCTGCTATCACCGTTTCACCAGTGGGGTAGAGGGCTGTGAACGTTGCGTGGGGTAGGAGAGGGTGGCAATCTTTTTACTCTGAGAATATATTTGTGAGTGTGTGTAGTGGTGTTATCATAACGTGAGTAAAATCTAAAAGAGAACGAATATCGCAAACGAACCAGAGGCAAGACGGATTGAAGGTCGGTGCGCGAATTTGCTTCTCTTTTAGCTTTGAGTTTGACGTTGTCTTCTTCCGTGGATGATTGTGGCGAACTGATCAGTGCGATCTGTTCGCGATCGCGCTCTGCAGTTGTCCCAGTGTGATTGTGGTGGGGAAAGGGCAATTGTTTTTTTTGTTGCAGTTGAAGTGTGTGTTTCCCCTGGACGAAAACGATTGTTTGCGGGTTGTGCTTTACTACTACGAAGCTGTTCTCACCACAGACACACACACTATCACTATATCCTGCAGCGTGTGTTTGTGCGATATTATTAATTGCTCTCAGTTGCATAGGTGCATGCAATTTGTCACAATGCAGGGCTTACACCGCCAAAAGGTGCATAAAGTGTTACAGCTAAGTTTGTTCACGGCTTAGGAAGTGTTCAATAATAAACCGAAAAAAAATGAATTATTTCGCTATTACGTACACTTTCCATAGTGAACAACCGGCTAGCCGGAAAAGTGCATCAAACCACAGTACCAAGCAAACGCTTTTCCCTACCGTCTTGATCGTGGCGTCGTGCTGTGTGCAGCTGCTATTAGAAAGTTTTCCCTCGGGAAGCGCTACAGCATCCCATCGTTGTGGCAAATTTCTCCTGCCACCGTAGCTTTATGGTGAAGTTTATCATCACTAATGGGTGTATTTAAATGATTTGTAGCGTTTCGAAACGAGTTTCTAATACCTCATTGTTCCTTAAGTAAACTTTTATTGGGATTTTAAGTTCGTTTTGCAACCAATTTTATGCTTAGTATCTTTTGCTTTATTCACTGGTAAAAGCACACACACTCATAAGAACTGACTGAGCTCATAAAAAAACGGGAAGCAACATAAACCAGTGCCGGCAAAAATGCATATGTAAAACCCATAAAACTCATGATCACATAACAACCCACCCCCTGTATGTCCGCGTTTAGCTGAGCAACACAATTTTCCCTATTTTCCAGCCCGCCCATCCACAGTGCTTCAAAACCGCCGCCACCCTCTAGAGCGGTGCAAGGAGTGAACGTAAAAACGCCGCCCAAATAATTGCCACCAGTAGGCCGCCCAGTGAATGTGCCCTTTTCTGTGTGCTTCTAACTGCCCACTGAATCTAGCTGCCGTGGTAGTGCGATTGTGTGTGTGTGTGTTTGTGTATATTTGCAGTGTCTTAAAGCGTGTGTAACGTCGTTGCATAACTCACCCCGGCTGCGCCTCCAAACAAGCGCACCGTCGGCAGCACAAAAAAAGGGTTCGTCACTTTAACGCGCGCATTGAAATCTTTCGATCGAGAAGTTCGATCCAGTGGGCTGTGTTCGGTGCTGTGATTGTACGGGGTAGTGCGCGCTATGGTAGTGTAGGTGACCGTACTGCCGCATTAAGACGCGATCGCGAGTGATCAGTGTCTGCATTCGATTGTGCCCGTAGCCCAAATTTTGCAACGAAAACAGCTCCCCCCAAAGCGGGTCGGTAATCTGGTGCAAGTGGTAGCGGGAAGAGAGAAAAACAGTCACCTCAAAAGGCGCGATGATGAAGCAGTGGTACTACACGCTAGCCTGTCTAGCGCTGCTGACCGTGGCCAGCGGTGAAGCGAAAGGTAAGGCTGTTTGCAAAAATAAATTGTCTCTCGCCGGTTGGTAAGTAGTTAACCTTCGCGGCGGGGGAATTACAGCAGAGAAGTTTCGGTCTGGTCCGCTTAAGGCGAGCGTAGGAGTACACCAAGAAACCGCCAAGTTTGCAGTGAATGTCCATTTATTAAAGACGGCTCGTAAAGGTCGAGGACGGAGGCACTGTTGAAAGACGTATATTATACTTCCATTGTGAATTTCTCTCTCACGTGCTGAGCAAGACACAGATCGTTTAAAAGTTTGTAACATAAAGTTGTGTCTGCATAAAGTTATTTCTTGGGACATTTTACAAATGGTTTTTTGTGATTCCTTAGATTTTCACTCTATGTGAACACGTTTACTCTCAGTTCCGCCCAAGGTGGAACCTCTAGCCACGAAAACGTAACAATTTGTCACCAGCTGCAAGAATCCACCTAGTCCACAAGCATAGCAACCATTCTTCTTGCCGATTGTCTCATTATCATAATCGAGTCGAAAAAGGAAACTGGCTCGTTCAGGGTACACAGCTACGCATACCACTGTCCCGGCTGTACCACCAAAGAATCGACAAACATCTACGGGTTCCCTTTGGCAAAGTCAACCGTTGGGCGGTTTGGACAACCCCAACGACTGGTGTGTGGGAGGGAGGGGGCATAAATATTGACTCATTGCGCCACAAACGCCACACAGCCATAAACAACATCGCAAACACGTCACGTCCATGTACGGAGTGTCGTTTGTCCGTGAATGAAATTCGGTGTCCACCTCCAGCAGAAACGGCCGCACTAAAGCACAGCCCGTGAACCGGTTCACTAGGCATGGGGCAGGCGTATAGTTTCGGGGGGGGGGGGGGGGGGTAGAAGGCTGAAAAGTGTCTGCGAGAGATTAAATAAAGCTCGGGACGGCGAGATGGCGTCATCCACTCCACAAGTCCACTCGTGCCGTTGGAGGTCGAAAATGTCGATAAAACTGCACTCACCGAAGACCTACAGACAGTTGGAGTTCCTTACGCTTGGCTAGTAATACTTCGTTTCGAATATTTGTCGTTGCCGTTGAGTGTCAATTGATGATGATGGTTGAAGCGGACGCTGCTACCAAGCTGCCTGTGACATCATTCAACCGGAAATGCAAGCAGTCCCGGATGCGAAAGCTCTCTATCGCCCATTTCTTCTTAGTTTTAACGTCGCTGGTTTCCTTGTTTCTCTGTTTGATTTCACCTTTCCGGGGATTGCCTCACCATTCGGGATGGGTGTGTTGTCACGTTGCGCCTCATACCGGTTAGATTGCAATTTTCCTTATGGCGGATGAATTGCAAATGATTTTTTTTTGTCGGGAGTGCCCTTTCGAGTTCGTATTTGATTTTACTTAAAACTTGAAGCAGTGATGTCAGTTTCAGGTGAGATCAAATATAATCTTTATAATATCAATGAATGATTAGGTTGAGAATTTTATTTTTAAATACTATATTTAATAGTGTTTTTGAGCAAGCAATACGGACCAGTCGTAACGTCTGCGTAAAACTGACGTTTTATGGAGATTTTCCCGTTTTGTAAAGTTTATCTTTTACAATCGGCAAAGTATCAAAAAACAAAAAAAAGATTTTAAATCATATTTTATTAGAATAAAGTATAGTGGCATAGAACTTCAAAGTATTAGTTTTAAAACATTAAACATTGAGTTCTCATGAACATGAGTATGAGTATTAGAATTTCATTATTATACACTTGACATCTAAATATTATAGTTCATTAAAGTTTCATTATGATTGATTCCACTTAATAAAATTGTAATTTTAATTGAAGTGAACCATCGATCATGATTTAGCAAACAAACAGCGTGAGCAAAACTGCTGGGAAACTTGAACTATTTCCCACACATTTTTCCACGCATTGCGCATTTTATGATCTATTTTCTACACCCGACGATGACCGCACCAACTGCACTGACTCTTCCAACGCACCGGGAAAGTGTTCCCACTGCATTTGTCACAAATTCCACATCACGCAACCTAACTAATGCACCCGCCGTGCAGACCACCGGGCATTCCAGTGCGCAGCGTTTCGATGCACATACCATCATCGCCTTTTGCACGGACGGTGTGCATCATCAGCTCGTGCAGGGCTGATTTATGGCTTCTAGATTCCATATGCGACGCGCCACAGCCCACCGGTGGTGTGATCATCGTCGTCGTCGTCTCCGCCGCCGGATGCAGAACCATCGTCACGTACACAACGCATCACCGCGCGCGGAACGGAAATATGGCAGCATGATTTATACAGGCCGGGCGCATTATCGCTTCCTTTTCGGTGTTTGGCTTTTCCGTCCATTCGGAAAACGCATCTTTTGCTCCTTGCAATCAGACATACCATCACATTCGCCGGCCAGCTCATCCATTAGACGGTGGAAGAACATTCTTGCTGACGGTCCCGGCGAGGGAAGCTTTTTTTTTGTCTTCTCTGCAGCGCTTTCTTGGAAACAAAATTGCAGCGAATGAAGGGAAACTATGCAGCATAATTGGGAGTGTTGTTTTCCCTGTGGTGCTTTTGTTGGCAGGCGCGTGTTTGTGCTACCTTTTTTTCTGCTAGATAATGTTTGTAAAGTAAAAGCGAAATTCTCATTCGCTTCTGTCGCTCCCGTCTGCTGCGAACAGATACACGACCCGGGACGCTTGGGAATTGTAGTTTTTGCTTCACCGTGGTCTTCACTGAGCTGCACCACTACGAGCCGGACGGAGCTGCACGTAATTGTGGCTTCAAGAACCAGACAAACACCCTGTCGATTGTGACGCTGTCATCATCAGCGACAGCGACACGATTGTGTAGTATGTTTTTGTTAATTATAATCCCTCTGGACAGATCATCTGCAAAGTACTGCTCCCGGTGTAGCGCTGTGTGTTTAAACCGATGTCCTCATGCTATTAACATCTCGCACGGTTCTTAGAATGAACGCTTGTGTCTGTTGAACGCAGGTTATCTCTGTTATTGGGAGATAACTTCTTGCTGATAGCACTAACTACAGTGTAAAACCGTGTGACAGTAAGCGGCAACAGTCCATCATTTTCACGCGTTTTTACTATTTAAAGTTCCTCTACTAACAAGTCGAAGGGTGTCAATTAGAGGACACAAGATATTATATCTAAGAACTTTCCCAGCATCATCCACTGCTCGAGATATTCCCTCACTGGAGTGAATCGTTATGACAGTTTCGTTTGGTAATGATATTTTCCCTTCACTCTGATCAGCGTGATGGTACTTTCCACAAAGGTTACTATTTCAAAGTTGGTATAAAAAAGATGATGAAAGAATTGTTTTTGACGCGCCTCAAAAATGAAAAGAGGTTCCTCGCTTGACGAAGTGTTGAAGTCTTTTGTAAGCGAGTGGTGCAATCTGTTTAAAATTCGTCGTTTTTAAGCTTTATACGCTATTTTAACGCTGGTTCATTCGCGCTCAATTGGTTCATTTCAAGTTCTACCTGTCATTTCATAGCACTGTTTCTCCAGATTTGTCTAATAAATCGTTAGTAGCTTTAGTTACTATCAGAATCCGTTATCAGTGGAGGTGCTCAACCAATCAAACTCTTCCCAGAAGAGTGATTGGTTTGGCTTCTGCGCTCATCGTATGGTTATTGTCGTTTTTCCTAACTCTTACCAGACACAAAAACCAAACCCCAATATGGCTTCTATAACTCACTTTCGCTAACACATTCGTACACACCTTCGAAGGAGCATTAGCGATCAGTTCCTTTCCCCATTTCCTGCACTACTTTCACTGCACCCTGAGGCTGCAGGCTGGAGACACACACACACACACTGACTGGAAGACTCTTTCTTTATGCTTCCCTTCGTTCCATGGCTAAGGGTTGTGTTTTTATGCCTAAGATGCGATCTAGCTATAAGCATACCTTTCGTTCAAAGCTGTCGCTCTAATGAGCGATTCGAATGGCTTCATCCGACTATTCATTTTCAAGCAGGAGCACACCACTCGTATGGCACCAATTATTCCGTACCTGTGTATTGTCGGGCCTGGTTGTTTTCTATCGGAATGACATCACAAAAAAGTGCCGCGTCTAATCCCATCTCACGGTGCGGAATAGGGTGATATCTCTCCCGCAAAGTGCTTGGTTCTTCGGGCGGACGGTATGCGTCATGCAAAACTTTCTCCAACAGCACGAAGATGCTGACACCGGCAACACAAAAGGGGCCCCGGAGGTGCCATTGTTGACCTAATGTTGGAGGTAGAAGCGAACATCATGACGCTCGGACGGTGACTCTTAATTTCAGCCTCAAGAAGTAAGTGTGTTTCAGGGAATGTGTTTCGCATGCTATCGTGCATTATTCGAAGTGATGACAGCCTCCAGCCAGGGGTTGGTTTGTCATCCGCAGCAAAGTTCATTAGGCCTTTGGTCACGGGTGTACGTTTTATGGTCAACTCGAAACCTTCGCGTTACCCGGGACACGTCGTGTGTGAGTTGGAATGCAATATTCAGCATAAAGGGTCAACGGTGTCGAACGAACGGTGAATATCCCAACTCTTTATAACAATTTGTCAACTAGATGCGGCACGACTTGTGCTCTTTGTGCAGTAAGGTTCCAATCCTTCTTCCATAAGCTGCACCGTTTGCAATTACAGATAGGCGCCATTTGCAGCTGCATTCCTGATCGCATTCAACGCTGATGTGACCTTCCATCCCCACTCTGCCGGGAAAGGAAATGATACACAATAAATTCTGCAAAAACGGGGCGTCCATCCGGTTTTTGCATCTCCTTACAGACCGTCACGGCCTCTGACGCCACTTTCTTTAGCCATCTTCCCGTCCCTGTTTGGCGAGCTGCCAATGACGGTTTCGACACCTAACAAGAAATTGACTTCGATGAGTAAACAATACTGACAGCTTCCTCCTTTGTAACACACCTTTCCACCCCTTGAAATCTCTTCCTTAAAACCAACGCGTTGCTATAGGTATTAACGGATAATATGGTGAATGCGCCACGGCCGGTGTGTCTGCATCCGTTCAGCTAGAAGGACGTGACGTGGACCTGTCAGAAGCAATTCATTTTTAACCTTCCTTGTGCGGCTAGCTGCTAGATGAGCTCCCACACGGCTAGAACTCTACAAACACGGCCTGGAACTGACTTAAACGCTTCGTTTTGCGAGGGGTTGATCAAACTGTGTTCCACTGATCGACGCTGCTGCGACGAGTAGGATGCCTTGTGGCTGTCATTACCTTCGATGTGTGGTTCAACCCAGACAAGCTAGGTAGGCTTGGGCGGGTTGAGAAGCGTAGAAACGTCGGGCCGGTTCGGACAGAGCATAGGCGTCAACGGCAAGCTTCCTTATATGCGTGTCGTGTAGCTTTAGCTTTCTAAAAGTTGTCAGCAGAAGCTCCACTGACTAGGTTGTGTATAATGACTGTTCACGCAGAAGAACAAAACAGTGCCATTTATCATTTTTGATTGTGTTAATTACTACAGTACAGCCCAAGGAAACAACAGTTCTAATGAAATACAATTAAAACATCTTTGAGTTACACATTTAATAGAAGAAACAAGACTGTGGATCGCATTTCCTTCCCAGCTGTAGGATTGTTTATCCAATCAATTACATTATTCATAGCACCTTTCCGAGCAGTAAATTCCATGTTTGTGAATTTTCGCTATGCAACACAGCGCTCATAAACCACGATTGTTACAAAACAGCGCCCAGTCTCACACGGAAAGTGTGCACTAGAGCTCTCCCGGACCGGGGACTGCAATCCAACCCAAAGAAGGCCCGCTTAGCCGAAGCTTACCCATCCAGCGAAAGAGAGACCTACGGGGCCGGCAATTATCGCGCATAACAATTCAATGCAGCAGTCGGCGTACATAATGCAATCCAGCCACTTTGCTTCCCATGCCTTACGGAACTCGACCGATCCGACGCGGCGGCGAGACTGTGCCGCCACCATGGCATGGTAAATTTTTGCCATCTCATGGGAATCAACGACCAATGGCGGGCAAATGATTAGCACAGACACCGGTGGTAATGGTGGTGTACTCTATGGAAGCGTTTGGTCTAGCATGGTACGAGCAGTATCTGATAAACAGCACCCGCCAGAGGCGATCATCCTCCACTTTCCGTGCGCTAAAGTGAGTGAAGACGTTTCTGATGATGGTTGAGACACATTAGAGCGTCCTTTCCCAGCGAGTTGAATTGCGATACAGTGCGGGTAGCTACAATAGTACAAGCTGGATAAATTAAATTCACTATAAAAATGTGTAAAATATGGCAAAACCTGGTCAAGCACATAAAAATGCTGTGTGTTGCCTGGCAATGAACGAAAGAGATAAATTTTTATAAATAGCATAAAAATGATCGCAATTGCAAACACTGTCCAAGCATCGATACTTCGTACTACAAGTGATGCACCCGTTCAGCCAACATCGCGTACGATCGCGTTGAGTAATGATCGACATCAACATCGTCTCATGATCATTACGATTTATCGCCTTTGGTTGTGCGAGTACCTCTTCCACCGTTTTTACATCGATGGCCGATCCGCTCAGAACGAGAGAAGCCGAGTAGAACTGCAAGTGTGAGTAATGCACTTACAAAGCGGCCACCGGGCCGATATTCAATACTCTCTGCTCACCCATCCACCGATCGTCCGGCAAAGGAAATGTGTAAATTACTATCGTTTCTTGCGAGAATTTGTGCAGTGTGCGATTTTGCGATTAAAAGTGTTCTACATCCCGATCGATCGAACGATCGATCAGTACCGTTGACTGTAAGCGGCTGGTAGAAGATCGGCTGAGTTGGCAGGGGTTTGGCGAACCAGGAAGCAAGATGATCAGACAACTTTGCACTTTACATCAGCATGAAAAGAAGGCGATCATGGATCCTGCAGCCCTGTCTCCTTTCAACGCATCGCCCGATCGTGGCTTCCACAGGTCGGTTACCGCCCAAATTGGCGGCTAGACTGGCGGCTAGATTATCGACGACGCTCGGTAATGCTTCTGACATTCAGACATCCAATCAATAGCGCTCAAACATCACATCGCACCCCAAAAGGATCGTTTTCGTTCGCAGATGTTAACGGCGATGGAGAAATCGGTGTTTTGAAAGTTCATCCCCCCCACCGAAGGGTGAAACCGTTTTTGCTCGTTTGTGTTTGTACGGTTTTGCGAGAAACTTTACGAAAACTCATAACATTAGCTCTCTCCGTCTTGAAATTTTCGTAACGGATTGATTCCACACCTTCGGGAGGATTGTTTGAAGTTTTTGCAAATTGAAGGCTTTCATCACCTGGGTATTGTGCCTAGCACGTCGAAAGTCTTTTGCGGATGAGGTGAATGAGAAGTAAATTTCAAGTGTCTAGCAATAAAAAGACACAGCTGTATCGCAATTCTTTACAGCTCATCGACACCTGGACGGTTAATCGAAAACCGGAAATGTAAGGTAATGCTGTTATCGCCAACCACCGATGGAATCCAACTGGCTAGCTTCATAAAAAAACAAGTTCCTTACCTACAACGTGTGATATAAATAAAACACGCAACGCGCAGGACACAAAGGCGAGTGTGGAAATAAATCCTGCAGCGACTACATTCATCCACCGTCGCAAAGATTGCCTACACATATTAGTTTAACATTTTGATTTTCTCACTCACCCAGCGCACAGTTGCGCCTCGGACAAACTTCCCGTGCGGCCCCCCCCCCCCTCCCCACTGGAGCAAGATGAGCAATGCGAATAAATTAATGCCAATCGCATGTTGCTGTTTGCACTTGGCCCCCGTCGGAACGGGATGGTGGCTGGTTGGACATGCAGCTTCCAGTTGCCAGTTACAAAGTCTCGCAGACAGAGCAAACGCGTTCTTTCCTCGGGTCCGCGGATCGATGGCCGCTGGGTAGATGGTCCGGGGTGGTTTTGTACCCTTTCGACTCAAACTGATGTCACAGGGCAAATGGTGTGCTGGTCGGTAACTGGTTTTAGTTCAACCACTTCCACAGCACAAGGCGGGTCCGGGTGAATGGTTCTGACGGGAACGCTACAACGGGGCTGGATGGAACGCTCAAGCTCACGGTTCTGCTTCTGCACGCCGAGGAAACGGTGGAGCGATTTTCTATTAACTCATTCCCTAATTAGGAAATCGGAAACCGGACGAAAGGGAAGGATTATCGAGCGATCTTGCGTGGGGCAGGTGTACTATTAAAACATGCTTAATTGAAGTCACCTTTATCTTGTGCGGTGCAATCGGACGCAAGTCTCAATATTCCTTAATTTACATTTATTTGCCGTGTTGCGATCGGTGGATAGGGAGAAGAAGTACCTTCGGATCGGATTTGCTTGGATGTAATTAATACCAGAGAGAGAGAGCTTCTTGCTCTTGTGCTACCGTTTGAACTGGGGTTAAATAATTCAAATTTTAGTTTGAAATCGCATTTAAAGTTACGCTAATTCTAAAATCAATATTTATAGCGAAATTTAGATCCATAACAGCCTCAATCACCTTAAGGAAATAGCTTATAAACAAACCGCTTTAAGTATTGGATTAATAGAATACCGTTTAGTGAAGCAAACGGAGATAAAATAAGGTACGCACGGAAAAAAATCCCTTCCGATTGGAAACAAAAACCAGCGGATCATTCAAAGATCTTGCATACACCGCTCCGATGGGAGCGGCTTTTCTTTTGCCGCTTTGGCCCATTATCTATGGAACGCCCCAAAACTGTATCGGAGTTTTTGTCCATTTTTTGCTCGACTTCCGAGACCGCCACTTCCACAACCCGTTGTTTGCCAAAATTGATCACCCACACTTCCGGACCTGTTTTATCTGTTTTTTTCCAACTTGATCCGTTGTAGAATCCGGATGGCTGAAGGTGGAGGAAACATAAAAGTCGGCTAGTTCCTGCCTCGGCCTCAACATCCTGGGCGGGGCGCAGCTTTGTATGTTTGCTTCATGTTCCAATTAATGTGATCTCTTTGCCGTCTACCCAACCGATCGATGAAGGGAATTCAATTAGTTCTGCTAGCAGTAAACGAGCCGCACAAATAGCAATGTTTTTTTTTCTCGCTTGTGTGCTTTAAATGTTGACCCAATTTGTGGTGCTTTTAGATGGAAATAGATCAAGGCAAATATTTTTCAATATATATATTCAAAAAGAGATATAAAAAGGGCAAAAAGCAAGAAGGAAAAATTGTGCTCTTGAAGGAATAAAAAAAAACTTTATCGCTTGATTTTCAAACTAGAAAAAAATCCCCTTTCAAGATAACCAAGCGTTAAACACAGTCAAGAGAAAGCATGAACCGCTGGCGTACTTAATCAAATTGGAGTAAAACACAAACAAAAACGAAACTAACCCAGCATAATGAGGTGTTTACGGTGGCAATTGCAATCATCATTGTCACAGTTCACCGCAGCCAGTAGGGTGGAACGGAACGAGAACACAAAGACCTTCCCCAAACATCGTGCACAACCTTGGCCAATAAAACTGCAACTCTGGCGCGAGCTATTATACAAAGACAAAAACTCGCACACTTCATTGAGCCCTTACACAGGTGAATAGGGGCAAAACGCACGCAGTACGAG
This sequence comes from Anopheles epiroticus, assembly GCA_000349105.1. Taxonomy (NCBI): domain Eukaryota; kingdom Metazoa; phylum Arthropoda; class Insecta; order Diptera; family Culicidae; genus Anopheles; species Anopheles epiroticus. The sequence continues at coordinate 124,186 of KB671513.1, read as the reverse complement.
ATAGGGGAGAGAAAAAAAAGCTTCCCTCTGTTAGTTATGTTGGTCTTTTTGGCAATTGAATTAGACAAAGGTAAGGAAAGCAGAAAAAATAACTCGCCAAGACTTCAATGAGTCAAACCGAGAACACCTTCCTTACCTCAGGGCAGTAGTAGAACCGAACCGAAACCGGCGATGGTGTGAAAATTCATTCGCCTCCCCGTAAAAACCCCGTAAAACCGTAAAGTGCTCCAAATAGTCATCCGTACACGCGGTCGGGAAGCACCTAAGCGCGCTGGCGGCACACTATAATTTTGATTCAATTAAAGCCGCCAACGTTTTTCCTAGATTTTCGGCAGCTTTTTTGAGGTCGTTTTTCTCTCCGGTGGCAACAAGGCGGGGAAGAGCGAAATTTCTACTCAAATTTAAACCAGTTCGCTTTCTTTCGGAAGAAGCTGCAGCGACTGCAGTGCTGTGGTGCTAGCCTATTCACCCGCGCGAAGCAATTTAACTGATCGTCTGGCAACGCTAGATTCGCTTCTTCAACGATCATGCCCCACCTGTACCAGGGGCTCGCGTTAAAGGAGGAATGAGGTAAACATTTTCTGGCCCAACTTTTGACGTGCCGTTTCGGTGTCAGCCGCTCGGGCTGGAAAATTGGCACAAATTTTGGCACACTCCGGAAGCTCGCATTCGCTCCGACAAACACACTTCAAGCGACTTCAGTGAAAGATGATGAAAATGAGAAAATTTAAGTGTGAAATCTAAAAAATTTACCATTCCAATGCACTGCCGGACTGTCTATTGTTGGTCGTTTGCTGCTCTGGTTTAAATTGAGACATCTAAAATTCAATCTACTCTCAGCGGACAAGATCGCGGCGTCGCGGAGGTGAGAATTAGAACTACATTGGTCCTTCGAACCGGAATGGTATGCAAATTTGACGTCATTGTAAGCGCTCAGCACGTTAAAAGTTTGCCACACCGCACGTGTGGTTTATATTGTTCCCGTTCCCGTTTTTTTGGATCACTTTGCCCACTTACCGAAAAGCGTTTTGTTCCAGTTTGAAAGTCACCCTTTTTAATGAACATCCACCACGGCCTCGGCAGAAGGGCGTTCGCGACCTCCACCTTCAATTAAGGAATTAATGTAACCTCTCTTTCCATAAAACCCTTTTCGGATTCGAGAGCGTACGCTTCTTATCGTGTGATCGTTATCATCAATTAAATGGTAAAAAGGTTTTGTTTCACCGTTGTGCTCCGAAAGCCACGAGAGCGCACAAGATCACAAATTAAGCTATCATACCAGCCCCAACGTACGCATCATCTCCATCATCATCGTCGGCCGTCGTCGACCAGAAACCTAGAAACATGCCCAATTCCATAACATCATTATTGCATTACGAGCGCATCTTCCCGGTACGGTGCAATCTTCATTAGATACCGCAGCTCTAAATGGAAATGCATCGGCTCCCGGTTATCGCCCTATTCTTGTCAAACCACTTAATGCGCGGACGTGTCTTTTGAAGCTGGAATGGAACCGTGGATGCGGTTACCGTATTACCGAGCCGTTCCTTACCCTACGGGTTGATTGTGCCGATTGGACAGACTTTAGCAAAAGCGATACCGGTTTGCCGCAGCACAGACAGGGAGAGAGATGCGCTTCAGTCAGACATTCTTCGGTGGGACTTATCAATCCTGTGGCGGTAGCTCAGTGGACATTGAGGCTGGGTTTGGGGTTTTGTAACCCGTTTTGTTCCTATCGCCATTGAACACGCAGAAGCTTTGTTCTGTGTATTAGGTTTCTTTCTGATAAATAACCAAAGTGGTTTGTGGAAAGCAAGCAATATCTCGCCGCAAGCATTCAAAGCTCAACAGATGGTTTTGTGAAGATTATTGGCAATAACAATTAAAAGAGTTTATGCTCTGGCGAGTGGGATGCATTCCTTACGTCAGCTAGTACGTAACAAATGAGTTCTTTGGCCCAAGGCAAAGCTAAAACAAGCATGGCGTGGAAGAATTCTTATTCCAATTTAACCACCGCAAATCGATGCCTATCTCACCTTAAGACTTAAGGCTCAATTCGCTTTGTTTTCGAAAGCTCATCAGAACTCGATCGCACTTTCTTCCAAGCTAAATGAAAACAACAGAACCATCGCTGTTCTGAACAGCGTGCCTCTGTGATATAGACGCTGATAGACACAATGGATAGACCTTCCCGAAAATTGAGCAATCATTGCGCGATCAAACGGTTGGTATAACTGTAACCACGCGGTTTACCCTCCCGCAACTGAAGACGCTTCGTAAGACGATTCGTGCAGCATAAGCACGATCCGGTTCAATGCTTCACCAGCTCTCCACGTGCGTCAGCAGCAACTGCCTTCCCATCCGTTCGTTCGATTATGTATTTTTATGATTGTAATTTAATCAAATCATATCTAAACATGACCAGCACAACGCTTCCAATGGCGTGTCCGTTGCACCGTTAGAACCACGTTGTTTTCCAAGATCCAAAATCCGGGGGTGCTAATTGTGCGCCTTTACTAATCGATCACCCTGCTACACACAAACGGATCAGCTCCGGCATACTTACTGCCTTAAACAAAAACACTCATAATTCCAGCTCCCAGCAATGCCTCCAAAATCAGTGTGGGATTAAGTAGCAAAGCGAGACAAGATTTATTTTCGAACGGTCTCGGTTGCACCTGTTTCCTCGTGGCTACACACTTGCCCCGTCCGCTAATGAGCATCATCCGGCTGCGCACGCCTGTTACGGTAGAACTGTTAAATTGATTCTTAATATTTTATATTGCTGTCAGTAGCATCAAGAAGCACTAGAACAACCGAAAGCGGAACGAAAGCGTTGGTTCGATTTGTTGTTACGTTTTACTACCCGCCAGCATTCTATCGCTTCTGGAGCGAGCCACTCGTGGTGGAACCTTCAGACACATCCTATCCGGGTAGGTGCAATAATTGCTTTAGCGCTAGACGATTGTTCTTGGGATGAAGGGGCTGCTAGAAGCTGAACCATTTATGGATTAGAAACGGACATCAGTAATAAGCCGATTCCCAAGCGACCTAGCCTAATCCCTCCCGAAGATTTTTTGTACAAGAATACTTTAGCCACAATTCATCAAAAGCATACTTGAACTGATCGTGGAGATCCAAGTGGATGTCGGGTTTTATTGATCCTCAATCTTAAACAAAGCATCATTAAAGTGTACCATATCCAAACAACGTGGCTTTGTACACCGAGATGTCCGTAGAAATAGAAATGGATGATAATTAAATCAATCTTCCTGGAGAGGCACAGAGCGCCTCCCGAAAAAAAACACAGACTCCTCTCATCTGTCAATACCTGCTTGATGAGCGATCAGCGATCCAACAATAACCGATCTAATTGCACCGACTGAAGTAATCTCAAATTTCGTGTTTCTTACAGATACTGTGACCTAGCGGAGGCAATTTGTCCAGACCCTCCATTAGTCGACATTCAATTAGTTATCTTCTGGAAGCAAGAAAGACTTTCTTCGAAAGATTTAATAGGACGGGAAAGATTTACAGCATCGTCCACTACCGTGGAATGTCTATCTTCACGAATCTCCCTATTGTAAAGACCTACCGTTTTGTAGGATAGAACTCATAAGACACTCAAACGGTACTATTCTACGGGCTTCTACGTACAGATGGGTGCGCCACTATCCACATTCCTTTACTCTGTGCCGGGAACGGTGACAAAACCGTGCTGGTGGGCTACATCTAACCCTTCAGCTCGATGCGGCTACTGCTGCCCCAATCATCCTACTCAATTACACCGAACCCTCCCCCGTACACTTGACACTAATGTATGCCTGAGAAAGTGAGAAAGGGGACGAACTTAGCTTCCGGAACACTTACCCACCCTTGTGCAGCGGGCAAAGCAGCAGACCTTAAACAGTCGCCCGAATCTCTAGTAATGAGCGATAGCAACAAACATCGGTGGAAAGTTGTCGCTCGCAGCTTCCCATCAAGCGCTCTCCACTTGCCGTCGGTGCGCTGGTCAGCTGGTTTGTGTCGTACTAAACTCCAGTGTCGCCGCCCGGTTTGCGGTGGAATACCAGAAATTCAATACCCTTACAAGGCACACCAACCGGTGGCCCCGCACATCAAGACGCGTTTCATCATCCACCTGCGCGCTTGGGCTACAGCCCATCTTGCAACGTTTGGCAAGGGCTCCGATGCGCGCGAGTGTCTATTGTTTCCAATTAGACGACGGCTTTCGCCTAAATATACACATCTTCTACACAGCTTCCTCAATTGCCCGGGATTGCTTGTCTCTTGTCCTCGTTTTAGTTTTTCTTCTACCAACCTGCAGCGCACGGTGACCAACTTCGGTGGTGGTTGTTTTATGGGAAAAGAATGAATTAATTACAATCGGGCTTGTCCACCATCGTTGAACCACCTTTTTCCGTTGGGGCTTCCTACAAAACGGTCTCTAGCGCTCATGTACCCAGTTGCCAGTGCGCTAATGGTTTCCGTGCTGTCGCGTTTGCTGGTTAAATTTTCCAGCCGATATTTGGGTCACTGGGAAAGGGAGCGGTGAAGCTGTTCGTACGATCAATACACTCCTTTGCTCCTTGGCCAGGGATTCGCAGTTAAAATGTTCGATGTGATGTAATGCCGTACGAAACAATGGAACAATATCGACCATACCGGAGGAGGCGCATGGGTAGAAGTAGGAGCGAGAAATGATCCTTTCACCTACTTGTTGCGGCAATTGCGATCATCCCGGTGTCGATTGGGCACGACTTTCGTGATTCTGATGATCGATTCTTTTGGTGCTACATTGTGCAGGCAAGCTGTTGACCCGCTTACAAACGCTTCGTTTTACTGTCGATCGATTAAGCACTACGCTTGTATTCGAAAATAAAGCATATTTTTGCATTATAGAATTAAAGTGAAGGGAGAAATGTATTTAAGAGTGTCATCGCTTAAAAGCGCTTAAACATGACCATGCTGCTCCTCCGTGTTTTCCTACTACCATTGCGCAAAATCTTCATCACGTCACTTTCGATGTGTGAAATAAAGAGAAAAATTCCCATAAAACTCCCCAATTCCAGTAAAACACCGCCACCGCCGTTTGATTTATGACATTATCTTTCACCTCACCGGACTCTGCCGCGACTGCACTGTACAGTAACAGTCCGGTTTCGTAACGTTTCCTTCACTCTAACCCTTAATCATTGCATTGCGGATATGACAACGATCGCTTTGTACGATCGCGATTACGATTCCGTACCATTTTGCCGGTATCGCAGCTACCGTTTCGTTCCCACGGCGTTTGCAGTGTGGTGTGATGGGCGCTGTCACGCTGTCACATCGTCGGGAAATCATTTTTAACCTTCAGCAGCGGGTACGCAGCAAACGCAATTCATGGTGTGCTATCTGATTTTGTACGACAACGGTGAAGGTCTAGGCGAGGGCGACGTGCTGCGAATGTATGCAGCAAAGAACTTGACGTGTGTGTGTGGCGACACATACTGTATTTATAATTTGTTGCCAAGTTTCCACTGATATTTCTTGCGTGCTTGGAGCTGACTCCGCTTGTAAAAATGTATTAAAATATAGAGTTGAACACATTGTGGCTAAAAAGCGCTCGGTCCAATGCTGCTATAAAATCGCACACTCACGATTCGATAACATTATACGGCTTTATGAGAGGGATCGCGTGCGTTACATTTTTATGGCGCCTTGTTCCAACGCTATTCGCACTCCAAGCAAACCCTCTCACTGCATGTTCGTTTCTTGTGATAATTTTCGTACTTTTATTTTTGCCATTCTCACTCACACACAATATAGCGCTCGATAATCAACAAGCGAACAAGCGAATGCGATAAAATTGAGTAATTCCGATACGAGCGTCATGAGGTGCAGACAAGATCGAGCGGGCGCAGAACCACCGTTCACGTCCACGCGTACTGTCTCCACCGATGTCGTCAAGAAAGATGGGAAAAGAGTTCTTTCGAAATTGAAACACAATTAAATGGCCCGTTTTTCGTTCAACAAGCCGTGTGTGTACGCAATGCACCGTGTATGTATAATTCATAACGTCCCGTTCCCGCCACGCCGGGACGCTTGCTGCGCCAGGTTCAGGTTCAGGTGCGATGGTACACTTACCCTATGTCATCGTCTTTTCCCGATCCTGCCCAACCAGGTCCACACAAAATGGGGAGCAAAACAACGTAAGCAAATAAAACATATGAACCCATTACGACTACACGACAACATACGGCGGTAAGGGCATATGCGGTTGTTTGAGCAAAACCGTTCAATTTGTGGACCAATTGAATGCTAATGAATTCGTGATCTCCAGTTTCCCGCTTGCTGAATGGTACATTATTTGTTGCCCTCCCCCATGGCCAGCGAGGTGGACGTGGAATTGGAATTGGATCAAGTATGCTACCGGCAAAGGGCCCGATGGGAAGAAGCGCGTTTAATTTGTTGACCGCATCGGAATTGGATCGAATACAAAATTGTGTTAAAGAGAAACGTGCGTACGTTGAGCCGGTTGGAGTCACTGCTCCAAGAAATGTAATTAAATCGAATAAAATTAAATAAAACATGTTGAAAAAGATACTCAGCAAATTGGAATATTTCAAGAATTTTTAAAAACCTTGATTCAATTAATTCAAAGTTTATTGCCTACAAGCATTCCATAAAAACGCTTCCTGCTCGCACCATTGTGTTGTCTTTCTTCGCCCTTGTTTCTGTCCCTGGCTGGCAACTGTTTGCTCGCCACTATCGAGGCCAACGCCAATGTGGCCAATAAATATGTATTTGCGTATTTTATGATTTATGTTTATTACATCGCGCCCTCCATCGGGCGCTCAGGGCTCGATTGTCTATCCTGCGGGTGGGCACGACCGTGCGAATCCACCCGCGGTTCTGTCCGACCGTGCAAAATTGCTCAAACCCCAAAGCATAATACATCACCCCACCACGATGATGCTACAGCTGCTCGCTGAAAGGAACAATACATTGTTGCACTGTTGCTACACGTGCTTCTGAAGAAGTGGTCTCCCTTCTCCAAAAAAAAAAAACGAGTAAAAGAAAGGCATGTGCTGTGTATCTGTTCAAAGCGATCTCGGACCATGTTTTGGGTCATCTGCCATGGTGGAAAACATGTGCAATAAATTTCGGAGTGTAAGTCTTTCGCACCATAATCCGTTTAGCATGTCCCCGTCTTATCTCGACTAGCCACTAGCCGGGGAGGTCCGCAGTCGCATTAGAAACCAATAAAATCCGCTCAGGTCAATATTTTGCATACGTGCGCTCGTGCATGTCGTGATGATCAATAAATTCTTCCAGCGCTTAACTGTACACTCAGCACAACCCGAAAAGCCGTCCCCGCGTACGAATTGGAGAACGGTTCTGTGTGGAACTCGCTTTTACGAGGGTATAACTGTTTGTCCTGCTGGAAAACACGGAAAGCGGTGCGAGCGCGTGGCGTGATGATGCGTTCTGATAGGTCCGCCGATGATGGTCACGGTCGCGCGGACACTGGATTTCTCGCCCCGCTTTATGACCACTTTAGGGATGGCCCATGTGGCGAATCGGTCACCACTGTTGCAACAATCGAACGGCTGCTTCAGATCCTAAAATTCACGCAGTTGCAGCATAACCTAACGGGATGGGCGGATGTACCACTAGCACCGTGTGTAACAGATAATTCGTCACCTACATTAGCGAAACTCATTACGCTTTACCGCAGCAATCGACCTCTCCTGGAGTGATGGATGCAGAGTACGCCCGGAACGATGACCTCCACACGTGCCCTAGCCCTCTGCAGGAAGCGCGGGATAAATCCAGATGATCTTTACCTCTCCTTCCTTCTGAGTCTGCTGCGTCTCCGGGCGTCTCTGCGATAATGAGAACCGCAAACGCGGTGGATAACTTAATTGCTGAATCGTGCATAAAAACTCCTCTCATTGCATAATTGCCAGCCATCACCGACTCTTGCCCTCCTCACACATCGCGATGATACACACAACGCACACGTTTCACATGTGACTCTGCCAAGGATGATCTATCATCTGCCGCGCTCACTAATGTCTTCATTCCTCCGGTGTGCGGTGAAGTTTCCGGGGCGGGGAAATTAATGTCTCTCCGGCGTAGAAACTGTAGATGGTGCAGTCTTTGCACACTTCCCACGGGCCAAGTCCGTCTCGGAAGGGACGGATATTAAGATTGTAGCGTTTGCCTAAAACAAACACTAATCGATGGAGTGAAAATGTGAGAAAAAAGGTGCATAATAATAGGGAGTGCTTACGGAACGGAGGGTTCCTTACGATCCTTGTGCAAGATTTGTCTCAATGGCGTGGTTTCTGTTGTCCTCCACTCAACGGGAAGAACCGAGCATACCATAAAGTGCGGCTCAACTTGTCCATTCGTTACGCTCATTCTGCATTCTGCGTTCCTGCGGCGTGATGCGTGAACCCATCATGATACGCGGCGGCACTGGTGGACTGCGCCTTGTGCGCTTCAATCGTCCAGCGAGTGCGAATTTATGAGCATGAACACACACAACTGGCTCACTGGCTGCACCGCATGACGTGCGAGCACGGGATGTGAACGATAAGGCATGTACGGTATGTACGGTAAGTGCTTCCCATCTCACCGCAACTCGCTACAAATCTGTACATGCCTTCCCACAAGCCTGGTCAGCCATCTTCGCGAACCGAGTGTGAACCGGCCTGCCGCTGGGAAGAGACACTTCAACCCTGCCTGAACCACCGACGCAGCCGACGCATGTCGTCACGCTACGGTGCGTTCGGTCGGCCGTCGGAGCGTTCTCTTTTCGTTTTCATTATTTACAGACGATAAAATCTTGTAATTAGAACCTCCCTGGGCGAGGGCGAACTGCTCGGCCGATCTGGTGGTGGTTGGCTGGGTAGGCTTCCTTACCGTCGCCCGCACCTTAATCCCGCTCCCGAAGGCACCACGCGGAGAAGACGAATGATTCCGCTTGAGCTACATCGTTGCTGATGGGTGCGAGAATGAAGACGACCGCGGGCTCGAGGTCGGTCTTCTGCGCGCACGGCTTTCAGTGTTGTACAGGCTGGTGAGCCAGCGTTGCTGAAAGCTGAAGATAGTCTGCAGGGCGAGAATACAAATACTCCTTGCTCTTTGTCTTGCTGGCTGGGTGAGTAGTTCCGCCGGCCCTACTGCCTTATCACAATCGTCTATCGATTGTAGCCATATGTTATGCACACCTTCATCCCATTTTTCTGTTCCTCCCTCCTAGTTACCATATTGCAATCAATTAAAAACGTATGAATTCTAGCCGGGCACAACACACTTCACTGTGCATGGAATATGTTTTTCCCTTCATTAGCGTGAGTGCAGCAGTTTCTGAGTCGTTTTACCTAATTGGTGTTGTTTTTTTTTTTCTTCTTTCCTTTCAGGTAAGCGAGACAATCCCCAATTCCCCATCGAGAAACTCCGCCTAGAGGATCATGGTAAAAAGTAGCAAAATGTCTTATCTTCTATAATGTATTTGAAGCACTTCTAATGCAAAAGATGGTTGAAACATAGAGTATCAAGAAAATTGGAGGTTTAGCACATTGAGACAGCTAATTTACTATTTTCGTTAGATAAAGTACATCGGTTTTTAGCTAAATTGTTATGTACTATGTAAATCAATATTATTTTCACCATAAGTTCCTACTCAACTTCACGCAAACTGCAAACAAAAGCAGATGTCGCCACTGCGAAGCCGCTAATGAGAATGGTACTTTTGTTTCGAATCCAAGTAACCTTGGAAAACGAAGCTTCTCAAACAAAGCAAGCTAGTTCCCCAAACAACAAACCAAAGTTCTGGATCAAAAATGAACTTCTTTACAATTAAATCAAACATTCAGCAATTTTTCACAAACTTCAAACAAAACCATCCCACACCGTACAACCTTCTCGTGGGTGAAAAGCGATCCGATCTGCTGCTCGTGCGTGTGCTACTCCTCGCCCTTTACGGGCTTGCCGTGGGTTACCTCTTCTATCGCCTCGTTCTCGTAAACCTTGACCTTCCCGATACCGCGCGCTTCTACTTTGGTCTTACCGTGGCGGTCTCCCTCGGTAAGCATACCCAAAATTTCCATTCCAATTCAAACCATAGTTTTATCCACCACTTTTACCGATCGCCATCAGAACAGCACTGGGATGTAGCTTTTCCACCCAAGTTCGCTGCGTATGTGCGCTGTGCTGGATGGGATTTTTCGGGAAAGCGGGCCGCAATCTGCTGAAAACCGTCACGCTAACACTCATTCTAACCGGCCCGCTCGAAAACATGACCCTAAACGGGCGTGAAGTGATCCGTGTGCTTACCTGCTCGGCCGAACTAGCCTTCAACCTGACGCTCACGCGCGTGGACCTGATGACGAAACCGTTCCAAAACGCACTGCTCCAGGGCCGGGATCGACTGCCCGAGCTGAAGCAAGAGTTTGGCGAGATTGTTTCCATCGTGCGGCCTATCGTGCGCGAGGTGGAATCTTCTACCGGTGGCGAGGAGGATGAAGCGAGTGGCGAGGAAGAACCATCCAACTCGATTCGTTCCGCCGCCGACTATCAGCAGACGTACGTGGCGAAGCTAAACGAGCGATGCCTGGCCCAGCTAGAGACGGGCGTGAGCCGGTGCAAGGCAGCGTTCGAGCGGTCGTACGACGAGTGTAGCGAAAGCTTGCCACCGCTTGTCAACACGTTGCTCTGCTGGCCGATGAAAATCGATGTTGCCTGCAGCTCGGTGGAACTGTTCGGCGTCGGTGCCGTCTGCCGGATGGAGGACGTGCTGGATGAAGATTTTGGGGAAAACTATCGGTTGCTTAAGCTGTCCGAGCAGCAGCTTACCGGGGGAGTTGGTGACATCAGGATCGATTATCAGGTGCCGGATTTAAGAAACCATTCGGGATACTTGTAAGTTTTTTTGCGGGTGTACTTCTATCTTTCACGGGAAGGATTACAACGAAAATCTTCAACTTGTTCTCATCCAGAACCATCAAGAGCGCATCCGACCAGATGGGGAAAGAATTCAACGAAAAAAAGCACTTCCTTCGCATGGTGATGTACTTGGTGCGCAAAGTGTTTGCCTTCATCTTTCTCAGAGTCATCTTCAGCTCGGTGCGTTACCACAATGCCTATCTTTGGAGGATCACTTTTAACAACTTTTACATTACGGATCAGTTCCGGGAAATCGATGCTCGTCGAGAGTTGAAGCACCATATCGGCGTCCTTCCTTTGCGGGCCATCCAGCGTTCCGAACTGATCGACACTAGGGCAGGAATTTGGAACAGGCTGGAGCTTCGGCACATTGTTGGAGCTTTTGCTACGGTACTGTTCCATTGCCTTTCAACGACAGTGTTACTGCTGATGGATGCTCTCCTCTACGAAACACTGGACATAGTCGCAAGACACTCGAAAATTGAATATCATCAGCAAGGATTTCATGGCGTTAATGTGACGGTGTGTCTTGATATCTAAACTTTTGAAATTCATTTCACAATTACGTCCTTTTATAATTAGGTAACGGGAACAGGAGCTCTAGCCGAGCTCGTTCGCAACACTGCGGAAGGGTTCCGAACGAACGAGCGATTAGATTTCCATGCATCAAACGAACAGTGTCTACCACGTCCAGTGAGTCTTTCCGCTTGGACCATCGCAGGCATCTACGGCCTGTTTGCCCTACTGATGCTTCTCATAACAACCGAAGCGTACGTGCAGCGGGCACGCCGCCTAATCTGCTCCTTTTTCTATCCTGGCCGGGAGCAGATGCGAACCATCTTCCTGTACAATCGTGTCCTGCGGCAAACGCACACCTTTAACAAGAAGCTGCCCGAACGCACCCTGCAGCTCACGAACCGTAATGCCTCCGCAAAGGTGCTCCCATTGCGCGACCGGCTTGCCTTACATCATCCAAACTGGTTCGGGTGGATCCGCTCCGGCCAGTGCGCGGTGTGTTTGGGTACTGGAGCGCCCCACGAGTGTCATCGCTGTGACTGCTTCCTGCGCTACTGTGACGGCTGCTGGCAGGACATCGGTAGGCACTGTGTGGTCTGCACCGAGCGTCCAACCGCAATCGATAGCCCGAACTGCTGCAATCTGTCGACGGCAGCCCCCTAAAGCAGCGCTGGACTGTGCGTGACATCCGCTGGCGTGTATTTGACAGCACCGTTACGCACCGCCCTGGCTGTTCTGTCCCTCCCGATCGCGCAAGACGTCGGCACCCGTCAGCTGTGACCGCTACTTGCCACGTCTGCCTCGTGCCTGGTCCCGTTTGGCGCGTTTTCGGATCCGGAAGCGATACTCCACCAGCCGACGAGGTGGAGGCTTAGAATGTACCGACTCAAACACACATACACGCACATACCGAAGTCGGCATGATGGAAACTCAACGCAGCGTAACGAGTACAGCGTATCTGCGGGGAAGGTGCGCGCGTGTTAGGAGGTGGGCATCATGCTTTAACACGGTCACTGACTATGGAGCACCACCAGCCAGTTGTGGCCGGGAGCAGCAGCATAATGAAACGCACTTAAAATAATCATCCCGAACATACGAACAGGCACGAGCCTACCGTCCGCCTGACCGCCGGGTGCCGTGTGCTAGAACCGTGATCGGGAGCAGCAGCCGTGCACAATTTGACCATTTGTAGTAGCGTTGTGGCTCTTTTGTTGCGATATGATCGGAGTTGCCTCAGCGCCTGCACGCGGATGCTGATCGTGGATAAGGCGTGAAGGAAGCTAGTTAGACAGTTCCGAAGGAGTGTTTGTGGTCGTATTTTTGAAAAATAAAATAAGTTTGAAATCATAGTTTTAGACCGTGTATAATACGGAGAAGCAATTAGAGTATCGCTTGACAGAAGTGATGATGCTGATTGAATATGGAGACTTCTTTAAAGCCAAAGTGTTAACACAAGTCGTGCTGCCTGACGTTTTTAGTGTGGAATGCTTTAATATCTATGTTATGTATAAAAATACATTGGAAATAATCATGGAAGGATGATTAAGCTGGTTATCTTTGATATATAAGGTAGCTGAAAAACTCTCCCATAAGACATGAGTTGTTTTGATTCCCCTTTGTACCGTTTCCCCATACGGCTATGGGAGAATCAACAGTCACAGATAGTTAAACAATGGTTAGTGACTTATGCATGTCTTGCCAGATCGTTGTTAGGCATTGCATTAAATATATTGATTAATGTAAAAACAAACATACTGAAAAACAAGTATACTGAAATACTCTCATGCTTATGCCCAGAAAGAAATTGAATGCTCTTTGTACAACACATACAGCCTGATCATGAGACTCGAACGGCAAGAAAGCTTGCTGTAAAAGCTGCTTTGGTATCATAACTGTGTTCGAGCTGCCGTTCGAGCAATCACAGTAGCCATCGATTAACGAGCAACACCTCTCTTGTTTATTCTTGTCTAAGTGTGGTTACATACTTCGAACACAATTACTTTACCATTTAACTTTAAAAATCTATCAAGGACTTTCACATATATTTGCAGATAATTTTGCTTACTTTTTCAAACGTTATGAACATTTTCAAGCACTTAGCTGCAACCATGTTGTTTGCATTGTTTATGTTTTGAACCCGGTTTGACAACTGAAAAAGCTCAAAAAAATCGATGTTACATTCGTCGATTCGAATACGTTGCATGATACCAAATTTTCTGCCGTTCGATTCGACGCCTTCATTCGATTCGACTGCCGTTCCAGTCTCATGATCAGGCTGATAATTGTAGTCGTTTTTTCTAGCTTGAAATATTTTTTTGTGTCCATGTAAAGGAAATAGGTAGAAAACTAGAGCCAATGTTTTCTATTTGCAGAAGAATTCTCATCATTTTAAACGCGCTAAACTGAATGACGCCTAATAGGGAAAAGTTTGATACCGATGTATTATTAGAACAGGATAATGCCTTATCAGATTATAATGCTCAGCTCTGCAATGTGTTAAAATTTTAAATTATACCAATTGATGGAGTTGTGACCAAGAAAACAAATTAAAATCTATTTTTATAGTTAAACAATTGCAGTTGCCTTGGGAAATTTTGGAATGATGGTAATTTTAATTGTATACTTTAATTGTTAAGATAATTGCAGCTCATAAAGTCACTCTCGTAGAGGACTAGTGCATTATTTGAAAACTAGTACATAAAGAAAAAAAACTCGTTTTTATTTTGGTTTATGTTTTTAAATGCTTTGGTTAAAATAACCGCCAACCGCATAAATTCCCTCAAACTCACTAATACTTCGATTCGAGCGAGAAAGTAGATCAGGATGACATGTCATGTTTTTAGCTACTTACATTTAGCACAAAAACACATTCACTAGATATCTTCAACAAGTGCACATAAATTCTCTATATTTATGTATCACTTTTTCCCATCGCTTGTCATCGGAGGCAAAAACAGACATAAACCACGACCAAAACAAACGCTCCATGAATCAACGCGTAAGCTACCGCGGAAAAGTCGAGATTTTCCAGCCCTAATTTTGATCCTACTCACCGGCATGTTACGGGAGCGTGCACTCACTTTTACAATTTATGAGCATTTCCATTTGCAGCCACAACAATGCGTAACTTCCCTCGGCTCCCGACCAAACGAGGCTCGTTCTTGAGTGCTTGAGCAGCTAAAAAGAAAGGTCACGGACGCACTCATGACGGTTTTGGTGAAAGAACTTTCACGCTACGTTAAATATTCAAAACCAACAGAAACCGCGATCCAATTGCGTCGGCGCGATGGAAATTATGTTGAAAAGATGTTAAATTATGTTAAATGTGCAAACAGCCGTCGCTGCGCGAATGCACAGCATTTCGGGCGGCAAACGGACTTTCGGCAGGTGAGTTTGGAAGGTGTGGAAGAATGCTAAAGCACAATCACAGCCCCATCATCTCAGTAGGCCAGCGGTGGCAGAAGGGTTAAAGGTGCGTGAGTACGTGGCGGGTGCATGCGGACCTACGATCGATCATACCTCACACGAGACGATTGCATCGCAACCCTGGAGGGAAACAACGGGCACATTAACATCGTCCGACTTTTGTTTTACCACGCTCGTTGTGGGCGGTTGTGTGATGACGTCGGCAAAAGGGAAGGGCATACCACACACGTACACATCGTGTACCCAAGCAAGGGCATTAAGCAAAGCTCCCGCAAAGGTCTTAAAAATAAAATTCAATTGCTGGTGCGTTCCGTTACGTCTCAGAACTTGCAGCAATGCCGGGGAAAAAAAACGGGCCAGTACAACCGGAAGCCTCAAGGCGTGGTTCACCTTCGGGATGCCGAAAACCGCCGCTTCTATCCACCTCCCTCCCGTCCGCCCCATTCCACGTCAGAACTGGGTTAGTGTGCAAGGAAATGACGCCTTCGACCGACGCAATTGCGGAAATCAATCAAAATCAAGTAACCTGGGTACGGAAATCGCCTCCCCCCCCTCCTAAAATGATCGCCCACGTAGCCCGCAGGAAAATTTGCATGCCAAGCTTCTAAACTCAACGTGCGGGTGTTGCTTTTGTAAGCGACTCAAGCAACAATAAATTTCCATTTAATAAATAATTCAATCGTGCAGCAAAGCTAAACCGATCCCAGCCTTACTGGGCCATTGCACTCCGAATCGCAAGATACCGGTTTGTCCCCCCCCCCCTTGATGCGCCCTGTAGATCAAAAGCTTCGATCAAACCATGATCACCTTCCCGATCGAACGTTTTCCACCACGCAGCGTCTGCACTTTTCTTCGCCGGAAGGGATCCTGACCGCAGTTACAGATGTGATCGAATCGGACAAATCTGCATGCCCCGGACGGCAGTGTGGTTTTGGTGAGGACGTCAAACCGCAGCAGCATTATGCAAGCGTGGCGACGTAATTGCATCGTCGGTTATTTGCGGTGCGGAGATGCACCCTCCCCGCCACCAACAAGCGTACATTCCGGCACAAGGACAACTGTGCCGCGGGCATGTGGCTTGTGGCATGGATTAGTTTGCATATAGGCAATTTAAATGATTAGCCGCGCACCGACGGTAACATTCCCGGCATTGGGGTACCCCGGGCCACAAACGACAGACACCGAAAGCGAGACAAAGATCGTTCCCTTTTTTAACCCCGTTTTCCCCGTGACTGTGAAGCGTAATCGAACCTGAAAGACATGCGCACCACCGGCTACAATCAGTTGAACGTGTCGTCTTTGGAAAATTGGAATCTACAGTACGGTATGACAATCGCAACAGCGCATAGGTGAACGGTCCTCTACCTGCAGGACATTTTCTCGTAAACATTTCATAACACATATTTTATGTGGCAATTTAAGCTCCGCGGGGAAGAGGATTACATTTTGCAAAGGTGGTACGCTGCAAAGCTATTCAATAATAATTCACAATATAATGTGCACAATAATTTAGTGTCACAATGAATTATGTAAGTAATTTTACGACGCTAAATTAAAAAAATCAATTAAAGGAATGAAAGAATAAGCTGTTTGAACGGTTAGTGGTGGAATGAGAGGAAGATGGCATTGAAATATTATGAGATTTCAATAAATCAATGGAAGATAAAACTTTACAATAACAAATGTTCATGTATATTAAAAAAAAACTGTAAACTGTTAACAGATTAGTTTTGAATAAATGATACAGTAAGTACCAATAAGGATTGTGTTTTGTTGCCTATTCGCCAGCGTCTTATGTTTCAGTGCAATTTGTCAAAATCCTATTCATTACCTTACCATTACCAATTCAACTGCACGAGGTTCCAAAGTAGAGTAGGAGCAGAAGTTGAATCAAAAGTGCAAATGATAAAGCACTTTGAAAATGAATGAGGATATATATAAATATATTCTTCAGGAACCTAGAAGTTCACCAAGAAAGTACTAACGATTAGGAATAATCTACTATTTTGAATGGATTCTAATTTGATGCTGAGATTAAGAGGAAGAAACGAAGTTTCATGGAAAATAATAGCTTCTCGGCTTACATCCCAGCAAGTGCTCAATGTGCTTTGTTGGACGGCAATTGATTTTAATGTTGCAATTCGTACAGTATAGAGGATTTGTATTATTCGAAATAAATTTCTTGCGTTTATGCACTTTTATCAAACGAACTCTAGAAGAGAACAAAAGTACTTATATATTTCAAAGAAACACCTTTTTTTTAACAAAAAGCTTTTCCTTTTTCACGTAGGATGTTTTCCTATTTACCACACACTTTTTGCTATGTAATTTATAAAACCAGTTTTGAGTCGATCGCCATGCAAAGAAATCCTCATATTCTTATCCTTCAAAATGCGATACCATCCCATTTGCCCCTCGCAACTCCACAACCGTATGCAATAAAATGTTAAATTACTGTTGCAACTATTTGCACGTAGTCGCATCATTACCTGCAGCACCGTCATGCCGCTGTCATGCCGTTTTGCAATGATAAATGCCGCAGCATAATGATAACGATTACCGATGCGATAATAGCACGGCCCTGCGTAACAAGATAGCTCGTTCTGGCGTGCTTTTGTGAGTCGCAGTCGTAGTGATGCGCAAAAAGACAAACATTAGCCTCCTCTGCAAATGGTTTCTCCATCGGTCGCTAGTGAAAGCATTCCATGGTGAACAGATTTCTGACCGGTACACCAGAGAGAAAAGCACCCGATTCTAGCTCCAATGCCATCGTTGTGCGTCGCTGCGGTGACCGTGAACTAAATAGATGAATGAGAAAACGATTATTCTTGCTGCGAAAGGAAGCACGCACGTCCTCGGAGGGGGAAGTTGGAGGGAACTGAAATGAATTGCACCATTAGTAGCACTTTAAATTGCATTTACACAGCAGCAGTACGCGCAGATCGTGACATCTGGTAGACGACCCGGGAAAGTGAATCCGTGGACCGAACGAGGCTGCAGCAAATTCTGCAGTAAATTACTTTCGACGCGTCGCACCGAACCGTAACCTTGGGGGATCATGGTGCAGAGGGTCAGACAAAGGCTGCCGGACAGCCAGACGGTCGGAGAGCAGCTCTATATTTACGTCTTGAGGACTGGACGGGAACAAGACACGCACCACACCAAATGCTAAAATCGTCCAACGTTTTCCAACTAATGACGTAATTGCGAATTCTCATTGGTTTCACTTAACAACCGGCCGCCCGCTGTGAGTGAGTCGACTCTTCACTCAGAGTTTGTGGCTGGACGGGTTCGGAGCTTAAGAACCACTGGCCAGCACAAAGACCGAAGGCGCTGTGGACCATAACAATAATAGGAGCCACTTTTCATTTCGTTGTTCTATGCCGTTGAGCGCGTGCAGTGTAGGATGGGGAAGTTGACTGATTTTTTTTTTTCAGAGAATTAATATATTCACTGTCAACAGCGGGGGCTGGTGGGAGCAGGGTACAATAACCGGACGGCACACCGTCATACAGGATGTTGGCTGACATTGAATTATTTCTTTCCGTAAACTGTTGTTAATTTTTATTGGACAAGGCAAGGGTATGAAGGTGGATAGTAGAGCTGCTCAGGGGGATGGTAGATCGTCTTCCTGGTCATTATTGTTTCTTATTTAGGAGCAAGATAAATTAATTTAATGATTTTGTGCTAACGAAGAAGCGTTCTACTAGATGTAATGTCATGTATCACAATTACGACTCAATTCTTTTCAAGGCCATATTTTTGGTTTATCTTTAAGATCCTTGTCTAAGATTGTGAGAAAATGAAAAAGTACTAATGTGCTCAAAATTTATCTTGAAAAATTTACTTCACATTGAAATATTCATGAGAACGGAAGAGCAGCAATATTAGTTAACACCTTTATTACATTTAAAGAACAATCAATCTTAAAACTCACCTAACTTAAAAAAATCACGAAAAAAATAAATTGTATAAATGTTGGCAAATGTTTTACGAAAACGATTACCTTCTGAATAATATTGCTCTCTTCCATATTAAAATCCTAAATTACTCTTGAGATTAAATTACTAACGAGTAATTTAATTTCAGAAGTAATTTGTAATTATATTTAAGAATTAATTAATTAAAAACAGTACAATATTGCAGAAATTCATTGGAATAAGAAAAATTAACTTTTCTTCTAATATTTACCACACATTGTTTATCAATATTAGTTTATTTTACTTAATTTTATTCACACGTGAAGAACTTGTCATTGGGACATTGGAATTATTTTTTTGCAAAACTAAAAATTAAAAACTAAATTTCAAAGAGCCAAACAAACATCCTCGTTGGTACACAATGTACTACCGCTATTTAAACGTCTTACACAAACAGCGTGCCTTCCCCACACAACGGTTTTCTTGTATCAGGCACAAACGCATCCAGCACGACCGCCATACGGCACCGGGAAAATGGGTGAAGCAAACAAAACCTTCAAACCATTCCCTAACGTGTTTCGTTCGACCCGTTTAAGCAGCATAAATCTAGCACAAATTGATCAGCAACACTCTTGTGTGCGTCCGCTTTGCTGGACAAACAAAGCATTACACATTTGCGCCATTTTCACACTCATCTGTGTGTGTGTGTGTTTGTTCGCGAGCACGCGCTCATGTGGACATACCATCGGCGTAAATCAAGTTCCGTAGTTTGTCGACTTTTTTCCGTTGTTACTCGGTTTATAGATAAAAAAAGCTTGAGCTCCATCTTCTAGCGATTCGATTCTACTGACCAGTGCATGCCGGGTCTGTCCACACCCAGAAACGAGGACATCTTCCTCCGCTGATCGGCTCTGAACATTTTGTGCACACACGTATTCACTCCCTTTTTTCGCATTTGCGATTTCCATCGGCGACAACGGGCAAGAAGGGATTGCAAAAAAAAAAAACAAGTCGTCGCCCCGAGGAAGAGCAAACGCAACCGCTGTGCGCTTTATCGCTTGTTCTGGCGTTAGGAACAGTTATCCCCCTGGCAAGCAAGACAGAAACCGGCTCTTCTGCTTGAATAGGAAAAATAGGGCTCATTTTGTTTTGCTGCCCAACGGTCAGACTGCCACCCTCCCTGCGCCCGCTCTGCCGTTGTGTGTCTATTCTCCCGGCAGTTCTACCTGTTACGCAAGTAGCCGGACGCAAGCAAGTGCGCTCATTACGCGACACGACTGACCTAGTGATGAGTTCGCTTCAAGTTGCCCTGCTCCCGCATGGTGCGAGGGATGGGTATGAGGTTTGTGCAAAGGGCTCGTTAGCTGATAGTGAGATGATAAAATTCCTTACTTTGAAACCACTGGGTGCGATGAGAACTGCCACACAGGAACAAATATGGAGGGAAATACCAATATAGTTCATATCGCAATGGAAAACGTCGATACACCTGCGTTCGTATTCATTTTTATTCTTGAAAAATCTATTTTTTATACTCATTTTCTGCCATTCTTGTTGGTGCGTTATTTAAGCTAGGGACTCATCAAAACACAAACTTAATGATGAGTAGCATGCCGCTCACTACACTATACACTATACACTATGATCGCTTGACTGCCTCTTTCTTTTTAGCTCATACGTTTCGTATAAACATTCGTGTTTCTTATCCCATCATCAAATTAAACACTTTTAGAGAGGTGAGAAATCGTGCCAAACCGGTTGATTGCTATTTATTGTAATATATTAAACGAAACTTTTAGTTTTGAAGGTAGATTAGAAGGCAGCTTTCAAGGAATGGCGCAATGTTAAACGTTGTATGAAAAATATTTTATTTTTTCATATTTATTCTTTATTTTAGAGCATAAAACATAGAGTGTATATGTTCCTCAAAAATTGAAATATTTTTTAAAACAAATTATTTATTCGTTTTTGTATCGAAATAAATACTCCAGTACAAAATACAATGAAAGAAATCAGAAACGCTATCGCAAATGTAAAAGTATATAAAACAAACTTACCAACTAAATCTTTTGCTATAAGCTATACTAGCAAGAGTATTCAAACCAAACTTTAGCACTGTTTCCTTATAAATTAATAAAACGAATGAATGTGTTAAATATCGTTTGTTCCCCGAGAAAAGTTAATTCACATTTTTTATGGTTTAATTCTAATAGTAATAATTTAAAACATAAGACTCTCTACTGCACGGGACAGAACTCTAACCCAGAAAACACATTGAAATTTAATTATTTAATATTTATTTCAGAAAAAATCATTAAAAAATGTAATTTTAATTATTTACTACAAACTATTCTTGTAAGAGAACTTCTCATCCATCTTCTAAGAGAACTCCTCATCCATAGCATCATTTTATCATAAAAACTAATACCCAACAAGTTTCACAAATAGAGAACATGTTCTAAGTCCTGAACCCCTCCGTTACTGACCGGCCAATCATTCTTAAGCTCAAGGGCTCACTTCAGACAAGGGCTTGGTACATCGACATCAAGATCCCTCTCCAAGATCTTTCCCCCCTTTTCGAAAGGTTTCAGCAGCATCGTGCAATAGACCACTCCGTCGGACGAGGCTAATAAAATACTTTCAACACCATTAACTCGCACCGAACGGGACACTTAATCTTGTACCCTTTCCACGGTCTTCCACAGCGCGGATGTAGGGAAAGAAGTAGAGTATCGAGCGTAAACATAAACTACGCTACGTGCAGCTGCACTTACCCAGACCCCTGCGCTATCGCGGGAAGAGAAACCGAAGCACACCCGACCGGATGCTAAATAAACATCGTCCGAATGACAAATGAAGAACCGACGCAGCCAAAGGGGGCGCTACAAGCGTTACATGTGCTCGCTGTACTTCTGAAATAAAATCAAATAGATTACCAGCATCCATCCATCGAGTGTGCGGAAACGGGTGTATGTATGCAGATAGTCCGCACCTAGCCACCGCACAAACTGTTCTGATTCTTTCTCCTTTGCTTCGGTTCGCTCTGTTCTGCTCGGTAAGGGCAACAGCATGGCATTGGCAGATCGAAATAAATAGAGAGGTAAAACGTTGCTCGTTTAATGAAGTTGTTAGTATCCTCTGCCGGCGGGGGCCAGAAGGTTACCTCTTCGTCCGAAACGGTAAACGTTAAACGGCATAGAAGAGCAATTGACCAGCTTTTGCTACGCATCTTCAGCACGCGGAGTGCGAAAGTGGTGCGTTTTGTGATGCCCGGTCCGTTAAGCAAATAAAACCCTATCGCTGGTATCTGGGGTGAGCTTACGAAACAGGGTAAGATTTTAATTTGAAACATATTTTCTCTGACTTCTATACTTCCTCTGCCGTACCAACCAAATCCTTTCGTGTCGAGCAAAACGGAAAGCGACCGTTTAGCTTTAAGGAAATAAAAATCGAACCTAATGAGTCTCGTGAGCTTATTATCGCGCCCGTCTGGGTCAACCGTCGATGGGCAACAGGTTTGCCGCTTGCATCGGAAATACCACAAACGGCTACTGGTCCAGAAAACGTGCCACCGGTTAAACCATTATCTCATACTTTACGGCATTGCAGCACAGCATCTGCACTGATTATCGGTTCGCACCAAACACCTAGCTCTAAATCTAACGCATGGCTGTCCTTAATCTAACCCGCTGTTCATCGATTGGCTTTGATCATTGCCATGTCTCTGGCCAGAACAGGCACATGCGACGTGTCTGGAGCGAAGAAAAAAATGACATTCACGCACTAGTTTCCGGCACAGCTTACGTGCAGTCCCGGCGAACTCCAACCGGCATGCAAGCAAGTGAACAGGTTGCAGAAAACGCGTCGCGCGTATTAAAGCGAACGTAATTAAGCGACGATTTCGACCGGGCCGTGTCTCGCGAAACACATTCGTAATGGAGGAAATCGTTAGATTTGCTTCTTTTTATTGTGCTTAAATACCCGTTCAGGGAGGAATCTTTTTTATGGACGCTTATCCCAACCCCGATGCGACTTTATTCCTTCCCCGCTGCGCCATGCTCGCTAGAAATCACCCGGTTTAAATAAGGGCAAAGCGATAACTTGAAATAAAGCAAACCGGGAAGTAAGCGGGCTAGAACCCTTGTACCTCGTTAAAACGGTCAACAGGCAACACCAAACCAAACAACGAAAGACTTCAACGCCCGTGCTGGCGCACGGCGTGTTGAGCAAGCGACGAACCCGGTGGCGCCTACCGTTTAGCATTCTAGCGCGCTGGCCGTGATCGCGACAGGCTTGCTAACCTTTTACGGGCACATTTATTTTTTTTTTGCTCACTATAGAGTAGAATTGGGGTCCACTGGTGCCCTTTAACGGGTGCCAGAACGCGAAGTACTGAAGGGGAAACAACGAAACTGTCGTCACGATTTTGACTTTCGCTTTCGTTTCTTTAATCTCCGGCATGGTAGCTGTTTTAGAGCAGTCAAAAAAGTTCTCACTACCGTTGGCCGGATTGGGATGAAGTTTAACAAGCTTGGTGTAGCATTTATTCTGTTAGTCAGTTAAAGAGGAGCAACACATAATGTAGCACTCTTAGTTGTCTAACTAGAGTCTTAAAAATGCTGCGCAATAATGGCCCTATAGTTTTGAAAAGTTGTATAAATTTTTTACAATATTTTTAAATAGTATGAATTAAAATGAATAAAACCTTGTACCTGAACGTGCAGTAATATTTAAACAAATTAAATCGCACCAAATTTTACTCTACACTCGATTCGATAAATGTACATTTTCTCTTCGCATATTGCTGTACGACCGCATACACGCTTGAACAAGTAGAAAAAACATATTCCACCGTTGGTGACGTCCTATTAGCTTCCTTACCGTAATAAATCCACCCGTCAACAGCTTGATCTACCGCACTCACCGCTCATAACCGATTGCAACGGCTAATTTGAGCACTTATTGTTAGTGGCAATGATGGTACAAAATTTCCACAAATGTGCCGCGTAATTCGCGTACTGACCGTGTAGATTAATCTTACCCTTAGTGGACCACCAATCGCAATCAAAAGGGACGTGTGTGGACGCACGATCATCAAGATGGCCTACCTTACCCTCGGCTTTACTGGGTTAGCAAAAACTGTTCCATTGACTATCCTAGTTCTCATTCAGCACGGCACGGTCGGCAGGTGGCCGCTTTTAGCCGCAGAGCCGATCGATGCTTTATATCTTGACGCTATTACGCCTTTCCAACCCATTGGGAATAATCGTCGTTGTCGTCGTCGTCGCCGGCATCGTCTCGGGCAATTAATTCCGATACAGCACACTGCACTGCCGGCCGCACATCGAGCACGCGATTCGCAATCATTGAAGGAAGGAAATGGAAAATTAAACGCTACTCACCGCGACCGCAATCGATGTTACGCGGTCGTGGTGCGTGCTTGTGCTATTTTTTAATGTTTCACACGCTTTTGCCTCACACGATTGTAGGGAATGATGTGAAGATAAAAGGAGCTTCAGTGGGAAGATTAATCAAGGGTGTTAATCGGTCCACCGATCATCATTACTATGATGGGCAATGATGCAAGTCCTGCATAGATGTTTTGAACGAAAAACCCACGAAAAAGAATATTGTGATGATGTATTTCAATGCAAGAATATTGATTGTCCTCATTTTTAATGCTTCATTCCGTTCACGTTTAGTCGTTCCCTTGAATATCTACACCATAATGCTAGCAATCAAATAGTTTGCAGAGGGGAACCTGCGTACCATCCAACCCATTCGTGATGGTATAATAAATTATATCTTTTGTCACAAATGCACCAAACCGGCTGCAAACGTGCTGCAAATGCTCAATACCACGACCAAGAACAATGGCAATCGAACAGTTCATGCTGCAGATGGATCATATCTTATTCGATCGACTTAAACAATGGAGCACGCCGGTCACGAAGAAAAGTGCATATTATCGATTGCATAAATATCTTATTCCAGCAGCTCCTTCCACAACACCCACTATCAATAATGATCTATTCGGAAAGGAAATTGATTGATTATTCTACGTTGGAGTGGTATGGGCCTGAGCCTGTTTTCTCCCTGTTTTCCCCCAACATTTGACTCGTCTGTCTGATGTGAATTTTAGATGGCTTTGTTTTGTTTGTTCTATTCTAGGGTAGAATGTTTGCTGGCTGTTGCATCGTTGCATTTGGTATAGGACGTAATATTGAAGGCACAGTTCGTGACGAAGATCGTTTAGCTCAAAAGGGGGATCGTTTATTCGCTGTCGTTCATTTTATGGCATGAGGGAAGGGTTATCTGCATTTAGCCTAAAGTTGAAAGCGATTGTTTGTATCCCGCACACTTTACTGCCATTTTTATTTCAAACAGCTGTTTCATCTTGAAGAATACCTTTTTTATATGACGATACCCTGGTCGATGTGTTAATTTTCTGATTTATTTTAGTTTTATATTTTTGTATCGTATACTCATTTTCAAAAGAATACTAATTACAAACAGCTAAATAAATTTAATTTGATTACGTTCAGATGCGTACAAATAGACCAAAAAAAAATCGATTGGATCTCTTTCTTCTGTAAATTAAGATAAAATTTCTATTCAAACAAATAATCGAAAATTTTAATTCATTTCTTGTTTTAAAACATAACTTTCGCTTCACACAGCTGCACCACCAACCCCCTTCAAAGAGAAAAAATCTTGAAACGGTCTCGTAAAACCAAACAAGAATGATTTTCAATTCCCTCGCCCAAACCACTAATCATCTGCAAATGATATCTGCCAGCCAGTGAAAACCCATCTGCGGTTCTACCCTCCTCGAATACTGGCCTTCTTTCCATTCAAAGATCATTGACTGAACGAAATTCATCGTAACAATAAAATCGCAACGAATTGAACCAGCTAATGATGGGTTTCGTTTCGGACGGGACCGCGATCGCACTATGATGATTTTGCAGTTTATTACACAGTCGGCAAACACACGCGGAACGTGACGTACTGGGTTTGGTGAGTTTGGCTGAGTTAAAGGGCTCGCGTCTCAATCCGGGAAAAGGGATTTACACACAGCTCGGGGAAACAGTAACACAAGAACAACCTGCATTGCAGAGCAGAACAGACCGCACGGGTTGTGAGAAAATAATCACGTAGTAGCGTCGGTCGGAAAAATCAACAAAAGGGGTAACAACCTTTGCCACTGTGTGAAGATAATCGCTCCCGTATGCTGTGTTCCTCTTGGTTGCAGGAACTATCAAACGAAAGAACAAACAGTCTAAACGGTAACATAAGGCGGTAGGCAGCAAAGGCGCTGCACAAATGCAGACACGCAAATGCAGCCGAGTGTATGTAGCGACCGTGAGGCATGTCCAATGGTGGTTCTTCTTTTCAAATTACCACTGCAACTTCACAGGTGGCAGCGAACAATTGTACAAAACAGGGAAGTTTTTGCTCTGTGAAAAATATGAAACGATAATCTCTTTTTTTTTGCTAAATTTCTCCAGTTAATGTATTATTATCTCTAGGTGTAACAATCTGTGGCAAAACAACTGCACAGCAAAAGACCTTGCAGCTTTCTTGATAGTTTTGTGTTTGCCAGTTTGCTCAACACCGTTACTCCACAAAACAGGGCTATTCTCCGAGCATTTCCTTCCGTGATCAAATGACTCAAAAATATATCCATATGAATCATAATCTAATCATACTTATGGAAATGAATTCCCTCCTTCAAACCGATAGCAATTTCATTTTATTTCCCTAAATTATAGCTTAACTATGAAACCCCCTCCAGCGGCTAGGTATGGTGGATGGTGACAGTAAAATATCACCTGCATAATGACACCCTGAACAGGCGCACCCTGGGTGGCAAATCGAACCCACCCAACACCTTTCTTGCCACCCCCCCCCCCTCGCCACAGTGAAACACATCCCGTGCGATGTGCGGTCAACGGACGTGAGCACCGTTAAAACGACACACGGAAACACTTCTCGCGGAATCATGTTGTTCAATTTGTTCTGAACGTCTTTCGCACCTTTGCTTGCCCCGTTCGGTTCGGATGCCGAACTTGGATCGTGTCATTTGCAAACAAATCGCACTTCCATCCCTCTTCCTCACTTCCCCCCGTTCCACGATCGATTCTTTTCCCCGAAAACAATTCACCCTGTAAAGGTGAAGAATCTCGCATCATCATCATGGGCAACATCATCATGAACGTCACCGGATCGTGGTACGATCGACCACCCACCTTCATTCTTAACCGACCCTTGCGCCCGACGGGCGAGCGTTCTTTCTAATGCAAAGCAGCGCGCAGTTGATTCGGTTTGGATCGGAGCGAAGTATGTTACAGGCCGGGGGGGTGAGACACGCGTTCGATGGGCACGAAGCTAATCACTTTCGACTTGAAACGGTTTAATGGGCGATTGTTCGGCGGGGGCATTGGGTGTTCCGTTGCAATTCCGTTGCCTGCCGTGTCGGTGCGGTGTTTTATTGTCGGCCGAGCCACATGCTTTGTGTACTGGGGATGCACATAACTTTGCGACTCCCGGATATGTTTGCGACAGCAACGAGCGATTGCACAAAGTCGATGAATATTAATG
Source organism: Anopheles epiroticus (assembly GCA_000349105.1). Classification (NCBI taxonomy): domain Eukaryota; kingdom Metazoa; phylum Arthropoda; class Insecta; order Diptera; family Culicidae; genus Anopheles; species Anopheles epiroticus. The sequence goes on along the minus strand of KB671513.1, from coordinate 96,778 downwards.
GCAAACGATATGTTGTTGTTGTTGAATGGAAGACTGTTTTCTTACTTTTGTTTCATAACGTTCGTGCCGTAAGCCGCTCAATTCACTCGACTTGGATGTAAAGTGTATCTAAAGTGTCAAAAATTGTTGAGCGAAAACTATAAATAAAGTCTTAGAAGAGAGAGCAGTATTTGATCGAATATGTTACTTTGCAAATTATCAATTTGACTTTAATTTTTTGTCACAGTCCCTGTTCTGCTAATCAAAGAAAAGTGCAAGTACATTTTCGTTCAGGCAACTACGGTTCCAGTGCCTAAGAAGCATGAATTGTAGCCTATAGACTCATCTTTTGCAGATTCCACTCAATTTGTAAAAACTATTTTTTTACAATTGTTTTTATCGCAGTACTCTTTATTCTCTACAATTATTATTAATCTCAGTGATCTTTTAAATTCGTAACATCTTTTAATTACGAAATTTTACAAAATTCAACAATAAACTTATTTCGCACATCTATCATACCTCATATGTGTTGCCCTTCCATACGGCAGAAGAAAACAATCCAATAGTCGTTGATAACGGATGTGCAAGCAATTTTCATTCCATTCTGTGCGTACGTTTTGCCTCATTCAAACAGAAACGATTATCAACTCACTGTTGATGAAAAGGCACAACGTTCATAATCGCTCCCACACGCACAATCTTTAGCCTGCGTATAAGCAAAATTCCAACGACTATAATCCAAACTCTTTCCCTTCTTCAAAGAACTACCATCCGCAGAGAAAGTCCAGCAAACCCCCAACGGGCCGCATAGCATAGAGCAACGAAATCGCACAAACATATAAATAAATTCTGTAGCGACTGGAGAGGCAAAAGAATAAAGCAGCAGCGCCACTCTCCACCCGTGCCAACGGGATGCTTCTACCCATTCTACCGCGAGGCATGGGAAAATTCTCACCAATTTCCATAGCGAGCATAAAACGGGCATTCTTTGCGTGTGGATGAAGCTTGGGCCCAAATACAAAAAAAAAGCCGAGGATACTGCAGCTTCAACGGACACCCAATGAAAACAAAACCATTAACAACCGTTTCTTCACTCTCTCTTCCTTTGTTTTACGATTAAGCACAAGCGTTCGTGCGTGTGTGTGTGTGTGTGTGTGTGTTGAACGCTAGAACGCGGGATCTCTTCCACTTTGTTTGACCTCATCCCTATCGGTCGGTGGATGGTCCGAAGATCATATCAACGCATTCTTGGAGGTGTTATAAAATCGTTTCTTTTTATCCCCTCATTTTCTCTCGCAGCACAATGGCAAACAAACGATTGTTCTTTTACTTTTCAATTGAGATTTAAGCACAATTAAGTCTACCTTATTTCCAAATCACATCACACACCACCTCAACGACATTCTACGGCGGAAAACATATTCCCCTTCCCCTATTTGGCTTCACTGTAAACAGAAGCAATAATTCTTCTCCCCCTCAGAGGAAAAAGAACTTTTCCACACCTTCAAACATTTCGATTCCAACTGGGAGGAAAAGAACCGAGCCAGAACAAAATGCCACTCTGCGGCCGTTGTTCTGGCTGGTCAGATAAAAATGAACCACCCTCATCGCTCGGCTTGGTCAATGACCAGCGCCCATGTTGTCTCACCGGCACCAGCAGCAGCTCAAGGGATGGAAAGAAAAACTTCGATCCGCTTTTCCTCTCCACTGCACCAAGCTATCAATGCCACGATTCGCAACGATGCCTATTTTATTTCGCTCGATACGCAGCTGTTCCGCAAGTGGCGGATGATCTGAAGCAACATTTCACTTCTCCTTCCCTGCTGCTTTTGCATATTGGAACTGTATGGGGGGGGGAGGGGTTTGGGGGGCGAAAACGTAAAACTCCCACACAGAAACGCACATGATAAAGGAGAGCTAACCACCGAACGATTGGTTTTTGATTATCTCACAGAAAGAGACGTGGTGCCGTTGCCTGGCCACCATTATTCGACGCGTCGGATGGGGGTAATTTTCAATTATAGACAAGCTCAATAAAAATCACCTAGCTGTAGATGGAATTACGGCTTCCCTGTGCTGGTTTTGCTACCTATCTGCCGTGCCTTTCATTTGCCAATGATATCTCGCACTGACGTCCGTCTGTTCGCGCCTGACGGGTGGTAGTGTTAATGGGTTTTTTTTGGCAAAGTTTAAAAAGAAACGCCTCACAAAATAAGGGGGGAAGGAAACATATGCAAAAACGAACCATACGATGAAGCACGATACAGTAGAGACCCAGAAAAAAATGGCTCATAAGGTCACTGGTAGGTAGTGTGCGCATGTATGAGCACGTTTTGGAGGCTCCGAAAGGTGATAGCACCTTTGAACCGAACAACCCGAGCGTTATACACCCCAAAGAGCGGTCTGTGAGGTATGCAATCGATCTGCCCACTTAAGCAAACAATAATCAAAGGCAAACATAACATTATCATTGCAAACAAATCAACAAAGCAGCAGAAGCAGCAGCTCATTAAATTAACTGCAATTAATATTCTAATCACGTGCGTTGTAAATGCTTCCAACACGATTAAAATCACGATCGGTGGTTCGATCGAGAGTAGCAGAGCAGTGGAGTTAATTAAGGTTTTTTTTTGCATGGTTCGGCATGCTCACTGCACACTTGCTGAAGGCTGCAGGCACTACCACAGTGCCATAATAATCAGGGTGCGTTATCCGGTGGTAAGCGTCTCGCATAAATTATTCCCATCTCAATCACCCAAACGATCATGTGCGAGAAGATGCATCAAAGATCGTATATTATTCTTATCATGCGGCACAGTGCAAAGGATGTAATTGATAAATGTTGCCTTCTGCGTGGCTGGTCCTGTTTTGCCCAAGGTCGACACGCACGTTTCTGTCGTTCATATAGCGCCAGCAGGCTTGCTGCATCTTTTCAGTCTGATACCGATCTGGTTGCGATGCATTGCCGTAGCTCATTACTAGTCATGTAGCGATGAGCGTACCTGTGATGATCAGTGTAAATGGTGTGTCGAAGCTGGAGCGAACACCTTCAACGCCCATTAGTTCCGCTGGAGCGCCATCCGCTCGAAGGGCACGATAAAGGTTCGATTTTGCATAATCATGGGAAAGGCTGCAAGCAGAGGCTGATTACACTCTACCTTGGAATGAGAGACACGTAACGTAGGGTAGAAATTATGCCACATTAATATATGGAAACAAAACTCCCATCGATCACAACCGACCCACAAAACACATTGAGGGTATCGGTAGAATGCAGCTTCGCTCTCCACCATTGGGCTACTTTTTCTCAAACGAACGCGGTCCGAAACGCGTTCGGGTCAGTGGCGCACGCTCGTTTGCCAGATATGACCTTTCTGTGCCGATTGTTCGACTAATCGGCACACCCCACACTTTGTGCCCCAGTAGGTTATGCGTTAAAGGTGAAGCTGTTGACCGTAAGAAGCGATCGATTCGATTCGGCACACACCGGTAAGGCTGCCATCTGTAGCGACTCCTGATTGGTATGCATTGGAAGCTGCTGAGTATGAGCGTTTTACCGTAAATCTCCTGAAAGTAACTAAAACATTATCAAAAGACTTCAACAGTAAGCGACGAACCCGAGCCTTATTTGAAATCTTTTTTATATTTTATAGCTCAAAAAAATCCTAAAAGCTCAGAGCTTAGCTCAAAACCAATTCCAAAGCTCAGTGGTTGTGTGCATTTAAAATATCATAATATTGAAGGCACCATATTAGAAGCCCAGGCGCATCACCGTTTGGACCACGCGTCGAAGAAAGCAGCACCAAAACCAACCACCATTCGGGACTGCTCTCAAAGCAACGCACCCGAAAAAACGTGCTAATCACCTTATCCCAGTTTCGCTTTTCGGTTTTCATTTTCCACGGCTCGCCCCACCAGCATATAGGCCACACGATCGCATCCAACGCAGCATCGGCCTGAATCGAGCTCTGTAAATTATCTCCGATTAACGAGGATGGTTCCGATTACCGGCACTGACCGGGGACGAGTCACCTGCGCCTGGGATGGTAAATTTGATGCTAATTTTCTGTTCCTCCTGTCCACACTGGCTGATGCAGTTGGTGGTGCTAATCGCGAATAAGCGGTCGGAGGAAATGGCTGCATCCGGACAATCGCCGAACTCAACGCCGCAACGTCCAAATCGAGTTTTCTCTTCCGAAATGCGCAACTTCTCGCTCGGGGAGGGTTTTACTTTGTTTTAGAGGTAGAAATAGGTGGATGACCTCAAACACACGGTAATTTGTGGCTTTTGGACTAGAAACGTTCACGATCAAGCCCACCAAAAGCAGCCCGAGCCGGACAGCTATTATCGGGCAGTGAAAAGTTAAAACAAAAGGCTAAATGTTTACGATTCTAAATTGGTCCATGGTTGGAAAAAAAGGCACATTACTATCAACCACTCACAGCAGTCAACGGACGAAGATTGGTCTAGTTTTAAATTGATCTCAACCGAAGAAGAAGGGGGCGAGTGTTATGCATTGATTTCCATATCACCACACCGCTGAGGTCACCGATGCGATTGGCAACTAAAGCAAACCAAAAACGAAACGGTGAAAAACTTCTAAGAAAGAAAGCTCATTAGTTGGGGTTAGTGGCGAGTTCATTCGTCCGACGCTTTGATTAACGAGATCCCGCAGGTAGATGGAAACCGTGCAGAAGGGAACGATACAGCTGCCAATGCGGGTGGATTCCGATTATGAATCGCAACGGGAAATCGGCAATGGTGCTGGTGTGAAAGTGTTTTTCTTTTCGGACAGGGCATCTGTTCACGAATCTTACATGCAAAGTGTTACTTGCTCATCATCTTTCTTACCGCATGCTGTGCTATGGGATGGGAAGAGCATCTTTGAGTGTGTTAAGATTTTTATCAATCGGTTCTTGTATCCTTACGATTAGATCAAATTTAAGTGAACGTATTTATGATTAAGTACTATAAAACATGAATAAACATGAACAACGAAACAAGAAAAGTTGTTTTAAGGATAAAATTATTTAGAATAATTTAAAGCAGCAGGGAACAAAGTTTCTTTAGCTTAAACATTCAGTACGAGGGACCGAAGCACCAGTGAATTTTTCGTTCGTTTTCATTCATTTGCACAGATCTGCTTTCAGCAGCTATTTTCTTTTTTTTTCATTGGTTTTGGAATATATTTTAAGAATGCAGGCAAACACTAGTTAGTACCGCATAAAAGATTTTTTTATTTCGACATTATAAAATTAAATTAATCATAAACTGAAGAGTACTAATTTCTCATATAAGGGTGTGCAAACTGTGGTGAATAAAGACTCCAAAGCTCATTTCGAAAAAGTTTTGGAGCAAATTAATTACTAATTGAAATAGTTTAGGAGCAAAACAAGACGACATCACTGCTTAACGACAAACGAAAAACAAGCTATAGGGACCTCTTAATAGTTTATTCCATTGAATTGACTTTGTTTTTTTAATTTCAAAGAATATCTATCGTTCTAATAATTTATAATTCGCCTCACCAGCTTACCGTAAATATCATTTGAACGTAAATTTCTCACAAGCAAAGATACCTCCAACAAGTCCCTATGCAATTGCTTTCATTAAAAATCCTTGTCAGCAACAAAATCCTTCCTAACGTGCACACATAATTCCATCCCATGTTAATACCACACTATTAATTGTTCACATTAATCTGGCATTGCCGCCAAAGCGAGTAGGCGGCTACCCTCCCCATGCCGGTAGAAATGTTTTGATCTTAACCGAACGCCCCCCCCCCTTATTTCTTTGATCAGCATGATTGTGGTACGTGTGTCCAATTGGTGCGAGTAGCGTGTGGTTGCAGCATAATCCGAACCGATCTCAAACTCCAGCACCAGCTCTTTGCATCCCTCCCGGTGAGAGAACCAGCCAGGCTGGTTTTGGTGCAGCCGAATTGGAATTGAAGAATGAAAACAAATTAATATCAATACCAAAGCGCGTAAGCAGCTGGCTGCGCGATGGATGAGCCGGAAAATTAGTTTGATCTAATTGCCGCCTTTCCCTTTCCCTTTTTCCATACGCTTACGCGGGGCCACCGACGCCTCAATCGGGGCTGTAACCTAAATTCCCAGTTTTTTTGTCTGTACACTGTTATGATGTGAGAGTGTAATTGTACAATGTAATTCGAACGCATAACGTATCAGTGAGAATGATCACTCCGACCTGAAGGTAAAAAAGCACGACAACGTTCAATGCAGTTCCGCAGCAAAAACCAACCTTCCTGCATTGCTCCAGTTTCCAGTCGACTTAAGCCCAAAACTGTACCCTATTCTGTAAGAACAAAATCTCACTTTTCATTAGGCAGTTTTTCTTTCTAACTGCCGCACCGTTCCCTCGGATGCTGGCACGGAAAGTAGACCCCGAAGCCGTATCCGATCGGTAACCGTTCGACGGCAGATGATGATTTTCTATTTCGGCGGCCTCCGTCCGGGCGTTCCGTGCCCAAATCATCCGCCTTTTGTTCTGCTTTCACTGCAAAACAATAACACCGCACGGGCAAGTGTACTACACCAAGAGGGCCGAGAGGCCGAAATTGATCTAATTTATTTCCCCTCCAAATACCCCCTCCACCCCGTCGAGCAATTATCGATCGATCGACCGATCGGGGTGGACTAGAAAATAGAATTAAGAGAAACAGAGAAGCCCCCGATGTGTTCCCTCGCCGCGAACGAGTGCGGGTGCTGGTGTGCGGAGTGGTGGATCGCTGCGTGCCCGAGATGCAGGGAAGTCAGCGTAATCATCCGGAGCCCTCATTCGGGGGCGGCGAGTTCCCGGAGCATAGCGCACGCACCCCGTATGCGTATGCGCCTCCATTTCTGGGACAGCAATGATTGAAGCGTACCGGATTACCGTTTAAGGCAGAGCGGGATCAATTTTCCCCATCTGGGGCATGTAATTGTTGTCCAGCGTGTTTTCGTAGTGGAGGGCAAAAAAAAAAAACACGACGCTCTCGATCCATTTTTGGGACGTCGAGTCAGGTTGTACCAACAGGAATGCAGTTGCAGAGCGAGTGCAGCTGTTCCACTGGGTTTACAGTGGGGGAGTGTTAGAGGAGAGCACCATCTCCAGGAGAACGGTTTCTGATGTAATATAGCAATATTGTTAAACTACACAAATATCTGTTTTATATTGCAATGTCGTATTGTATGTTTATTTCTTGTTATTAAAATGTTTCTTTTATTTTTAATTGAATTACAATAATTCATTTATTTCGGTTAAGAAAAATTAAATAAGCTCAATTTAAAAGTTGGAAATCAACTCACGATGTTCAATTGTGGAGTCTCGCTAAATTATCACTTTGAGTATCGAAGTGATGTCATCCTGTATATTCTAGCAGAAGTTGTTAATTGTAAGAAAACCACGTAGCATAAATGTGGCCATGTTAAAATGAAAATCAAAACTTTTGAACCATTGTTCTTAAGTGCACCTTGGCCCTTTCTCTTGGCAGCAGAAAATTGGTTCTTGCAATAATGATCGCTACTGTTACCTCCGTACAACCCAAAAAAAAGTTCTACAGCATGCCGTCATTCCGCCATGATCGATCGATGCTAAGGCAACCGTGAAGAATGAAAGCCTAACCGTTGTGAAAGGTAGGCAAAACGTGCGTTGGTTTGATTGGCTGATAAGCAACTTTCCTTAAAAAGGCTTGACCAAGGGTTTGCTTCATTCCCGCGAACTGAACTGGGAATGCAAAATGAAACAAACACTCAAAAGTAAATGCAATCTCTTGAACACATCTCGAAATCACCTTTAGGTCAGAAAGAGTATGCCAAAAAAGCGAAAAAGTGTTTCGAAAATTAACAACACATGTTTTTTGTGTTGTTTGCATTATTTTTAACCATTTTGGTTTGACTCAATTCACCTTTAGTAGAATGAAAATGCGTTCTTCACAAAACGCTACCCCCATACGGGCATTAAAAGTAGGTGAATCGTTTCAATAATCTCCAAAAATCATCAATCATTCAGTCCTATCTCTATTAGGGCTGTTTTACCATGTTTCACCATGTCGGCGTATCTTAGATCTCGCGTGGTTCGGCCTCACGGAATGTATCTTGCATATCGATTTCGACTCCCACACGCCATTCGTCCAAAGTGCGTACAATGTATCAGGCGTATCAGGAATGGGTCGAGGGCCTCACAACATGCCGGTTTCCTTTTCGGACGATAAATCTAGATCACAGCATTTCACAGCATGACAGCGAGCGCCAAAGCAGCTGTTTATCCGGCTGCATCCCATACGGTTTCGTTTCTTACGTCCCTCAGCAATGCGTTTCGAGCGCCACAAAGGAAGCATAAATCTTGCCCACGGTTGCAGGCTTCATGCCGATTCGATTGTGGCGGAGAGAAGTTCTCCGACGTACAGGCAACTGCGCCCACGATGCGAGAAAGCGAGTGAAATAAAGTCCGTCCTCTAATCTGTTAAGCTTCACTGGCAATAATAGGCGCCTGGAAACGACTTCCCATTAGCACCTGAACGACGATAAACATCGGGCAGACAGTAAGATTCTAGGTTACTAACTGGACATGATCCAGCACGGAGTGGATGGAAGAATGAAACGAACGGAGCGATCAAAGCGACGTTGTCATAATTACAAATCTCAACCAACTCCAAGCCCGTTTACTGTTTACCGAACAATTTCCATCCAACCCTCTACTTCTTCTCTATCAATGACCATTTCCTATGCTGGTTTGTTGCACGAAAGCACAACCAATCAGTCAGAGCAGGATGCAATTGAAGCTAATAACCGGTGACAGAACTTGACAACTTGCTAACTAATAAATAGACGAGGAGTAAATTATTGAGCCAACTGTGATCGGTGGCAGCGGCTCGATAACAGATACAACAAATACAATTATTCAGCTGCCGCAAAGTTGGAGTAAAGAATGTTAACGAAACAGAACATTTTTGTGGTCTGCCGTTAAAATATTCTGATGTTCTGTACCCATTCTTACACCAGTATCGCATTGCATTAATCTGAAACTATAACAAATCACCGATTAAGAAAGAGTGAGCAATTATTGTCCTCTCAAAAACCGGTTCGAGATCCGCTGGAATCGTGACACGGAAGAATACATTCCGTGTGCCCAAGATGCACGGTGATGCAAGCCCGATCCACCCGAGTCGTCCCGGTAATTGGCCAGGGGGGACGATCGGTATCAGCCAGTAGCTGTTTAGATTGATTGGCTGACTGGTTGATAAAATGATGATGATCATGTGCGTTCTGCCTTCGTTGGGCCTTCGTTGGGCAATCATGGGAAAAACAAAATGCTACTACTTTCCCCCGTTCTAGCTTCCATCATTGCACCTGCTCTTAGTACACCTCCACCCCCCCGCAATGTAACATTTGTTTTAATGATGTACCTGTTTTCTGTCTCCACCGCCAGCCACCCACAAGGTTACGTGTGCCGACGAGACGATGCGGGTGGACGTCGCGCTGCCCTCGGAAAACTTCCCCAGCGAGTCGGTCTACCTGGACGGCATGAAGGGCTACCCGGATCCGAAATGTAAGCCAACCGTACGGGACAATCTCGCCGTGTTTGAGCTTTCGCTCACCAACATCTACGATTGTGGTGTGACACGGGTGATCAATCAAATTACGGTACGTACTGCGGGACACGATCGAAAACGGTTGGCGATTGCAATCAACACGAGTATCTTACATTCCTGCGCAGGGAAAGAAAGTGTTCTACCATCGCATCATCGTCGAGACGGGGCCAGAAACGGGCAAGGAGATCGTGAGCGTGAAGTGCATTACCAGCGGGCCAAGCTACAACGTGACGCACCACGGGATCGTGAAGCGGGATGTGCTGCCGGCAGGATTTCAGGAACCAGAGTAAGTATATTAATCATTATAGCAACAAAATAGAGACTTAGGAGGAGAGAGAAAATAGAGGAATGTCAGCCAAAAGGGCCAAAGTCTCTATTAACAAAAATATAAATTAGAATCATAATGCCCTTTGCTGCAATTCAAGTAATTCTCTTGCTGGATGATAAATAAAATACTTCTTCAATTGAAGACCTTGTCTTACACACGTGCCGGTATGGGCGAGTCAACTAAAGTAAGCAACTTCTCCACATTTAGTTCCACAATAATTGTTTTTCCAGCATTGAGCTGTGAAATAATGCGTGCCTTATCGTAAAACCTCTTGGAAACCGGCGAATTAGACAAAAGACATTAAATTTAAGAGATTAGTGGAAATAAGATTCTCCAGGAAAACTCAATGTTGTAGGAGTTCTCCTTGCCTATTGACAACGATAATATATATAAGAAACCCTATAGGCTAGACAGTTATAGAAGGCTTATAGTTTCTTAAAGTAATGTCTCTAAGATGTCTCTAAGATTAGAGATTCTTGAAATCAACTGGAAAATGTTTTGGAGAATTTATAACATTCATAGTCAGTGTTTTATACACTAAACTGTTGTATTACTTCTACAAAAGCCTATACTGCACTAACTTAACTAAAACAACAACATAATTACCTCATAGTGTGCCGTGTTACTGTTCAACCACTTCTTCAATATTGACCCCTTTCCGTTTTGCATCAAACCTTTCGCCTCGCTCACAGAGATCTAGAAATTACGACCTCCATCACGGAGAATGCCCCAGAACCGTCACTGGGCATCGCGATCCGCCAGGGCGACAAGCTGGTATCGGGCGACCTCAACGTTAGCCCGGGGGCTCACCTTCAGATGGAGATCTTCCTCGACAACCGTTCGGCACCAATTTACGGGCTCGGCGTCAACTACATGCTCGTCACCGACACCAAATACCAGGAGGAAACGATCATTTTCAACGGGTAAGCTTTAGCCGGGGTTTTGCACCTTTGACATTGAAATACCTCCGACAACACCTCTTACCACTCGCGTCCTCTTTCTTCCAGCTGCTCCGTGGATCCGTATCTGTTCGAAAACTTCAACACCGTCGACGGTGATCTGCTGGCGGCCAAGTTCCGCGCCTTCAAGTTCCCCGAGTCGACGTACGTGCAGTTTCGCGGCACGGTCAACGTGTGCGTGGATCGGTGCAAGGGCGTCATCTGCAGCAACGGTCAAACCGCGTTCGGACGGCGCAAGCGTGAAATCAGTGCGACTCCGGCCGACCCGAACAAGGTCTACGAAGTCACCATGACTACCTTCATCAAGGTGAACTACGACGAGAATGCAGATCAGAGTAAGTGTTGCTGCGTCTTGCTTACATAGCCGCGTGTACTTACTACCCTCTCTTCTTTCTTCTTCCTTCGCAGACACCGTGTCCGAGATCGATCAGAAGATTCGCCAGCTGAAGCTCACCAACCAGAAGCTTGCGCGTAACAGCCGCGCCGGCAATGTGTTTGAAAGCATTCACGACGTGCCAGCGCGGACGCAGCCGGAAGCGACCACCATGCCGTCGGACAACGAGAGCGCCAAGGTCGAGGAAACAATCGTGTTCCGTGAGGTGATCACCCGACAGGAGGAGGATGCGTCTTCCACGTTCGTGGACGCCAGCGGTGGAAGTTTGCGGCGGACGGGACTAATGCTGGCCGCCCTGTGCGCCCTCTGCTCGATCGTTCTCGAGATCGTTCGCCATTGAAAGTCAGGATTTCTCACGCGGTGAGCATGATCTCTCTCGCACACCGGAACCAAACTGTGCTAACAAACGAAAAAGGGAAGGAAGCGGGACTGCCATGCTCGGCGGGCTGAAGTGGGAAAGTAGGGTGGATTTACGGCTAATGTGCCATCATACCGATCATTCCACTTTGGTCATCGCCGACCGTGGACGGAGACGCGACATCACCAGCAGCAGGTGTGGCGGATGGGTGTCCCGGAGAGGGGAGAAGGAATTATTTTAGGATTTGGGTACAGCAAGTTGTAAATATTCGATTCGGCGAGAGTGAAACAGAGTGGTGGGCAGGTCGGGCAAGAGAGTAGAAAGGAACATTTTAGCAGCGGGCTCTTCTTTCTTTTTGTAGTTTTACGCTAATCGAACGTGCTCCCGGTTCGCTGAACAAATTAGATACTAATAAGTGGACTTGCTTGACGATACTAATGGATACGCGTGTGCACTAGGGATTATTTCAGCGCTCAGAAAAAAGGGTGAAACGTCTTATTTTACACAGAGTTGCGAGAAACGAAAGCAATAGATCGAGCAATAGAAGTCTAAAGCGCGTACGTACTCGAGACACTTCAGGATCGGTACGAGATCATTCGCAATCGGTTGCGAATCACGTGTACACGCAGCTCTAGCCGCAGTAAGATAAGATTATGCTAGTCTAATTACTGTTTAATTGAGCGGACCAGAACTGAGAGGCGATTTCCAATGCTGCACACAAGCACGAAAGCCTTTCGCTACTTACTACACACTAACGGAGTGACAAGGAAATTGCTGATAGTGAAATAAAAACCTAGCTTAATCGAGGGGGACCACGAATCAAAAAACACCCCGAAAAGCGATGCGAAATTAAAACATTATTAATAGAATTAACGAGCGATAAAGCAACGACGCAAACAAAAAAAATTGAAATGGCCAACGGCCGTTGATCTAACGCCAGCAATTATTGTGCAAATTGTGTACACGGAAAATTGAGAGAGAATCTAGATAATAAATCTAACCGTAAACCTAAACTGGAACTGTTTTATCTTATGCTGGAATGTGCTCTTTTCGGTTTTGTGCAGCGAAACGCGCTTCCGTTCATTACATACATTTATTTCATATCGAAACATTTTTGTTAGACAAATTCCAACGCACACACCATTAGTCACCACAAAAATGCGTTCATTCTTATTTCTCTTACTTCAGTGCATGATTTTCGGTACCTTTTTTTTCTTTTCTAAATATCTAAAACTGTGAAAGCAAAATTCTTCTCTATTTCATTTCACGATCAAAAAACGGTTCAAATTCTGCCCGTACTTTAACTTACATCCAGATCAATGTCCTATGGGCCTTAATGAAAATAATCAAACAGCAAAACTGATGTTACTCCTAATTGCTTGCGCATGTATATATGTTACACAAATGGGGATAGGAATGGAGGAGTGCTGAAGATTACATCTAAACGAAGGAGAAAACCACACATCATCCATACCTCTTCATACCTATGGCCCTCTCGCACGTATCTCTTGTTTTGTGTATTGTTCACGTGTGTTCTCACCACGCTAAAAAAGGTTTCTAGTTCGTGTTGTCGCTTGATGCACCCCATAGTGTATGCCTTACATATACCAGCAGACAGTCTGCAAACCTGTGCGGACTTGTAGTATGCCAAAATCAAACTAATAATAATAAGTGAGTAACTAAAACGATCTATAAAATGCACTTTAAAATATGTTTCGTGTGTGTGTGTGTGCTTATATGCAATGTGAATAAGGTGCTTGGCGGACAGTTCTACAGCACACGATCGTAACAGGAAATGTATACTGGAAACAGTACACAGTTGAACTTCCATACTGCCACCATCTTCCCTGCCGCTCTTTCATAAACACTCTCTCGTGCCCTGCTCGTGCATCCATCTTTAGTCAATCTTTCTTTTTTATATAGTTTCTAAAGGCGAGGATTGTGTGTTTTACATGCAAGTCCTCAGTTTCTCCCTTACTTGCTTGCCTAGGAATTATTTCGATTGTTCAACGTTCTTCATCTAATACTTTTGTCTCTGTAAATGATGATTGTTTACTGAATCCGACGCGATTGTCTGTCGGCTTCCCGAAAAAAAGGAATCTTTTTGTACAAATGCTACCTAGGGAAAGGTTTTGTAGGATGTAGTATTTTGAAAGTGTCATCGCCCTGCTCTTTCGTTGCCTCTTCTCTTGATTGATTCACGTGCATCTCACGACAAAATGGCCCATTATCTAGTAGCGATCGTAAGACGACGCCCTTCCGTTGCCGTTGCGGCTTCGGCTACGACTTCGGCTGCGCCGGCGACGATCTCGGTCTCTGTTCTCCCGCGTGCGATCGCGATCACCCCGGTCACGCTCCCGATCACGCTCACGATCGCGATCCCGCTCGCGGCTAAGCGAACGGCCATTTTTCTGCTCACGCCCGTTCGCCCGCCGACTGCCCACCGGGCTGCGGCTGGGTGGTGGTGAGCGGGAAGATTTACGCGCTACCGGAATCAGTCGACGTCGGCTACCGCTTCCACTGCGCCGGGGACTGCGTGACAGACTGCGCCGGCCGAGCGGTGATCCTCTGGTACGAATATCCCGCCGACCACCGGGCACCGGGGATCGACGCAAGGGCGACCTCGACCGAGAACGGGAGCGGCTGTGCGATCGGCGCCTGTCGGGCAGAGCCGCCCGACGGTTCCGTATCGGTGAACGAGATTTCGATTTCGATCGTGAGCGCGATCGTCGCTCACGGGGATAGCGCGTAGTCATGTGTCGATTGCCTGGAAAATGATGGAATGAAAGGTGAAATGAATGAATAACTTAATTTATGGCATGAAATTAATGATACTTTTGTACATCGAGGCTTGTACGAAATTTCTTACCTCTTCCTTTGATCTTCATATTGGCCAGCTCGACCAGCTTTGGATTAATCACCTGCTTCGCCTCCTTTAGTACGTCGATCAGATCACGCGCCTTCGAGGCATTGTTTGGGGTAAAGAACGTGTAGGCTGTTCCAGTGTTATTGCACCGTCCCGTACGCCCAATGCGATGAATGTAGTCCTCCGAGGTGGTGGGAAAGTCAAAGTTGATTACAAACTTTACATCATCCACATCTGCATCGACATCCGGGGTACACGAGTGGAGGAGGGTTAAATAGAAAAACGAACGAAAAGTGCTCGTTAGTGGAGTTCTAAACACGAAACAACGAAACACTCAAACACGCAGTCGAACCCTATCGTATTCATAAACACAAAATAACAATTTAAAACGTGAGTGGGGAAAGGTAACACGTTTTGTTTTATCTCGGTTTTGGGGTTTGATCGCTTTTAGGATTAAGGAAGGATATTTAGTCGCGCGTCGATTAAGGGTGTGTAACTTAGGATTGCCGACGCGGGGAAATTGTTAAGATTTGTGTATGGAGCCTGACAAGAAAAACTAACTAAAGAAAAAATAAAATACGATACACTCCTGCGGGCTGATGTATCTCACCCGGACAAGACACAAAACATAAACAGCTTACATCAAAGAATGATAAAGTTGTAGTTTTGAATAAACTCTGAAATGTTTTTGGGGGAAAAGGTTGGGACAAGCTGAATTAACCCTGTTAGGGTCTGTTTTGTTTGGTTTGGCTAATTGAAATTAACGATCAACCTGAACCGATTGAAATCACGCGCTCGCTCCCACCCGCATTTTCTCACTCGACTTTCTTCTCTGCTGGTGTGGTGCTGATCTTCGATTGCGTGCGACGTAACCACAGCGAAGGGGCTGGGGCTGGGGAACTTTTACGGCAACATCCACCGACGCAGACGCCGCCAAACGCCGCTGCCCTTTGGCGCCGTGTGCTGCCGTCGTGTCACCGTCGTTGTCGCCGCCGCAGGAACTGCGAACGCCAACGCCCACCACTATCGTTCCACCCGTAGTTGAACAACAGTGACCGGGAAAAGGTGGCTCCCCAACGTGTGGAAAACGACGAGAAGCCGGCTGTCGTTAGAGAACAGGATCCCGGACGTGGTGGAGAGAAGTGCCGCGTCCGTTGGCCGGACTGTCGCCGCTACTACTCACTGCTTGCGTATGCCCGCATTCCATTCCGAGTTCCGACACGCTTTCCCTGGTCGTTTTGGTCATCTTGTTGCAGAACCGTTCGCTCCGATATGTCAGGTCCATTTAGGTGGTAGTGCTATGACAGCAGTAGGTGATGCAGTAACAGCAGCAACAGCAGCAGCAGTAGCAGCAGCTGTAGCAGCAGCAGTAGCAGCAGCAACAGCAGCAGCAGCAGCGACAGTGCCAACAGAAACAGCGATTAAAGCCCGGAAAGACCGACCGAGCTCACCGACGGCCATTGACCAGCAGTCACACGCCGGTTGCCGATCGACCGGTCAGTCAGTCTCTCCCATGGGCCTTCGTCCCGCCTGCCGCCGATTCATAGAACTCCGCTAGCATGCCACGCTGACGTGCCCACCAACATCATCCCCTTGTTGGCCGGGGCCACAGGCACGCACACGCGTACGGGACGAGATGACGACGAGGTGATGCGATGATGCGCGTACACGGATGCGTGTTCTCTGTATCCTTTCCCGTTTGTAGCCGGAAAGTTGGAGATCGAGAGAGACGACACGCGTTTCGGCACGATCGCATCAAACTAGCGCCCACAGCGCAAGGAGCACCACCTTGGCTAAACACCAGTTTGGCTTTGGTACACGCTATCCTTCCCCTACCAAAACCCTGGCGCCAGTTCTGCTCCCGTGCGCTACAGCCGGGTATGGAACGGCCGAATGCTTCTCTTCAAGGCAGACGTGAGTGTGTGCCTCTGGAAGGATAGAATGAGGAGGGCCGGGTTTTACTTGTTAGCTATTCGATCTTTGCGTTTTGCTTCTTTTGGTTTTAGCACTCGGAAAGAGAAAAAGGGAGCCAATAAATTGCATGACAAATATGTAGTTAGCTTTTAAATGCATGATTTGGTCGGGGTCTAATGGCTCTACTCTAGGCAATTAAGATAATTATTAAATGTAATAACTGTACCTGAGAACAAAGGCAGATCTTGTTAAAAAATACATATACCGATACTCTCACATGCAAATTAAACCGCATTAAATGCGTACCTCTCCAAAATCATGCACTTAAAATTGAATAACCTTCACGCGATATGACGGATTCACTAAACGATTGTTTCAACGCTCCTAGAATAGCTGGCACAATTTGTTATCAATTCCCCTTCCTTTTGCCACAACGAATGGTTGGTTCCTCGTTCACGTTTCGCTTAGCGTCCCTGTTTACCCCACGGCAACGACTTCCACAACGACTCCCCCCGAAAGGATACTCACCCAGACCACGTGCTGCCACATCGGTGGCTATCAAAATCGGTGTCCTGCCCGAACGGAATGCTGCAAAGAAACCGGTATTAAATACTACAACTTTCGTTCTTCGTTTCCACTTCCCAGATAGCCCGATACGTACAACTCAATGTAGAATCACGCTCTGTTTGCGATTTGTCTCCGTGTATGCAGCGTGCTGGCCACCCATCGCGCTTCACCTTTCGCGTAATATCGTCCACACGCTTCTTCGTCTCAATAAAGATGATCGTTTTGCACTCCTTCTCAGCCATAATCTCCCGCAGCAATATGCTCAGTTTCGACTCTTTCTCATACTCCTGGCAAACGTCAATGATCTGCAGGATATTGTGGTTCGCGGCCAGCTTCAGCGAACCCACATTGATCTGTGCGTAGTCCTTCAAATAGTCCTTTACCAGCCGTGCCACTATATCTGGCCACGTTGCCGACCACATTAGCGTTTGCCGATCGGGACGGATCTGTTCGATGATGGTGCGTATCTGCGGCTCGAAGCCCATGTCCAGCATGCGATCCGCCTCGTCCAGCACCAAGTATGAACAGCGGCGTAAATTAGTCTGATTGCTTGACAGGAAGTCGATCAGCCGGCCCGGTGTGGCGATCACTATTTCCACCCCATACTCCAGATCGTCCTGCTGCTTGCGTTTCTTGCCACCACCGAACAGGCAGGTGTTTTTGTACTTCAGCGCACGCCCAAAGTCATCCGCCACCTGTTTGATCTGTTGCGCGAGTTCACGCGTTGGCGCGAGTATGAGCGCGATCGGTCCGTCGCCGCGCCTGAGCCGTGGCTGCTGATCAATGTGTATCAGGGCGGGAATCAGATAGGAAAGCGTTTTCCCCGAGCCCGTCTTTGCGATGCCGACCATATCCCGTCCGGACAGTGCAATCGGCCATCCCTGAGCCTGTATCGGAGTCGGTGTAGTAAAACCGGCGTACCGCAGCTCGTCAATAATTTCCGCCGGAAAGCCGGACTCCTCGAAGGTAAAGATGGGATCGGGAATGTCGTGTCCCTTCGTCGTAATTTCCTTCGATCGACGCCATTCGGAAACTTCGCGCTCTGAGCGCCGGTAGGAAGCCTTCGAACGGTACGGTTCACGTACGATCGGTTCCAGTTTCACCTGTGACCACTGGACGGGTCGGAGTGACTGCAGTTTACCAATCTCGTATCGACTGCCCATCATGCCGCCCCGTCCTCTGGGACTTCTACTCCGACTGCGACGCCTGTGAATGAGGGGAGCAGAGAGAAAAAAAAAGATAATGAATTGCACCTTGTTCCCCGATGCACCTTGATGACCTTGCACTTCATCCGCACGAACAGAACCAGGTTCGCTAAAATTGATGGCAGCCCGCAGTGGGCTGGACAAGAGTGCACAAAACATGTACGCACACACCTACATGCGAGACGGTATCGCAAGATGGCAATAAGCAAGAGGCGGCACCACTTTACCTTCCATTACGGCTCATTCTTCTACGCGCTGCAAATACACGCTGCTGCACGGTACACTGGTACTATCGGTGTAATAAAAGAGTCCGATTCTAAACCCCACCGAACGCTGTAGGAACAAGTTTTACCGATAGGAAAGAACCTACGAAATTTCGAGGCCGAAATTGTTGGCTTGATTTGCTTGTCTATTTTCTGCTTTTCGATCCAACTGACGTTTCAGCACAATGTTGTACAGAAGATTGTGTGCTGCAGCAGCGGGCGGTTTATACCATATCGTTTGTTGCTTTCACTCTAGGGATCAACTTTCTTAAAATTTGTAATTTCTCCAAAACGCTTCAAGGTTTGATAACAAATGTGAGTAAATCATAATATTTAAATTTTAAAAAAGAAGCGATCATGGCTACTCATGAACTAATTGCAAAAGAATAAAATGAAAAGGCCCCAAAATGTCAAACAGCTGGCAATGGGAAACAAACAGGTGAGGGCATCAAGGAAAAATATCTCCTGTTAATAGAATTTTTACATCAGTAGTATCCTCAAGCGAGGATGAAAACCATTTTTAAATGTTATAAAATTTCATAACTCTGTTTATACTGAAAATAAACAAGTATTTATCTCAAATACGATGCCAACACCACCCAAATTCTATCGAAAATGTAACAACGAAAAGCATCATGGCGGAATGCTATCATACCGTGCTGGTACCTGCGCCCTCCGTCAAACCACACTTGTCACGGTGCGACGGTGGAATTTATGGAAGTTCGCAAAAATCAGAAGCAGCAGAAACAGTACTAGCAACACCACGAGCAGGAAAAGTAGAAACACGAAAGGTTCACCACTGCACCCGTAGAAGGTGGTGCTAAAAAACGGGACTAAAGCACCCTGGCTACCTGGCTGTTGCTTTACCTGTGGCTGTTGTAAATTCCCGTCACGAAACACGTTCCTCCTCTCGTGTTCCCAAACTGCGTGCGTACGAGCGTGTGTTTGTGTGTGCGGTTAGTCGTGTAAAAAGCGGCATCACCACCGTCCAGAGAAGGCGGCTCGCGGAAACATAACTTTTTTCCGCAATTTCCACCAGCCCAGTGGTCTGTGCGGTGTGAAACAGTGTGCATCAAACGTGAGGTGAGCGCATGCAGTTGCAGTGTGCCATTTCCTTCCTTCGCGTTACGATTTACGAACACACATACAAGCAGTCGGTGAATTGTCCCCGGTCAACGGACTGCAGCTGCACACACCTCTCTGCGTCTATCGCTTGCTCGCTCCCCTAGAACACGGGCGGCATGGGTTTGGTCGAGCGAAAGAAAATGTCGACGACGAAACATCATCCCATGCACTACTGACGGGGCGGAAGATACTTCTTTTCGAGCGGCACGGTGCGTCATCATCCCGTGTATGTTGTGTTGATCTCGCAGTGTGTGCGTGTGTGTGTGTGTATGTGTGCTCATCTCGCAGAAATCAGTGACCCCAGCGGAAATCAGCAAGCCCTACCGGAAACAGGTCGCCGCCTCCTCGAATTGCACGCGTGTAGGCAATAGTTAGCTTTTTCCCTGTTCCCCTCGACCCCTCAGCATTCCGCTGCCTTGCTTTGATCAGTGTCATTGGTGTTGTTTTGTGTTACATCGCAGTAGCCCATGTGAGGGCCAGTCATGGAGCGGCTTGCCAGCTAGCGCATAGAGAAAAAAGCGTGTGCTTCATTGTTGATTTACACACGGTCGGTCGGTCGGTCGTGCCAGCCACACGCTCCCTGTGTGCTTGTGTGTATGTGTGTGTGGGCTGGGTGGGTTGGCTTTATGTGACGCTGGCCGTTTTTGGGATTACGCTGTATGGCGGTGTGAGTAACGAGAATTCCGTGTGACAACGCCGATGATCAGCACGAGCGGGGTTATTGCAAGCTTTCTATATCGGTGTGTATGTGTGTATGTGTCAGTGCCCTGACCTTTTTCGCGGTGCGGTGTTAAAGACGCGGTCAGAGGGAGCATAAAACAAAGCAGTAGTACATCGTATGGAATGCAAAACGGTCTCACCACCGTCTTGTCTTTAAAGTTTGTGTCTTGCTCAGGTACCAGCGTAAGCAGAAGTAGAATAAAGAAAGGCATATGTAAATACACGCAGAGTGACAGCATTTAAATCTCCACCCCCGCCATCCTTCGCTCGTTCGTGCAGCTTAAAGGTAGCTGCAAAGGGAAGCTGGTAGAGGGCGGCGACTATCGATAGGAATAACACGAAAAAAAACACACGGAAACGGAGAAAGGCTTCAGTTTTTGCGCGACCAAACAACGAAATCGTCGAAAGTTACGCCAGCCGGGACACGGGAAAGCCCCGGATAGTGTGTGTGTGTGTGTGTGTGGCAAGGGAAAAACGGTATTGTGATAGGTGACAGCTGAGGGAGTGTGAGGGAGAGATCGAGAGGAAGGCAAAGGCTGCAAGCATGAGTAGCGGCACAACGAACAGCGCTGGCAATGATGCTGTCAGCGGGGGTGTTGGCGGAGGCGGAGGAGAGGGCGGAAGCAGCGGGAGCAGCATCGAAGTCGAATACAACGAAATCGTATCCCGGAGAGGTTGGCCAATGGTATTCCAGGTAGGTCCGGTCGGTTGATTGCCATTGCTCTGGCCGTGTGCTGGAATTGTAGTTTTCTGTTTCTTTTTTCCTTCCCGTTCTGGTGATTTCTTGTGCTTCTTCGCCGCCGCCTGCCCCGGGGCACCTTTGTCTGAGGGGGTGGTGCACTGTTTGATGGTCCCGGCATGAATGTGATTACCGAACAAACCCCAATACGCTGCTCGGCGATACGAGAGTGCGCTGGATTGATGCTGGAGGGTAACTTTTTTATGTGTTCGCCCTCTTCGTTTCAACACCACACCCGCGTTCCTTCTTCTTCTTCTTCTTCTTTGGTTAGCCGTTTCGGTAGCCATGAAGTTGCTCCGCGGGATGTCGAAACAGTTTTCCGGGAATCGGGTGAAGATGAGAATGTTGGCCCCGGTTGGCTTAGGTCATGCTCTGAGCGTTCGCGTTTCGTCTCTTGCTAAAACATCGTCTACAGTGCAGAAAAAGGGATGGTGAGACAGCGTGTGATAAAGCGAATGGCGACGAGAGGGACAAAATGTTGACAAATTTGTCCACTTCGACGAAAAAACTATTGGCAACTACAAAAACGAACTTTTCATGTGGTCGTGCGGCATTTTTTTTAGGACATAACCGCCAACTAGATGAGCGCTTTTGGCTGCTTGATGTACACGCGTTGCCAGAAAAAGCTTTTTGCAATAACCCAAATCCTCAAATTTGTAGGAAAAAATTGTAAATACAGTGATTTATGAATCTTCTATTATTTTTTTTTATTATGAAAGAATGAATCTTCTATTTTCTTAAAATAATCGGTTAACTATTTATGACAATCGTTTCGTCCACTTTTTGACACTCAAAACAGGTGGTCGTCGGAATACGTAGTTTTGTAAATTTTACAGCATCATGTGCTTACTGATTGGATACATTAGCTGTCTTAAGTTTGTCAAATGAAAAAATAAGCAAGATTTTTGATAATTTTCCCAGGCGACAGAAAACGAGGAGTATACTGATATGGTGCGCATTAACCTTTACCTACCTATACCTTTCTCTACTCGGTGCGCATTAACCTTATATCTCGCGGACTACCTGTACAAAATGTGTCTTTTCTCGTTAAAAGATTGCCCGCTTCGCCTGTTTTCGAAAGAAAAACAAAATATCTTAAGCCTTTCCGGTTTGCGAGCGGAAACGATTTTCCATCCATGATTTTGTAATACAGCAAACCTGGCCCAACTTCGGCGAATTTTCTTGTGCTTATATTATAATTTGTAAATTTGGTGCTCGGCTGGTGGTTTCTCCTCTATCGCTGTTGCGTTCAAACTGCGGTTTTATTGCAAACGGTTCGTGGAAGGTGGTTTGTTATCACTATCAGCCAACCAGCCTAGCGCATGGGGTACAGCATTTACATTTTCCGTGGTGGGATTATGCGAAATTGATTGCTAGTTGTGTGTCGCATGTTGTACAATGTGGCATAAGAAGGCCAACTGTCGGAATTTAGCAAAAAGTAAATGCATTAAAGGATAAATATATGTACTAATACGGCTTGCTGCTCGATATAAGTGTACAATGATTTTAGAAAATTCTTTATAAATTTAACATTAACTTCAAAGTTTGAACTAGCTTAGTAGAAATACAGCAAACCAATAACAACATAAAAAAACGACACTTACTGCTGCGTACTGCTTTCTTGGAATTCTATCTAATGTCCAATGGAAAAATTCCTGACAAAGTTTCTATTCAGCGGATGCGATAAACAATTAATATGTACTGTAAGATAAGGTCGAATCAGTTAAGCTAATGAACTGAGTTGAAAAAGAGCATTAAATTGCTTTTTCCGGTTCGGTCGATCAGTGGCCAATGGAATGTTTTTTAAATACTTGTCATCTGTATTGCAAATGAATTATTGTTGTTACTTGTTACCTAATTGTTATGTACTACTTTGTTTGTAATGTTTTATTAAAAAGTGGTTTTTATTTGGTAATAAATCATTGGTAATAAATCGCTTTACCTAACTCCATATCGAAGCACCGAAATTGCTGCAGGTGCGGGTGGGAAGCTTTCAGTTCCAGTTCAGTTGCCCGTAGCACACCATGTGCGTGTGTCAGTTGTTTGCTGCGTTAGATAATAGAGTTTATGTAATTTCTGTTCCACGATATCGCTATCGATTGAATTCACCGGGAAAAGGACACACCCTTGCCTGTGCCCTGCACTAATCAGCCTTCCTCCTCCGAGCGCCCACCGCCCATGTTTTATCGCAAAACGATTTTCCCAAATGCAAGGGCCGAGAACGATCGTTTAGTGATTTTTAATGCCTTCTCGGAAGTGTTGTCAGAGACGGTGTGTCGCCGGGTTTGTTTGAGAGCGATGGCGAAGGCGGCAACAGCATGGCGATGTTATGTAGCTGCCACCATCCACCAAACTGCACCGGTTGTTGTGACCCTTTTTCCTGCACACTTCACACGGTGCTATATTAGGTTCACATCCGTCTAAATGATGATAAGAGGTCAGGTGATGGGAAGAGCTTCGGCCTCCAGTTCAGTGCTCAGCACATTTACTCGTTGGGGAACGAAGGGACGGCAGCTCTTACGATACAAACACTACTCCTGATCGATTGAGAAATGGTTATTTCCAAAGCTTCCAAAGCAGTTATTGATCCATTATTGAACGGGTAAAGTAACAAATAGAAAAAAAAACTGCTTCTTCAAATTTTATCCAAAAGGTTTAAGTAAGCTGTTGAAATGGATTACTTTTAACATGACATACTTGCCCCCAATCCCGCTACACAGTTCTTTCTATTATCCGCAGAAACTTTGTGCTGACGTCATACAATCACGCTGTCAGGCACACAGGCACTCCCCCATCTGCCGTCTGTCATAAATCGATCCAGACGCAGTGTCTGGGGAGCGTCGATGGTGTCTCTCATTTGCGCAAAGTGCACTTTTGTTCTTTTCTTCGACTGATCGCAAAATGGGCCCATTCCCCCGTTCTCTGTTCCTCCTAAGAATCTAGAGCAATAGCCGGGGCAAAATACAGCAACATAAACGTGATGGGCCTTTGTGTGCGGCTCTTTAAATTCTTTCCTGTCATTCATTGTTGCATTTTGGCGAACTGTGGAGCGAGCCATGCTTGCGTATCGATCGCGTGAATGTGGTGCGGCGAAGAAACCCCCCCCCCACACCCGGCAAGAAGGCATACACTCGGGTTGTATGTGTGTGTCCTTCACCTGCTTACTTTGTCTGCTTTTCGCTTCCACGAACCGGGTGATGGTACTTGTATGTGTTTTTTTTTAAGCTTCATTACAATTTTTGAATCTCTTGTTGTTTGAATCACGTGATGATCACAGCAGAAGGGAATGGGGCAAAGAGGGAAAGAGAGAGTGAGATAAAAGCAGAGGGGGGCGATTTAAACGCGAAAAATACACGACATATACAGCAGACTAACAGGAATGGGTGGTTCGAGCGTTTCCGGGAAATAAAAAGTGAGAATGAAATATTGCAGTTTCATGTAGGCCGATGGTAAAATGATTCTGTATGATGCTTCTCTCAAATTTTGTGCAACTTTGTACATCGGTGGATTTATTTTCGGGTGGCATTTTTAGGATTGGATTTATTATTTATTTACTTGGTGCAACCTAAGGCTGTTTAATTGATAAATTAGTCATGGAGAAACAATTTGATTGACGCGTTTTTTTTAAACCTTTTTTTCTTAGACTCATCTTTGTTTTGTGAAAATATATTGCTGTTGGTCTAAAAATAGAGGAGTTACAAACAAAGAAAATAGAAACATCTCAGGCCCTCAGAATTGAATTGAGAGCATCACTCAGAAACAGATTTCGTTTATTGTTATTCGCGTCATGTTCGTATCATTCTATATTTTTTCCGCTTACTATAGAATTAGCATTAATGTTTCTGCTCAAGATTAGGATTGAAATTGGGTCTCATTGAGGCATACATAATACACATTCGAATTGAATCAGTTTTAATTTTCGATAGTTTAATACAATTTCTTTTATTTTCTACCACAAACTCTACAAGGTTGCTTATTATTTACACAAATGAAGAAAAGGTTGTAATAGGTTAACACTTCAAGAAAGAAAATTAATAGACCACACCACCCCCCAAAGCAGAGTAGAATGTGTGTTCTTTGGCTTCTGCAACCGATAGGTTTTTCTCCCATTTTCCTCTTCTTTTTTTTCTGCCAGCATGAATTCCATCATCCCCTGTCCGGCAAGCGGGGCTGTTCCTACTTCTGCTGCGCCCGTGTATGTGTGTGCGTGCGTGTGAGACAAAGTTCCCTGAAGCGCACAATTTCGAGGAAATAATTAAATTAGCAAGCAGAACGAAACAGAGAAACGCGCACGGCGAACCGAATAGAAGAGAGAAAAAAACTGACTCACGCAGAGTCCGCGCACAGTGGTTCGTGTCAGCAGGAGGGGAAGTTGAGGGAGAGCGGGGCAACTTGCCGCTGGGAAGAGGATTTATCTGCCCCCCCCCCCCCCCCCGCCGAGTGTAAGCCCCAAGTTTCGCCGCAAAGTGGCCACAGTGGGTCCCGCCACAGCTCGCGCCCGCGTACATCAAGAACGTGCTCTTCCTCCGTAAGTTTTGTGTGTGCGTGTGCGTGTGGTATGATCGATGTTTAATGACCCGTGTTGGCAGGGGCCCCGGGGTAGAGAGAACCACCAGCAAGGGGGTGGCAAGGACAGGAAGGTTCTGCTCCGAAGAAAAGGTTGACGTTTGGATGTCATCGACACACATTGCATGACGTCGGTGTAGGTTACAGAAGCGCGTTTGCTTTGCTTTAGCTTCTGTTTATGCTTCTGATGAGCAATTTTCCACTTTGTTTACTCAATATATCAAGTGCGTTAACAGCGGACTCACTCTTCCAA
Organism: Anopheles epiroticus; assembly: GCA_000349105.1. Classification (NCBI taxonomy): domain Eukaryota; kingdom Metazoa; phylum Arthropoda; class Insecta; order Diptera; family Culicidae; genus Anopheles; species Anopheles epiroticus. The sequence goes on along the minus strand of KB671513.1, from coordinate 70,943 downwards.
AACCAGCCAAAGGAATATATACTATATATATATACGCCATGCACTGATTACAGCGAACAAGGGATAAAAAGCAGACCTATGTGTGGTTTTGCTACGAAAGTTTATTAGAAGTCAATTCGTGCGAATTTCCGACGCTGATGTTAATCCGCTGGCTGTGAATCCACAGAAGATCATTATTACAGTCCTGTTTGTTGCCTTATTCTGAGAAAGGTAAGAATTTTCTGTTTTGCCACGCTCTTCTTGGCTAGCCGTTTTCATGTATGGGATATTTCATTTCACGATCTTATCACTATTGCGGGACTGTTACGCAAACACGCGCATATGCATCTTCCGCCTCGAACGACACTCCATCCATCTCCCGAGCCATCCAGCTGAGCGTGTGTGTTTACCGGGTCTGCTCGATGACAGTACGTGTATTTTCATAATTTTCAGAAGAAAATGGTCCGTCCCTTCACGTATGTGTAATCCTGCGCCTGGGCCGATGTGCATGGTTGAGTCAGTGAGCTGTTTTCTAGCTAGCATTACCATGACGCTGAGGTGGGTGCAGCAGCGCTTCCCAGGAAACCGAGACGCGTTACGATCCCACTCCGCTGATTTACTGTAAAGTTATTTAAGTTATTTACTTCCTGCGTGGAGAGATTCGTCACTATGCGTCAGCACGGATCGGTTGGAAAGTGAGTGGTAGTGCATCACGAAACGGAGGTGAAATCATTTGCAGCTTTATCTAGGTAAAGTACGGATCGTCAAACGAGCTTTCAGTTTGCCGAGCGTCTCTGGAAGACATAATGTTCTTGTGAACTGTGGGTAATATGAATTCTTGGTAGATTGGTGAATTAATTGGAATTGCTCACCGAACACTGATGGTGTGCTGATCGGATCATTTACTTACTCTGCATTACTCATTTTATTCATGAAATTTGAAGATAAGCTTACAGATACTAATGGAAGTAAAAGTCATTGCTGTACGCTCACACCTTTACCACCTATAAGTGATGTAGTGTTATCAACACTAGAACTAGCACTGGATCTATAATTTTGAATTGTTGCATAAGTTTAATTGAAAGTTTAAACCAAAAATGATATTTTATATCGCTTCCATTGTTTCAGTTGCTTTAAAATGTTTCGTTAAATTACTACAAGCCATCTTGAGAAAACAAAACCTTAAATCATTTGGAAGTGTTAAAATTTTGAAGTGTCAAATAGTCTAAAGACTTTTTATAGAAGTTAATAGGAATAGAGGTCCAATTGATCCTCGATCTGTTAATCTAAACCAATTAGCCAGTTCGAAGGACCAATGAAACGTGAGCCCGGGAAATTTATTAATTTAAATGTTTCTTTTTTCACACTCCATTAAAATATAGGTTTAAAAATTATTGGACTGGTTGTTTCGCTGTTTGAAACATTGACACATTTTGCGCATGTACCTTTACAGAGTTGTGAATTAGTTTTTTTTTAATATAGATTTTTTTAGATTTTGAATGGAAAGTATAATTGATCCGATGAGTACATTAAGTTCCCTTGTGTTTGTTGAGGTGTTGATGCTATTTTGTCGTTATCAGTTATAATTTCATTTGCATTTTAAGGTTCTGATGAAAATTTGAGTTAAATTAATAATTACTAAACCTTTTTTTTTCTTCTTATAAAAACAAGAAGCATTTGATAATTTCGTTACCAAGAAAGTTTTTAGAGACAAAATCGTACAAAAGCAACTTTTAAACAGCCAACAGTAAGCAAACATAAAAAGATGAATAAATGAAAAATAACAAACAGGCATTTTATGGCGATAGGCGAGAAGGGAAAAGCGAGTTGTGAAATGAATTTCCTATCCAGCGGCACCATTGGAACGCTGTCCCAAAATCCATTACCTTCACCCCAGCAGCCTTATCACGCTTTTGCCGCCTCGGACTGCGATATGCGCCATCATTATGCGGTGTGTTGGAGGCTCCCGGTGAAGCGTGCCCACAGAGCACAAAATGATTGAAATGCATTCTTTTCACTGCCCCTGCACAGGCAAGCCGTTTGAGCGCGTACCATGAAGCGCGCGAGCGGGTGGCGTGCGCGGCGTGCTGCGCATAGCGATCGGAACCCAATTTCCGAAAAGTCGACCGGATGTACATGTGTATAACCGCGCGAATGTCGGAATGCAGACGCGCGCGAGCGCACCTGTTGCGGTTTGCACCGCCGGGTGCCGTTTGTTTGTTTTCGTTAGTGTAGTATGTGTGTGTTTTTGAATTGTTTTTTTTTTTTTTTGTAACTCTGATACCTACACGGGGGAGGGGGTTGAAGGAATGGGTCCCGGGGTGTAGTGTGTCCCTTAACTAGCTCGTTGCCGATTCTGCACACAGTACCGTTAATGGGCCGTTTAGTGAAGCCCAGCCACTATTCGCATTGTGCTGACTGGAGCGAAGGTTGTCCTCGTGGTGGTTCCTCTCCGTTGGTCCATTAAAACGCGTCGTTTGCGGAAGTTTCGGCTTTTCAAATGGCTCGTATCATTCGAAGGGGGCACCATTTCGCTGGCGATGCAACTTATTACACGATTTGTTTTATTTATTTTACTTTTATTAGTAACAGGAAGACACAAATTCCGATTCCGGCGCGGGTATGGTGGTGGGACGGCATTTTTTCTGCGGATGGCAATGACATCCTCGCAAAGGTCGCAAACGTGAAGAGCAGGAAGTTCATTGTTTTGAAAATGTGTGCATTTTTTAAGGAGATTCAGTCCAGCAAGCAAGGAACGTTACAAACTTTTTGACTATGGATGACATTCAGCTTCTAACGAGTCGGAAAGACAACCAATGCAATCTATTTTGCACTAACGAAACTTGAATTTGATTTACGATCCGTTTGCAGCTGTTTTTGAATTTAAATGCCAGCTTATCCGGTATTTTTTGACGTTTTTACTGCTTTCTGCTTGACGGGATTTTTCACGATGGAAATTAATTGTATATTTTAAAACTAAGCATTTAAGGACGAAATAATTCCAATCCAACGGTTGTGCTGTGCTGTTGTTCGTAGACTTTCAATTTGCAGTGGAAAATGGGTTTCATTCATATTAATTGTGGGTGGTTTGAAAACCGTAGGAAAAAAGAAATATTCATTAAATTTGAAAGACACTAATTAATCATCCGACTGAATCAATTACCGCTTATTGGCTCGGACCCATTTATGCTATTGATTTAAGAACTCTGGCACCCACCCCCGTTTTGTTTGCACATGCAGAATTGTACCCATCTTGTGCACTGA